>OZ005740.1:129914572-130036664 GCA_963930735.1 Dioctria linearis | reverse complement strand
GAAAAAGGTGAAGTTCAATTGGGGGTCAGAATGCGTGAACTCCTTTAAGGTCATTAAAGAAACTCTCACTTTGCCACCAGTATTAATTTATCCAGATTTTATTAAGGAGTTCACTCTGATCACGGATGCGAGCGGGGAATCTCTAGGAGCAGCCCTAGAACAAGAAGGTACGCCAGTTAGTTAAGCCAGTCGCACTTTGAACCAAGCTGATAGAAAATTATTGTACCACGGAACGGGAAATTGTTAGCCATTGTATGGGCTGTACGCAATTATAAATGCTACTTACTGGGAAGACATTTTAAAGTCATAACTGATCATTAGCCTCTCCGAGGGGTTTTTAAGCTTAAGGACACCACATCTCGCATGGTGAGGTTCCACCAAAAAACTTCGTAGATTGATTTTGAAATTGTCTACAAGAAAGGTAGGGAAACTGGCAATGCGGATGCTCTTAGCAGAATTCCCAGAGAAATGTAGCAAGCGGAGGAAAAGTCTGGTAAGCAATATCCATGTTGTGCAGTTACTCGAGCACAGGTTAAGAAAGATACAAATGACGGAAAGAGGAAACAGGACCCCTCTCCGGAATCCGAAGATGAATGGGAAACAATAGAGGAGACTGAGAATAAGAAAGTAAGGCTACAAAAAAGTTCAAAGGCAAAGAATGTCACTGACCTAAAAGATATCGAGGTACTACTAAAAGATTTCCATGACTCGCGATTCGTAGGACACTTTGGGGCGAAATAAAACCGTGGAAAGAATAAAATGGTTCTATCGTTGGAAGGGCATGAAGAATGACATCGCCAAACATGTCGGGTGTTGTGAGAAAAGCCAGCGAAATAAGCACTCCAGGGCGATTAAAATGCCGTTAGTGGTAGGAGAAATTTCAGAAAAACCATTCTACAAGGTATACGTAGCTTTAGTGGGGCGGTTGCCTACTAGTGATAATGGTAACAAGCATATTCTGTCCATGATGGATGATCTGACTAGATTTGTTGACTTTGTGGCCATACCAGACCAAGAAACGAAACCATAGCTCAGGTCTTGTTGGAGCAGATCCTTAGCCGTTACTCATTACCCAAGCAGTTAGTAACTGATCAAGGAGCCATCTTAACAGGCGAAGTTTTAAAGGCTCTTTGCAAGATACTTAAGATAAATTAACTGCAAACCACCGCCTATCACCCACAGTCCAATGCGGTATAGCGGCAACATTCTCCGTTAGCTAACTACTTGAGAACTTTTGTAGACCGGGAAACTCGGAGCTGGGATAACTTTTGAGGACAGCGGCTCGTGCTTCCAATAACACGGTGCATGGTGGTACAAAGCTAACACCCGTGGAAACTCTTTTCGGATTTGTATCAAAAATCCCTAGCAACTTACAGCATAAACCTGAACCGGATTACAAAACTGATAAGTATCTTTCGGTGTTGCGGCTCAAGTTCCAAAAAACGTTTGAACTGGCCAGGGAAAACTTACTCAAAAGCAAAATATCTGCGAAAAGGGTATCATGATAAGACAGTCAGGCCAGAAGTCATACATCGGGGGGATAAAGTTCTGGTGAAAGACTAAGCTCGAGTGGGGAAGTGAGCTTCAATTTTCAATGGCCCTTACGAAAAAATTTACATTCACAGTCCTGAGAACGTTACTATCCTTCAAGGAACAAAGCTCAAGGCAATTTACACGAATCGACTGAGGAAATGTATTGAATAGTTTCAGCATAAAATTGGGTCATTGCAGAAAGAACGGAAGCCTAAACGGAGTGCAGCACGAGGCTATAATTTTGGAATTGGCGGAATTGGATTAATTAATTTATTTAATTTTTTTTCTCTCTTCCTCTTAGTTTGTTTCTTTTATTACAGAATAAAAACACCTTCAAGACCAAGACGGATTCATAAAGAAGATTACGCTACGAAGGGTGAGAAGATAAGGCAGTCGATCTAAAGGAATAGCAAGTATAGTGAAAAAAATATCGGAATGGTTGAGAAGAAATTAAAATTAAAAAGAAGTAATAAAAAAAAGAGAAAGAGATAAGGACAATTTAAATAAGAAATTTGAAAAAAAATAATATATTTAAAGGAGCAGTTTGTAAAAGGAGTAAGATGTTTAAAAGCGAAGTAAAAAAAAACAAGACAAGTCAAAGAACCAAGATTTACAGTAAAAATTTAAAAAGTATAAGTATAGAATATAAATATAGAACAAATAAGAATAAGGGTAGCCATAGATTAGCATAGGGTTTAGTTATTATGATGAAAGCAGTTATAACGGTAATATTTGCAATCGCCACCTAGCTGGAGGCAGAGAAAACAGGCTATAATATCCAACCGATACCCCATACAGGCGTGTTGTTCGAGCAGCTTGGAAAGGTCAATTTCTACAACAAGCACTGGACTTCGCCGTCCAAGGTGGAAATGCCGGATCTAACAGAGGACATGGAATTTGTAAATAATTGCACTAGCCTTAAAGTACTTATCTTAAGTACAAGCCAGGGAAGTCGACTGGCATACTTTCCTCCCACGTAGAATTGGTACCTACGTACTATATAGAATTAGCTGAAAAGAAAAGAAAATATGAATTAATTGAATACACAATGAATTACTTAGATCAGGGAATACTAAGAATCTACAATAAAAACTACAAGTTTACATAATTCCCCATGCAAGTAAACATAAACACATACATGAAAAAATAATAATGCTATCGGAAATGGAATTTCAATAATAATTAGTCAAATTTCAATTTCCATCATTTGAAATTTGCACCAATTATTGAATTATTCTCATAGAATACAATAATAATGATAAAGCACTTTCCCGCGAACAATTTCGAGGAAAATTTCACATAACTTTTCACCTTTGACAGTTGACACAAGGGAAAACAATTTACTCAAAATTAGAGTTTTCAATGGATTTTAAAGAGTAATAACTCAATGAAATCAAGGTTCATGAGTTATTGAAGAAATTTATTACAAAAACCTAACTTACCGTGAAGATCTTCCGCGAAAATCAACAAAAGAAAACTTCCCCTGAAGACAGTTTAAGATTGTAAATTTCATAAATGAACGAGTTTTCTTATAATTTAAACACACACAGCCACTGATAAATGCAGAAAAACACAATTTGCACAACTTACCTTTACACAATCACCTAAATTTTCACTAAAAAACGCGCGGAAAACTCGCGACTGCGAACAGTCAAAACAATTTTATAATTATCGCGGACTGTCAAATTTCATGTAATGCTAACATATGGCACATGAATTTGGATTATTTTTTAACGAGGAATCTGATGGAGGTATTAAAAAATTCCTAATGTGGCTCAGCGAAAAGATATTTGCTAATTTATGATTTCTCATATAACTAATGAGAAGGAAGGAGATAGCAAGTGGATGTGAGAAGCATAAAAATACGTTCCACATCGAATTCTCTCAACATAGACGACAAGAATTTAATTGCGCCATGTTATTGAATGATTTGGAATTTTAATTTTCATTCAATGAAATTAAAAAATGATAGAAGCTTTTTGATGAGAAAAGATAGATGTTAATATTCCTCATCGAATGAGATAAATTACACCTTATGAGAAATAATATATTCTGAGCAATTTACATTATGGTTGTTGGTTCCACAACAAAAGATGGCGTTTCAGACCCTATATAAGGCCGGGCATGCATGGACGCTCTCTTAGTTTTTCGAGTGTCAAATAGTCCGGATCGTGCCAGGAAGTTATATTTTCAAGTGGTCAATTTCTTATTTTGCAATTTATTTGATTCTTTTTTACTTGTGTAAAATCGTGCAATTTGGTTTACAATCTGCCTACGGTAATTGTAAGCTCATATGCTATTATATTTTTTGGGTAAAGGTGAAATTTGTATATAGATACAATTTAATGATTATTGTGCTCACGTAATTTTTTGTTCTTTTTATTGCTAAAGTGAATTAATGTTATTCCTTGATAGTAATTAGCTTTGTTAATATCAAATTAATAATAAATTAAAGTGCCTTGTACAGGATAAAGTCAAGATAGTTATTCCAATATTTCCCAAACCAGGGTTAGCTGGAATATGCCTGCGAATTATCCTTTGTTTGCTTGTAAACTAGAGTGCTTAAGCTAACCTGCATTTGATTTTTTTCTATTAAATCGATATGGGAATCTATTTATGCTCGTTCTGATTTTAATATATCTCTACACTAACATAATCCACCACATTAACATCTTCACATGTGGCTTGTGAACGATTCTACAGCAACTGTTCCGTTACACACGTGCTGAAATTGCAGCATTAAATAACAAGGGAATTTTACATCAGCCCAGTATACAGGCATATGGTGTGACCTTTCGCCACATCGTTTTTATATAGTTCCAGGAACTAATTACTGCATATTAACTTGTTTGGTGATCTTACAGGAACCAAGCTACTTGCATAAATATTTCTTTGGTGGTTCCATCCAGGAATCACAAATTGCGTCAACATTTTTTGGTGGTTCCTTTCAGGAATCATAAGATTCGTAAACATGTTTGGAGGTGACATACGACGGAATAGTAAAAGGTGCACTATAGCGGCCAAGGAGATAAGAAGTTGGGTCTCGAAAATTAAGAGACAAAACGAGGAACTGCTACACCATACCAGGGACAATCGATCATGCAGACTCAGAAGAAATCCATGCAGCCCTAGATGATCTTAGCGGAAGAGAGAACCGAACCGTCACCCTGTTAAAGGACCAAATAACGGTCATCAAGTCTACATTCGACGTATTCAACGCTACCAGAGTACAAGTGGCAGCAGAACGAGAGGAGCTAGGTATCAAAATCTCAGCATTAGTAAAAGCACAACAGGGTCAATATCGTGAATTGTCGGCATTGCAGCTCAGATTAGAAATGAGATAAGTAATAACACTGATAACTCTTCATCTACGAGAAATCAGTGAGATGCAGGAAAATATAATCAGTATGTTGGTCGCTCTGAGTGTCGAAAAGCTACATCCATTGATAATTCACGCTCGGGAAATGAGCAAAAAATGAGGAACGCCACTCGTCAATTGGATTTAAATGAGAAATTCCAGAGCTTCCAGTTGTTGACGCAGATTGCAAAAGTGAAATTCGTTCAAGTAAATTAAGGAATAGTGATCCGCATTGAAATTCTACACCCACAAAGAGTTGCGTTCGATATGCACAAGATATATACAATTCCTGTTACAATAGATGACGCCGGGTATCACATATATGATCTGGATGCCGAATTTGTAGCCGCTAACAACCATGAAAGGTAATATGTCCTAATGAGTTATCAGCAGTATCAGGGGTGCCAGCAGCTTTCGACCACAGCCGATCAGCCACAATTCCTTTGTCCACAGTTGGGCCCAACCTTCACAGCCATTGGAGAAAATTGCATGTTAAACTTTTTCCGAAGCTTCAATGTGAACTCGAGAGCATGTGAAGATCGAATTATACCGAAATGGTACAGTCTAGTTCGAATGATGACGAGGAACCAATGGCTATTTGTGGTACCCGAAAAAACAGAATTAGAGGTGAACTGCCAAAATTCACCAACTACAATTGAAAATTGTGCAAAGACATAATTTAGCGACATTTTTGTGATTAAGTGTCTCATCTTCCTTTTTTAATAAAGTGCATCAATTTTAGTTTTTATAAATAGTAACATTTTGTTTTGATAATAAATCAATATTAAATTAAAGTGCCTTATTCAGGATAAATTCAAGACAGTTATTTCTATACTTCCCAAACCGGGTTAGCTGGAATATACCTGCGAATTACCCTTTGTTTGTTTAAAATTGTAAATTGTTAATAGCATTAAGATCATAATTTTGAAGGATTTTCTATATTTATTGTAGATAAGTGCTTTGTTGTGAATTAGAGTGCTTAAGCTAACCTGCATATGAACTATTTATTAAATCGAAATGTAAATCTATTTATGCTCGTTATGATTTTAATATACGGCTACACTAACATAATCCACCAAAGATAAGATCATCACATGTGGCTTATAAACGGTTCTACAGCAACTGTTCCGTTACACACTAGCTGAAATTTCAGTATTATTAAATAACAAGGGAATTTTACATTAGGCTAGTACACAGGCATATGGTGCAAACTTTCCCAAATTGGTTTTTTTTTTATATAGTTCCAGGAACCATTTACTGCATATTAAATTGTTTGGTGATCTTACAGGAACCAAGCTACCTGCAAAACGATTTTTGGTGGTTGCATCAAGGAACCATGCAACTTGCGTAACAGGTGGGCACATTGACCTTTTTTTCACTTTTTTATTTTGCTTATTAACATTTACACTATTCATTTTCCTGCCTGTCTTCACTTACACTGTTGGGCTCTGCTGAAGCCTAACAAGATGATGGGCCGTACTAGAACACACGTAGCTATTTAACTGATATACTATAATTCGTCCCAATACAATACTATTTGCCTTTACACTCATTACACTCATCAGATTCTCTTTTATTTCTTTTTCAAATTCTAGGGAATCCACTCATATACTATTGCTTATCTCAATAAAAAAAAAACAATAAATAAAATAACATGTTCCTTTGAACTAATCCTCCATTTGTAAGGATTGCACTGATTTATCTCAATGTTCCTTTGAAAAAATCAGATTTTTCCTCCAATTCTCGGAATGTCAACTGCCGCACAAAGTACAGGTAAGCACTATTATAATATAATCCATTTTAGTAGAATCAAATACGTTGCTCCAAAACTAATCTGCTTTCCTACTAATACTAGGAAAATTCATCGCAGCACAGGTAAGCACTATTATGATATTATCCATTTCAAATTGAATAAAATATGTGCCTTCAAAACTAATTTGATTTTCCTCCTAACTCTGGGAAAATTATCGCAGTACCATATACTGGTACAGGTAAATACCTTAAGGAAATATAATACAGCTCGATAAAAAAATAAAAAGATTATATCGAAACTAACCAGTTTTTTCTTTTTATACCAGTAAAATTATCGTAGTACCATACACTGACACAGGTAAGCACTACTAAAATATAATACATGCAAATAGAATTAAATATGTTCCTTTAAAACAAATCTGGGTTTCCTTCTAATTCTAGGAAAATCATCGCGGCATCATACAGATGCCAGGTGAGCACTATTAACATCATCCAATGTAATCAAATAGAACTAAATATATTTCTTCAAACTAATTTGGTTTTCCTTCTAATTCCAGGAAAATCATCGCAGCACCATACATGGCATAGGTAAGTTTTGTTTCACACAAACAAAAATCACTGCTGATCCCATAAGTTAAGAGTTTTCTTGGCAGGTTGACTTGAAAAAAAAATAAATCCGGCAGACAATTCTGCTTGCATTGAAAAAACTCTTTTTCTCAAGAAATTTTCGCTTTTCTTCGCCGATTTCGCTGCAAAAATTTCGGCATACGGACCGCGCCGGTAAGTTCGGTTTTTACACATTAAATCACTATCGATACCGGTAAATTAAGACTTTTAGATAAAGTCCCAATTTTCCTTACAGATTGAAAAAAATAACGAAACATGGAATCTCGCCGACGCTTGCTCCATCCAACTCGCTTACCGAAACTCAACTGACTCAACCAGCGCCGTCCGCCTACATCGCCGCCGTTCCGTCTTCCAACCAACCGACTGGTGAGCGCTTTCGTTCATCCAACAAATTATACGTCTACTGCTCGCGACTACTCGGCTGCATATCTGTCCGGGTGTCGTGTATTTTCCATTCAAAATCGTTGCCATGGATCGTGTACAGTCGACCCAACATTTTTCTTGGAACTTCCGGTGGGTCTGCTGAAATGCATTGCGTTATGGTATCGCGTGATGCTTTACAGCTAGGCGAATTACCCTTTAGGAATGTGTGTTTTGGACGAAAAATTATTATTTGTGCGAGCTCTGCGCAAATTAAAATTTTTCGTTTGAACAAAAGTTATTATTTTTCTTTCCTTTAACTTTTCAGGGTTTCATGTATATTTTTATGTTTCCTTCTTTTTTAGTTTTTGTCAGATAGATTCTAATTTGTGCGCGTTTTACACGAACTAAAATTTTAGTTTGGGAATATATTTTTTTTCTTGCTTTTATTCTTTTCACGTTTTTATTTCTATTTTCTGGGATTCTTACGAAAGATTGTAATTTGTGCATGTTCTGCAGTACTTGTAATTTTTCCTACTTTTTTTTTTGTTTTTTTTTTGTTTTTGTTTTTATATTTCTCATTTCTTTCAGGTTTTATGCTTTTTAATGCAGAAATAGTAGAGGTTACTTCTTGAACTTAGGTAACCTTTTTCCCTCTTTTCAGTTACCATGTGAAAATGATGGGGGTTTCCCAACAGAAGGTAGAGAAGCCGAACAACGACAGACGACAAAATACATAGACCAGGAAATGCAATAAAAAAAAAAAGCTTCACGCACAACGCGCCCAACGTGGGGACGACCCACAAGAGTCTCAAGCCGGGTATGCGCAAAACCGTGGATTGTTGAGAAATAAAATCACATCAGCGGCCATGATTCCAGTTAGCCTTGGACGAAGGAGAACCTCCCCCAGATAGACGTCGTCTAGTAACTTGCCTCGGCCAATGAGCTAGCCAGAAAGAGGTGCACCGATCGATTTACTGGGTACGGCAATGTTAGAAGACTAGAAAAATCTAAACTCCTTAGTGTAGGGATAATATACTCTATACGAAAACTTTGCTGAGACGTTATCCGCACTAGCTGACGGTGGGACACCATTTTATTGGAAGAAAATTGAAGAAGGGACAGGAAAGTAAAATCCTACAGATGGAGGTTAACCCGGAAGGGAATGGACACAAAAGAGGCTCATCATCCACCATTGTGGAGGCAATAGGAGGGTTATGTGATAACCTGGAGGTAACAAGCAAAGTTTGCCGGATGCCTTTTTAGGGCTACCGAAAACTGCACGACTTTGATCAAAACTTTATAGCGTGATAATAGTAAATTCCTGTCGGGAGACCTTTGTCATTCTGTAGGCGGTATGAAACTCACCCGATGCGTTCTATAACATTTGGTTTTATGAACTCAGGTGCCAGCTTGGCAGCAAAACGGTCTACGGCGCTACTTTGTACAAAGTTTCCGAACGAAAACGAGCTGCCCCGGTACAAAATTTTTTTCCAGAGTTCCAAAGTTGTCACCAGCGGCATACTTTCGCTAAGCCTGTGTGAGACAGAACGTTACTTCGTCGCGCAAAACTGAAGCTTTTAGTTGACATTCGACATTTGGTATACATTCGATGGCCACGTCGGAATCTGCATTTAGCTCTAGAAGGAGTTGATATTACCCCCCGCATGTTATTGGATGTTGACCGAAGAGCACGAAATATGACGAGCATTTGGATGGCTCATCCACGACGATGCAAATTTTGTCCCAATTTCGATGCCCTGTACCGACATTGGCGCGGATTGCTGCCAGGACCGACTGATTAAAATGTTCATAGCCGTTTGATCACGGAGAGTAAGCTGGTGAGAAAATAACCTTCTAACAGTTGGGCGAATATTGTAGCAGCGGACTGACTACCATTATCGGGCTGTATAATTTCTGGAACTCTAAACTTTAGGAAGTCCTCTACAAACAAAGATAGGTGATACAGTACGATGAAGTTATATCTCTTACCACCCCGACTACGCGGGTAAGGACCTAGGAAGTCACAGAACATGCCTTGCCAAGGCAGGTCGGTAGACCGTATCATACTCAGAGAAGGTCAGGAAAGTACAATAGTCGGCTTGATCAGCTTACAAGTTTCGCAGGTGTTTATAAACTGTTGTACCTCTGAAGCCATGCTCGGCCAGTAGTACTGACGGCGAGGCTTCTCTAAAGTTCTTACGGAACCGAAGTGTGCTACCATACGGTAGCTGTGCACTGATGTAATCAAATCGCCTGTCGGGAACCCATAACTTCCACCCTTCCTTCTCCTTCGCTAGTTTCGAAAACCGTTTGGATTAGAAGTGATTCGCTGAATAATCTCAACGTACGTTTTTTCTTGGAATACAGGTGATTTCAGATCAAATGAGCTGACTTGAGCAGGATACACTACCCTGTCAGTGTACTGCTCTACTGCCTTGTCAGCAAACGACCTGGAAAAAGCATCACCCAAAACATTATCTTTGCTTTTCGGTATACATACTGCTACATAGATCCTTTTCTCCCATGAGCCTTTTGAGGCTAGAGTGGTCGGTAATGACCGTGAACTCCAGTCCATACACATACGGCCTAAACCTTTTGATACTTAATACTGCGGCCGGACATCTAACTCAGTTATGCTGTAGTTGCGTTGGGCAGCGTTCAGCTTCTGTGAGATATAACCGATGGGATCCTTATCCCCACCCACGCAGCGCTGAAAGAAGACTCTTCCAACTCCTGTTGTGCTAGCGTCGCACTGAATGAAAAAGGGTTTGGAGAAGCCGTGATTCGTGAGCACTGGTGCGATCATTAGACACTGATTTAACTGTTGCTCGCTCCACTCAAACTAGATGTTTTTCTTTTAAAGATCAGTCAGACGATTGGCGATGGTAGCGAGAGGTAGCCGCATACTCCGAGGAAGGTTCGTATTTTTTTTACAGTGGTTGGCCTTCGCAAGCTCCAGATAGCGGTGACATTTTCGGGATCAGCTGGCGAGCATATGTCCCCATCTACAAAGCCGAGATGTCTAACTTCCCTCATACAAAACTTGCTTTTCTGCACGGCGCGAAGCAACGCGCGACTTTAGCCAACAGCCCTAGGTGTTCGTCGAACTTGGAGGAAGGAATGAGTAAGTCGTCGTTAAGCTTGGATCTTTCCCAACAAGGACAAATAATTTAGGTAGACTAGTGTGTAGACGACGATTCAAACATTGAAAAGAATGGTAAGAAGAAAAAGAAACTTATGATGTCAGCAATACTGGCTTTAGTGTGCGACTACTGCATTTATAGTTATTTCAATAATCTAACTCAAATGCCTGTGGGTCAAATAGTCTTTAACCGCGTGTGGGCGGTTACTAAATTTCCCAAAATCAACTGACTCAACCGGCGCAGTCCGCCTACATCGCCACCGTTCCGTCTTCCAACCAACCGACAGGCGAGCGCTTTCGTTCATCCCTTGGAATATATAGCAAACAGGAATAGTTATAATCCAGATTTTGCGTAATGAATATCTGGTTTTGTTGGTAGGCCATGTTTTACATGTGTTTACACGTCAGCCCTATTCTAAACAACTTCTCACAAGATGTCATTTTTCCTGCTTTTTATACCCTAGATGAAATCTTTAGGGTATACTAAGCTTGTCATTCCGTTTGTAACACGTCGATATAATGATCGTAGAGCAAAATTGATTGGACACCCACGAATGATATTAAAAGTTATTTTGATTTTTGCATGTCCGTCCGTCTGCCGTCTGGCCGTCCATCCATCTCTTGTGCGTGTACTTAGAAAGCTTAAATTTTTTACGCAGACTTTAAAAAAAAGTAAAATTAAGTTCGAAAATGCGATAAATCAGACAACTCCGTCGTGGGGTTGCCATACAAAAGTTTCTTTTTCCACTACATATTTGGACACAGCCTGAGAATGCATCGATATAGAGAGCTGAAATTTGGTACGTGGTGTTTTCGTAATAATAGCAAATAAAATTTCAAAATTGGACTAACTCGGGCAACCCCTTCTTGATGTTGCTATATAAAAATTCTTGTTTTTTACATGTACTATGAGAACGATCAGTCCTAGACACTTTTATTGTACTAAAACCTTCTTCAGAATACAAAATCCTATAAAAGTAATAATTATCATTGTTTCTGTCCGACGAAACGTTCTAGATATATGTATATGCGAAAAACCACTTCAAAAATCAAACTTGCGTAGATCGGTGATCATACGAAATTTTATACGGGCATTCATGTACGGTATAATGAGAATTAGTCGTAGACTAATTCCAGTCTTTTTACTTGTCTCTTTTTTTTTTGTAATGTTACTCATTTTTTTTTTCAGGTTTTATGCTTTTTAATGGAGAAGTACCAGAGGGCTACTTCTCGAACTTAGGTAACATTTTTCCCCCTTTTGATATACCTTGGGAAAATGATGGGGGTTTTTCTACAGAAGGTAGAGAAACCGAATAACGTAAGATGAATAGCGAAGGGAAGGGTAGCGTATAAGGAATATGCTAGAGTATTCACACAAATAGTGGTCTTACGATAATATTCGTTGACTCATTAAAATATTTTCTACATGTTTCTCTGTGCTATCGACTGAAATTTTGCCGTGATAATAATTACTGAGTTAACCTCAGTTATAAAAGTTGGCTCATTAGCATTAGGTACAAAAAGAAGCTATATCACTCACCGTTTTAAGACTAACCACACTTCTCTCCTTTGCGCACAACTGTGTCTTTACCATGGGCAAGGCAAAGGATAGAATTGGGGCAGACAGAGTACGCTCGAAGAAGACACAGCCTATTAAGATATGGTAGTTGAGCTTAAGCAAACTACCGAAGATAGAGACGCTACAATTTTAAGATATGAGAAGAAATTGTAAGAGAAAGAATTGGAAATTTTACGAAAGGAATCTTTAAATAAACAAAGTCAAACTAACTCTGTTGTGCAAAATGTTGGATTTAAAGATGTCTAAAGTCCTCTTTCGCGTTTTTCTGGTTAAGACAGTTACCCAGTCTCTAGGTGCATATCATAGTATGAAAATTTATCGAAACTTTATCTATTGTCTGACTCGCGTATCATAGAAGGATGTTGGAGGGTACAGTGCAAATAGTGTTCGCTAGTATATCATAACCTAAAACGTGGAATGAATTCAAACAATTCCAATTAAAACGAGTTTAAGAGGACCGAGAATGTGGCGGACCTACACTTTAATCTGAAAGGAAAAATATTTGAAGAAACATTTTCAGAATATCATTTTGCGATCCGACAGCTAGGTCACGTTGTAAACTTAGAAGACGACGCAATCATAAAAATATGTTATTAGGCGTGTGAGATCTAGTCTTGTTCGTGAGGGAGGAAGCCGGTACAAAGGACAACTCAGTCTTTTTTTAATCTTCAAAAATAAAATTCTATTAAAATTCGACTAGCTCAACCTAATATCACAATTCAATTCAATAAAAAGTCAACATAAAATTATCCTACGAACTGCTATAAAATTCAGTAATAGTAAAAATATAAAAAAAAAATACATATTCACATTCGGAAATGTTTGCGCCTTCTTTGGTCCTTTAATCCTGAAATGGAAAAACAGGAAAAAATTAAGCAGCTGTCAATAAAATCAGCTTCGATTGGTATTTATTGACATTCCCACGATGAGTATCCTACCATCGTTTTAATTCCCCGGATGCTTTTCCTTGTTGATAGTTATATTTCCTAAAATACAAAAAAAAGAAACACAAGGAACCAAGTCCTGAAACCATTACAGTAGATAATTCTGATCAGGGATAATCTGAGTGTCTGATTTTTCCAACAAATAACTTTTTTTTATTACCCTTGTGCCCTCACGCACCAACAAAGGCATTTTGTCAATTAAGCAAGTTAAATTGAAGTTTTAAATAAAATTTTATATTTTAAATACTAAAGAACTGAGTTGACCTTTAACACAGGGCCTCCTCCCTCACGAACGAGACTAGATCTCACATTGGTCCTTCAAAGCCGGATAACTCAGTCAAATCAAATATAAAATTGAATTGCTTAACACTATCACGTAATTCAAGCCTCTCCATATAAAATTCCGAAAAGTAACGAGTCCATTTAATCTGATGAGGGTGACGAAACCATCGACTCTACGTCAGAATTGGTTAAGTCCCAACTCGAGGTCAAAGATCTCATGGAAGGCATATATAAAAGGCATTCGAGAGAGGGAAAAAAGAAAACTTTCAAATCGACAGAAAAACGCCTACAAACGTTAACTGAGAATTGGAAAGAATTCCAAACTCGAAATAGGACTATTCAAAGGAGAACTACAAAACAAGATTTCCAGCTAGAATATTTCACCAAAGAAATATTTAGCGAGGTTCAGGAATACTACATTGAAAAGGCAGCAAGCTTGGAAGAAGACATAGATAAACTAAACCCATCTGTCAGCAATCCACAACGTCATGCAATAGCGAAAGACTTCCTAGAAACAAGCTGTCGACATTCAATGGAGAATATTCGACATGGATCTCATTTCGCGATCTATTTAATTCAGTAATACATAATAACAATAATTTGAGAGAGGTTGACAAATTATATTTCTTAAAAACTAATCTAATTGGAGAAGCTAAAAAGCTGCTCAGGCATTATGAAGTATGCGACGCAAACTACAAACCAGCCTAGCAACTCTGAAAGGAACGCTACTCAAATAAGTCAATCCTAGTCAACGTACAACTAAAAAAATTATTGTCTCTCCCAACCACAAATCATGATACCGCCGAGAGTATCAAAAGGTTATTAGATAATATAAGTGAGGCAACTGAAGAAGAAAGCAATGGGATCCAATAGTTACATACTTGACTGTACAATAGTTACACCCAAATACACACCAATTATGGGAACAGAGCTTACATGGTAGCACTGATTTACCAGAATTAAACACATTAACACAATTCCTAGAGTCTCGATTTCGAACTCTGAAAATGATAGGAAATAGAAATACATCTTCGAAAATGACACAGAGAAAACCATTCTCACCAAAACCAACTTATGGGTTCTTGAATAGAAGCAAAATTTTAACACCAGTGCACCCACCTATGGCACCTAAGGCAATGCCATAGTTTTGCATTGCCCAACTTTTGAAAATCTAACTACCCAGTTGTCACAAATAAGCATTTATGCTAAAACTGCTTATCACCCAACCGTGCAATCTCAAATTGCACAAGCAATAAAAGGTGTTACCACTGCAGCACAAGTTCCAATAATCTGCTCCATTATGAGCAAAACAATTCAGTGACAAATTCAACCAATGAATACACCCAAAATTCCAATATGGAAATTGAACCAAGCACACCATTAGCTTGTAGGAATGATGACCAACAAGTTCAAAATTTTCTTATCGCCAATATGAAAAGAGCTCTACTCTCTATAGCTCTAATAAAGATCACCTAATTGGATTTCAAGTGTCTATTATGACCAAAAAGGACTTTAAACTATTACAGCTGAAAGGATCTCAAACTACCCAAGAATTAATTGAACTTGGGACAACTCCCACAAATACAGCTGTTCAACAAGCCACAGTCACAATTAATTCTCTACATAACAAATTTAAAATAGCAAGCAACATGCTCGTGATAAGAAAAATTACAGACTTGCTGCCTACCAATACAATTAAAGTGTCAAGCTGGAGACACGTTAAAAATCTCCCATTGGCAAATCCCACCTTCTCGATTCCAGGAGAAGTTGACATTGTTCTTGGAGCAGAGGCTTACGCCGCCATTATTAAAAATGGAATTAGAAGAGGATCTCGCAAAATACCCATAGCCCAAAACACTGAACTCGGCTGGATTATGTTCGGAGGAGTACCAGAAATAAAGAGCACGACTGCGACTGTGCTACGTACCTATACTACAACATACCCCAAGTTGAATAAATCATTAAAAAGGGTTTGGAAACACACTACTACGTTAACGTTTTCACCGAAAAATCAGCTCTACAACGGTTCAAGACAACGCTTGCCTCCCGAAAAATATGAATATGCATCCATCAAGACGCATAATACACTTAAACACCACAATCCTTAGAGAAATACACCAAGTGAAGCAGTGAAACAATACACCTTAACCACTCTCCCGACTATTAACACAAAATGGAAAAATAAGACAAGACTATTTCCATCTTGATCGGCGTCTACACAAACTTAACCCAATCGTAAAGAGATTAAAACTCTCACGACTAGATGGCGTCAATGTTGTCGAAAATCTACTTCTCACCGTAGACCAGTAATACTAAAGAATGATATATCCCCAATGACACAATCTGGAGTAAATTATGTCAGACCACACCCGTCCTACATATAAAATCTATCCTCTCCCATTCTTATACATGTCCTGACAATCAATTATCCCCACCAAAATCTATTCCTCTCTGGCAGTCCCATATTCCAAAACACCCGTCATATTCAAATATAAAAGATTCCAAAATCCAGCAAAATTCGCTTCAAGTTTCAAAGTTAACAAGTGCGCCCAGTGGTTTTTTCTTTTGAGTTCGTTTATATTTTATCATTTTTTCATTTTTTTTTTTATTTTGTTCTACCATGGATGAGTTATTGGAGAATTTTTAAGTCAGAGAGAGAACTTCTTATCACCCAACCGTGCAATCTGAAATTGCACAAGCAATAAAAATGTTACCACTGTAACAAAAGCCACAATACTCTGCAAACAAGCAAAACAAATGAATACACCCAAAATTCTAATATGGAAATTGAACCGAGCACACCCTTAGCTTATAGAAAAGACGAACAACAAGTCCAAAATTTCCTTACCGCAAATATGAAAAGAGCTCACCACTCTATAGCTCTAGTAAACGTCACCGCACCATCTGGAAGCACAATTACATTTCGAGCATTAATAGACTTTGGATCTCAAGTGTCCATTATGACCGAAAAGGACTTTAAACTATTACAGCTGAAAGGATCTTGCAACGAAGAGCTTGTCAGCCAACAGATCTACCTATATCCACTCATACCTGGATATAGACATTTACTGCATCCGACACCTCTTTGCTACAAAAATCATGTCCAGGATAAGCGTGGGTGGATGCACAGCAATTGCCTCCAGCGATCAGTCGGCTAGGGGGAGTCCTTTTCACCCACATCCCTTCAATGCTTGTTAAGCTGTGCATCTATTATCACGAAGATAGACCAAACACACGGACGGACAGTAAAGAATAGAACTGACTGATATGTGTGATTGCAGACGGACAGACAGACAAAAAAAAAGATCTATATGGGCTTCCTCCTTCTGGTGGTACTTGAAAGGCTGGAAAGAATAAAATTTATATGATTGAATGCTGTAAGAAAAGAAGAACAGAAGACCTCAGCAACGCCGAACAAGTCTTAATTCACCCGGAGAGTTTTCAACGCCGACAGATGAACGATTGAGAGGGATTGAGAGCTGAGAAGAGTCTCCGATGGTGTTGAAACTCAGGCTTTGGGTACTGTTGGGCCCCATCCACCCTGGCTAAGGCTCCAAAGCCGTAATAGTATGCTTAGCCCCATTGAAGCGTGGTTTACAACTATCGGCGTGCGTGTGTGTAAAGGACCTCCTTCCTGTCCACGACCATCCCCTCTATGGGACTACTCACTGCATCGCACTGGATCCGTTACCAACCTGTAAACAAAAGAAGAAAGCAACCACAGCTGACCAAACCAAATCACCCAAAAGAAAAAGGAAGGCGTAACAAAGAACTCAAAATTTCATCAAGTCCAAATCAAAATAGTTTATTTATTGAGGATATGCAAAAATATTTGTCGCTTACGAGGGAGGAAACCCGATCACAAAAATACTAACATGATACATATATATATATATATATATATATATATATATAAACTAAAGGAAACAAAGTCTCCTTGTTATTATCAATCTAGATCTAAGTCCTTACAACTAGCCCAAATAAGCGCTTTCCTGTTATGTGACTTATCGAACCCTGTGATCTCAGGTTCGCCACTACTATGGTACATAAGACTCACCGTCGCACAGGTAGATATTTCAAATAATATGAATTATGTGTGCACAGAATGGTTAAACCGAACTTTGCCCCACAGTTTACCAAAATGATGATAGGTGAAAATCACTGTCACACAGGTAAATATTCCAGTTAATACAAAGTACGACTGTAAAGAATGAACAAACTCAAATTTTTCTTTCAGTTCATTAATAGAAAGATCTACATGAAAATCACTGTCGCACAGGTAAATATTCCAGTTAATAAAAATTATGAGTGCACAGCATGAATAAACCAAAATTTTTCTTTCAGTTCACTAATAAAAAGATCTACATGAAAATCACTGTCGCACAGGTAATTATTATGAATGCACAGCATGAATAACAAAAAAAAATTCTTTCCAGTTCACTAATAGGAAGATCCACATGAAAATCCGTGTCGCGCAGGTAAGTATTCCAATTAATAAAAATTTCGACAGCACAGAATGACTACCAAAATTTTCTTTCAGTTCTCCAACAAGATTATATGCATGAAAATTATTGTCGCACAGGTAAGTATTCCAATTAATAAAAATTACGACTACACAGAATGAATACCAACATTTTCTTTCAGTTCACCAACAAGATGATATACATGAAAATCACTGTCGCACAGGTAAGTATTTCACCTAATAAAATTTACGACTGCACAGAATGAATAACAAAATTTTTCTTTCAGTGCACTAATAGAAAGATCTACATGAAAATCCTTGTCGCACAGGTAAGTATTCCAATTAATAAAAACTACGACTGCACAGAATGAATACCAAAATTTTCTTTCAGTTCACTACTAGAAATATCTACATGAAAATCCTTGTCGCACAGGTAAGTTTCCAATTAATAAAAATTCCGACTACACAGAATGAATACCAAAATTTTCTTTCAGTTCACTAATAGAAAGATCTACATGAAAATTCACTGTAGCAAAGATTGTAACGAAGAGGTTGTCAGGCGACAGATCTACCTACATACATCCACTTGTACCTGGATGTAGATACATACCGCATCCGACACCTCTTGTTACAAAAATCATATCCGAGATATGCGTGGGTGTCTGCACAGGAATTGCCGCCAGCCATCAGTCGGCTAGGGGGAGTCGTTGCCACCCACGTCCCTCCGATGCTTGCTAAGCTGTGCATAAAAAAGGAAAAAAAATATTTAACCGGACAGACGGACGGAGAATAAAAAAAAGGACTTGAGTGTGTGACTGCAGACGGACAGACAGATGAAAAGAAAAGATCTCTGCAGGCTTCCTTCACCTTGTGGAACCTGAAAGCCTTCAAAGGATGAAAATTTACTTTATTAAATGTTGCAAAAAAAAGAAGAACAGAAGACTTAAGCAACGCCGAACAAGTACTAATTCACCCGGAGAGTTTTCAACGCTGGCAGATGAACGATTGAGAGAGAGTGAGAGAGCTGGGAGGGGGTCTCCGATGTTGTTGAGACCCCGGCTTTGGGTAATATTGGGCCCTATCGCCCCCATCCACCCTGGCTAAGCTTCCAAAGCCGTATCAAAATGCTCAGCCCCATGTATACAGGTGTGTTAAGGAATGATGTCTTCTCTCCTATC
Source organism: Dioctria linearis (assembly GCA_963930735.1). NCBI lineage: Eukaryota > Metazoa > Arthropoda > Insecta > Diptera > Asilidae > Dioctria > Dioctria linearis. Next base: position 130,017,444 of record OZ005740.1, on the reverse strand, counting down.
CAATCCGTCAGCCGCCACCCCCCATGTAGCGAAATTTAGTTAACCATTTCAATACGCAACCGCAAGGGTACAAAATAAAAAAGATTTCTTTTTACGTGCGATGAATGCTGTTACTTTGATTTCAACAGTCCAACTGAACTACGCAGATATCCCGCGACTCACCTCCTTGCTTACAACTGAATACAATATAGGACACTAATTTCCTACTACAATTTAAATCTAGCCTAAGCCCTGCTAGCTATCTTAATCTATGAGAGGTGCATGCAAGGAAAAAATGTGCATATATATATATAATGTTTTTGTTTTCTTTGGATTTTGGATATGATATGCGAGATATGTTCTACTTTAAGAGCAAAAAAAAAAGAAAATATAAGACCACAAAAGAAGGATGATAATGATATTAGATACTTAACTAAGGTACTAAACCTGCTTGACCACTTGTTGTTAATGAAGCGAGTCCCTCGCTGGTGTAGACCGCTGCTGGTGGGGGTGCACCCTCTGTCGTTCCTCGAATCGCAGATTTTTTTTGTGTTTGGTTGGGCACATTAACCTCTTTCTTTTTATTATTTTTATTTATACCCTTTTTTTTCTCTAAATCATCACCACTACTGAGCCTGTTTGACATGGATTGACCCAACGAGGTGGATGGCGGGTTATGCGAGTGATAGCAGGTCATTCATGCAACAAAGGATTGTCCTCATGAATCTTAGGGAAGGAGCGCACGTATCGCATATCATATACACAAACCAAAAATTATTTTTTTAAGGCACGTTTCCGGAAAATATGACAACATTATTAGAAAAGTTCGCTGAAGCACAGGTAATTTCACAGAGCTATGCTGTCCATAATCATATTTATACAATTCTTTCACTTTCAGAAAAAAAAATATATATCTCGCACTAAATAGAAAAGTCCGCTGACGCACAGGCGAATTACAAAATTATCCGGTACGTAATAATTTGATGAAATTCTTTCAATTTCAGGAAAATCTTTATAGTCTTCTTTCGCTTCCAGAAGAATATGGCGCAACTATAAGAAAAGTTCACTGACACTCAGGTAGGCTACCAAAATTATACTGTACATAGTAATATTAATAGAATTCTTTCAATTTCAGAACAATATAGCGCAACTATGAGAAAAGTTCACTGACACACTGGTAAGTTACCAAGATTATGCTGTACATCACAATATTAATGAAATTCTTTCACTTTCAGAACAGAATAGCGCCACTGTAAGAAAAGGTTCGTGACACACAGGTAAATTACCAAAATTACGCTGTACATAATATTATTACTAGAATTCTTTCAATATCAGAACAATATAGCGCAACTATAAGAAAATTATACCAAAATACCAAAATTATGCTGGACATATTAATAGTAATAGAATTCTTTCCTTTTCAGAACAACATATCGCAACTATAAGAAAAGTTCTCTGACACGCAGGTAGACTACCAAAATTATGCTGTACATAATACTATTTAAACAAAAATTCTTTCACTTCCAGGAAAATATAGTGCAAGATAAAAGAAAAATCCGCTGAAGCACAGGTAGTTTCACAAATCCTCACTGTACATAATGATATTTATAAAATTCTTTCACTTTCAGCTCGATCTGGCGCAAGATGAAAGGAAATCGCTGAAGCACAGGTAATTCCACAAATTTATGCTGCGCATACTAATATTACACAAAAAGAATATTTCACTTCCAGGAAGATACAGTGCAAGATAAAAGATAATCCGCTGATGCACAGGTGATTTCACAAATTTACAATAATGTTATTTATAAAATCCTTTCACTTTCAGAACGATTCTTCAAGTCCCTTGCTCAGACTCAACTTTTCAAAAAAAAGCTCAGTAATAATCCGAAACTTAAACCCGTCTACATTTGACCACCAGTACCGCACGCAATCATCGCTCCAGACTCACTAACTCGGCGCAGTCTGACTACATTGCCGCCGTTTTCTCTTCCTACCGACCGACAGACGAACGCTTTTGTTTTCTACCACGAATTCTCGCCACAGCTGATGTACATTCGAGCCGCAATTTTCTAGGAATTTCGCTTTTGTGGACACACTGTAATACATTGCATGATGGTATCATGCGATGTATTACAGCTAGGCGAGTTACAATTTTTGACTCTTCGATGTTGCTGACTAGCGGTAAGTTTGATGTAGAAAAATTGTACCTTGTGCGCATTTTAGTACAAATTGGAATTTTTCTGTTGAAAATATTTCGTATTGTTGTTCATTTTCAGGTTTTTGTGTATGTGTCTCGGATCATTGCCCACATTGGAATTTTTCGTTGAAGAGTAATTTTTTTACCTTTTTTTGTATTCTGCAAGGTTTCAGGAATTTTGTAATATGGAGAAGTACCATAGGGCTACTTCTCGAAAATAACTAAATTTTATCTTTTCTAGGAATTTTTTAATATGGAGAAGTAGCATAGGGCTACATCTCAAAAATGTATAACTTCTATTTTCAGGGTTGTTATTTGCATGGAGAAGTAGCATAACAAGCCACAGTCACAATTAGTTCTCTACACAACAATTTTAAAATAGCAAGCAACATGTTCGTGACAAGAAAAATCACAGACTTGCCGCCTACCGATACCATTCAAGTGTCAAGCTGGAGACACATTAAAAATCTCCCATTAGCAGATCTCACCTTCTCGATTTCAGGAGAAGTTGACATTCTTTTTGGAACAGAGGCTTACGCCGCCATTATTAAAACTGGTACTAGTAGAGGATCTAGCAATACACCCATAGCCCAAAACACTGAACTGGGCTGAATTATGTTCGCAGGAGTACCAGAAATAAAGAGCACGACTGCGACTGTGCTACCTACCTATACTACAACATACCCCAAGTTGAATAAATCATTAAAAAGGGTTTGGAAACACACTACTACGTTAACGTTTTCACCGAAAAATCAGCTCTACAACGGTTCAAGACAACGCTTGCCTCCCGAAAAATATGAATATGCATCCATCAAGACGCCTAATATACTTAAACACATCAATTCTTAGAGAAATACACCAAGTGAAGCAGTGAAACAATACACCTTAACCACTCTCCCGATCATTAACACAAAATGGAAAGATAAGACAGGACTATTGCCATCTTGATCGGCGTCCACACAAACTTAACCCAATCGTAAAGAGATTAAAACTCTCACGACTAGATCGCGTCAATGTAGTCGAAAATCTACTTCTCACCGTGTACCAGTAATACTAAAGAATGATATTTCCCCAATGACACAATCTGGAGTAAATTTGTTCAGACCACACCCGTCCTACATATAAAATCTATCCTCTCCCGATCATATATATATCCTGAGAATCAATTATCCTCACCAAAATCTAATACTCTCTGACAGTCCCATATTCCAAAACCCTCGTAATATTCAAATATGAACGGTTCCGAAATCCGCCAAAAGTCGCTTCAAGTTTGAAAGTTGACAAGTGCGCGCAGTGGTTTTTTCTTTTGAGTTCGATTATATTTGTTATTTTTTTCATTTTTTTGTTATTGTGTTCTACCGTGGATGAGTTAGTGGAGAATTTTAACTCAAAATCCTTGGATTCTGTGCATGCTGGCCTATCTCCAACTCCTCCAGAATTACCGGCCCCCTTCAATTCAATCCGGCCTGTTGGCCCACTGCCACCAACTCCGCAAAAGGCAAGACAAATTCGATTGGCTGTTGTTCGACCTCACGAGATCGTGCCAGTGAGAAGATTGTGCAGACCTTTCGAGTCGATGCCAGCCACGCTTGATCTCAAAGAATTGCAGACAAAACCTAAGGCAAATGATAATCTAAAATTTAACCCGAGTTATAGAGAATACCTCCCAAAGGTACGGGACCAAACTTAACAAATGCTACCTACGGGAAAACGTTCTACACCAGTAAGTATGCCAGAAGGGCATACAGAACTCAGCAGCAAACCGCAACTCAAACCGAGGTCAAGTAATCGATTTCCAGAATCCCCAACTCGTTCAGCATTCCCACTGACATATGCAAACAATAAGAGCGAAATACTACCAAGTTTGCCAGGAAATCTTGATGAGGTGACGCCTACTGCCAGCGCATCGAGTGTTGTCCAGACCTCAGCTAAAATAACTACCAGAAAAACATGTCGGAAGAAAATAGAGGAACAGTTTATGAATGTCCCGATCACTCCTCCAAAAAAATTCCGAGATCATCCAGCAGCCGGTATTAAGCAAATACTAGAGTAAAAACAGAGCAATGAGTCCCAAGAGATCTAGTAGGAGGAATCTACGCTACTCCCGTCATGTTAAAACTTCTCCAAAGCACGAATACTCCTTTGGACGTCATCAGAGAAAAAAAGGCGTTCTGTAAATGCACTCTTCCTGGAGATGTAACTATGAAGTTGAAAAGGAAAAGGGACAAATTACACATCTTCCATCAACAACACCTAAGTTTAATCACCAAACACAAATTTTTGAGGCGGGAGATTGTTCAGTCCTCATATAAATTGACATCCAGGATGAATATCTTACCATCGCTTTAATTTCCCCGATGCTTTTCCTTGTTGATAATTATACTTCCTAAAATAAAAATAAAAGGAACACAAAGAAACAAGTTCTGAAACCATAAACGAAAAATACTTATCTGATAGTTTTCACATTTCCATTAGGAATGCTCTCCTAAATCCGCTCGAATCAAATCAAAAAACATCTAATAGAACTCTTGGGAGCTTTAGTTCACCTAAAAGCAATCAAAATTCATTAATAAATACAAGCAAATGCACAAAAGCATATTTACAATTTTTGATGACATCAAGTGACATACGTCAACCAGCTGTCTGTGGTACATTCAGATGTCACATGAATCCTTGCTAGGGCAACACCAAGAGACGAGAAGATATAGCTACTCTTACAGCGGCTATATAAAGCCGACGAAATTCCGTAGATGGCACCATTCTTTTGGCAGAGTTGAACTGTATCAGAGCTCATCTGAGTTATAAACAATCGTGCTTCCTACGTTTTCCACAGAAGATAATTCTGGTCAGGGATAACCGGAATTTCCTATCATATCACACAGAAGATAATTTTGGTCAGGGATTACCTGAATTTCCTAACTAATCACACAGAGGATAACCTGAAAGCCTTCAAAGGATGAAGATTTACTTTATTAAATGTTGCAAAAAAAAGAAGAACAGAAGACCTAAGCAACGCCGAACAAGTACTAATTCACCCGGAGAGTTTTCAACGCTGGCAGATGAACGATTGAGAGAGAGTGAGAGAGCTGGGAGGGGGTCTCCGATGTTGTTGAGACCCCGGCTTTGGGTAATATTGGGCCCTATCGCCCCCATCCACCCTGGCTAAGCTTCCAAAGCCGTATCAAAATGCTCAGCCCCATGTATACAGGTGTGTTAAGGAATGATGTCTTCTCTCCTATCCAATCCGTCAGCCGCCACCCCCCATGTAGCGAAATTTAGTTAACCATTTCAATACGCAACCGCAAGGGTACAAAATAAAAAAGATTTCTTTTTACGTGCGATGAATGCTGTTACTTTGATTTCAACAGTCCAACTGAACTACGCAGATATCCCGCGACTCACCTCCTTGCTTACAACTGAATACAATATAGGACACTAATTTCCTCCTACAATTTAAATCTAGCCTAAGCCCTGCTAGCTATCTTAATCTATGAGAGGTGCATGCAAGGAAAAAATGTGCATATATATATATAATGTTTTTGTTTTCTTTGGATTTTGGATATGATATGCGAGATATGTTCTACTTTAAGAGCAAAAAAAAAGAAAATATAAGACCACAAAAGAAGGATGATAATGATATTAGATACTTAACTAAGGTACTAAACCTGCTTGACCACTTGTTGTTAATGAAGCGAGTCCCTCGCTGGTGTAGACCGCTGCTGGTGGGGGTCCACCCTCTGTCGTTCCTCGAATCGCAGATTTTTTTTGTGTTTGGTTGGGCACATTAACCTCTTTCTTTTTATTATTTTTATTTATACCCTTTTTTTTCTCTAAATCATCACCACTACTGAGCCTGTTTGACATGGATTGACCCAACGAGGTGGATGGCGGGTTATGCGAGTGATAGCAGGTCATTCATGCAACAAAGGATTGTCCTCATGAATCTTAGGGAAGGAGCGCACGTATCGCATATCATATACACAAAACAAAAATTATTTTTTTAAGGCACGTTTCCGGAAAATATGACAACATTATTAGAAAAGTTCGCTGAAGCACAGGTAATTTCACAGAGCTATGCTGTCCATAATCATATTTATACAATTCTTTCACTTTCAGAAAAAAAAATATATATCTCGCACTAAATAGAAAAGTCCGCTGACGCACAGGCGAATTACAAAATTATCCGGTACGTAATAATTTGATGAAATTCTTTCAATTTCAGAAAAATCTTTATAGTCTTCTTTCGCTTCCAGAAGAATATGGCGCAACTATAAGAAAAGTTCACTGACACTCAGGTAGGCTACCAAAATTATGCTGTACATAGTAATATTAATAGAATTCTTTCAATTTCAGAACAATATAGCGCAACTATGAGAAAAGTTCACTGACACACTGGTAAGTTACCAAGATTATGCTGTACATCACAATATTAATGAAATTCTTTCACTTTCAGAACAGAATAGCACCACTGTAAGAAAAGGTTCGTGACACACAGGTAAATTACCAAAATTACGCTGTACATAATATTATTACTAGAATTCTTTCAATTTCAGAACAATATAGCGCAACTATAAGAAAAGTTCGCTGACACACAGGTAAGTTACCAAAATTATGCTGGACATATTAATAGTAATAGAATTCTTTCCTTTTCAAAACAACATATCGCAACTATAAGAAAAGTTCTCTGACACGCAGGTAGACTACCAAAATTATGCTGTACATAATACTATTTAAACAAATATTCTTTCACTTCCAGGAAAATATAGTGCAAGATAAAAGAAAAATCCGCTGAAGCACAGGTAGTTTCACAAATCCTCACTGTACATAATGATATTTATAAAATTCTTTCACTTTCAGCTCGATCTGGCGCAAGATGAAAGGAAATCGCTGAAGCACAGGTAATTCCACAAATTTATGCTGCGCATACTAATATTACACAAAAAGAATATTTCACTTCCAGGAAGATACAGTGCAAGATAAAAGATAATCCGCTGATGCACAGGTGATTTCACAAATTTACAATAATGTTATTTATAAAATCCTTTCACTTTCAGAACGATTCTTCAAGTCCCTTGCTCAGACTCAACTTTTCAAAAAAAAAGCTCAGTAATAATCCGAAACTTAAACCCGTCTACATTTGACCACCAATACCGCACGCAATCATCGCTCCAGACTCACTAACTCGGCGCAGTCTGACTACATTGCCGCCGTTTTCTCTTCCTACCGACCGACAGACGAACGCTTTTGTTTTCTACCACGAATTCTCGCCACAGCTGGTGTACATTCGAGCCGCAATTTTCTAGGAATTTCGCTTTTGTGGACACACTGTAATACATTGCATGATGGTATCATGCGATGTATTACAGCTAGGCGAGTTACAATTTTTGACTCTTCGATGTTGCTGACTAGCGGTAAGTTTGATGTAGAAAAATTGTACCTTGTGCGCATTTTAGTACAAATTGGAATTTTTCTGTTGAAAATATTTCGTATTGTTGTTCATTTTCAGGTTTTTGTGTATGTGTCTCGGATCATTGCCCACATTGGAATTTTTCGTTGAAGAGTAATTTTTTTACCTTTTTTTGTATTCTGCAAGGTTTCAGGAATTTTGTAATATGGAGAAGTACCATAGGGCTACTTCTCGAAAATAACTAAATTTTATCTTTTCTAGGAATTTTTTAATATGGAGAAGTAGCATAGGGCTACATCTCAAAAATTTATAACTTCTATTTTCAGGGTTGTTATTTGCATGGAGAAGTAGCATAACAAGCCACAGTCACAATTAGTTCTCTACACAACAATTTTAAAATAGCAAGCAACATGTTCGTGACAAGAAAAATCACAGACTTGCCGCCTACCGATACCATTCAAGTGTCAAGCTGGAGACACATTAAAAATCTCCCATTAGCAGATCTCACCTTCTCGATTTCAGGAGAAGTTGACATTCTTTTTGGAACAGTGGCTTACGCCGCCATTATTAAAACTGGTACTAGTAGAGGATCTAGCAATACACCCATAGCCCAAAACACTGAACTGGGCTGAATTATGTTCGCAGGAGTACCAGAAATAAAGAGCACGACTGCGACTGTGCTACCTACCTATACTACAACATACCCCAAGTTGAATAAATCATTAAAAAGGGTTTGGAAACACACTACTACGTTAACGTTTTCACCGAAAAATCAGCTCTACAACGGTTCAAGACAACGCTTGCCTCCCGAAAAATATGAATATGCATCCATCAAGACGCCTAATATACTTAAACACATCAATTCTTAGAGAAATACACCAAGTGAAGCAGTGAAACAATACACCTTAACCACTCTCCCGATCATTAACACAAAATGGAATGATAAGACAGGACTATTGCCATCTTGATCGGCGTCCACACAAACTTAACCCAATCGTAAAGAGATTAAAACTCTCACGACTAGATCGCGTCAATGTAGTCGAAAATCTACTTCTCACCGTGTACCAGTAATACTAAAGAATGATATTTCCCCAATGACACAATCTGGAGTAAATTTGTTCAGACCACACCCGTCCTACATATAAAATCTATCCTCTCCCGTTCATATATATATCCTGAGAATCAATTATCCTCACCAAAATCTAATACTCTCTGACAGTCCCATATTCCAAAACCCTCGTAATATTCAAATATGAACGGTTCCGAAATCCGCCAAAAGTCGCTTCAAGTTTGAAAGTTGACAAGTGCGCGCAGTGGTTTTTTCTTTTGAGTTCGATTATATTTGTTATTTTTTTCATTTTTTTGTTATTGTGTTCTACCGTGGATGAGTTAGTGGAGAATTTTAACTCAAAATCCTTGGATTCTGTGCATGCTGGCCTATCTCCAACTCCTCCAGAATTACCGGCCCCCTTCAATTCAATCCGGCCTGTTGGCCCACTGCCACCAACTCCGCAAAAGGCAAGACAAATTCGATTGGCTGTTGCTCGACCTCACGAGATCGTGCCAGTGAGAAGATTGTGCAGACCTTTCGAGTCGATGCCAGCCACGCTTGATCTCAAAGAATTGCAGACAAAACCTAAGGCAAATGATAATCTAAAATTTAACCCGAGTTATAGAGAATACCTCCCAAAGGTACGGGACCAAACTTAACAAATGCTACCTACGGGAAAACGTTCTACACCAGTAAGTATGCCAGAAGGGCATACAGAACTCAGCAGCAAACCGCAACTCAAACCGAGGTCAAGTAATCGTTTTCCAGAATCCCCAACTCGTTCAGCATTCCCACTGACATATGCAAACAATAAGAGCGAAATACTACCAAGTTTGCCAGGAAATCTTGATGAGGTGACGCCTACTGCCAGCGCATCGAGTGTTGTCCAGACCTCAGCTAAAATAACTACCAGAAAAACATGTCGGAAGAAAATAGAGGAACAGTTTATGAATGTCCCGATCACTCCTCCAAAAAAATTCCGAGATCATCCAGCAGCCAGTATTAAGCAAATACTAGAGTAAAAACAGAGCAATGAGTCCCAAGAGATCTAGTAGGAGGAATCTACGCTACTCCCGTCATGTTAAAACTTCTCCAAAGCACGAATACTCCTTTGGATGTCATCAGAGAAAAAAAGGCGTTCTGTAAATGCACTCTTCCTGGAGATGTAACTATGAAGTTGAAAAGGAAAAGGGAAAAATTACACATCTTCCATCAAGAAAACGTAAGTTTAATCACCAAACACAAATTTGTGAGGCGGGAGATTGTTCAGTCCTCATATAAATTGACATCCAGGATGAATATCTTACCATCGCTATAATTTCCCCGATGCTTTTCCTTGTTGATAATTATACTTCCTAAAATAAAAATAAAAAGAACACAAAGAAACAAGTTCTGAAACCATAAACGAAAAATACTTATCTGATAGTTTTCACATTTCCATTAGGAATGCTCTCCTAAATCCGCTCGAATCAAATCAAAAAACATCTAATAGAACTCTTGGGAGCTTTAGTTCACCTAAAAGCAATCAAAATTCATTAATAAATACAAGCAAATGCACAAAAGCATATTTACAATTTTTGATGACATCAAGTGACATACGTCAACCAGCTGTCTGTGGTACATTCAGATGTCACATGAATCCTTGCTAGGGCAACACCAAGAGACGAGAAGATATAGCTACTCTTACAGCGGCTATATAAAGCCGACGAAATTCCGTAGATGGCACCATTCTTTTGGCAGAGTTGAACTGTATCAGAGCTCATCTGAGTTATAAACAATCGTGCTTCCTACGTTTTCCACAGAAGATAATTCTGGTCAGGGATAACCTGAATTTCCTATCATATCACACAGAAGATAATTTTGGTCAGGGATTACCTGAATTTCCTAACTAATCACACAGAGGATAATTCTGGTCAGGGATAACCTGAGCGTCCTATTTTTCTATAGAAGCAATTTTCTATCCATGTCCTGTCACGTACTAGCACCAAGCATTTTACTATCGTTCTGCCCTCACGCTCCATCACAGAAGACAATTCTGATCAGAGATAATCTGAATATCTGATTTTTCTAACAAATCATTTTACTACCCTGGGGCCCTCACGCACTATCACAGAAGATAATTCTGGGCAGAGATAATCTGGGTATTTTCTAAAAAATAATTTTACTACCCTGGTGCCCCCAAGCACAAAATGCAATTAGTGTCTCTAACCGTAATCGGCCAGGAGGATCAGATAATCAACCCGTTCAGATTAGCAGGTCGCAACGATGCTCTAATTGTGGTTTAAGACGACACTTGTCGAAGGGATGTAGAAAGAAAGTAGTCGGAGTCAATTGTTTTGAGTTCAACAAATTTGGGCACAAAAGTGCAGACTGTACAAATAAGACAAAGAGGGCTATTGACCAAACAACACCATCTCTTGGCCTTACACGTGAAGTGAAAAGTTCAAAGTTAAACACTAATTAACATATTCCAATCAACGAAGAACCCATATTAGCTTGCATTGATGTAGTTGCTGGTGATATTTTTCAAGAAAAATTCCATGTTTCGCCTAAACACGTTCTTTCCAGAAATTGCATCGTCGGAAAGACTTTGCTTTCGAAAGCCATTGTTACAATACAGCCATCAGGTATTGAAATCCAGTCAGCGAGTGCAGGAATATTGCCCAAAAACTTTCACTGATGAAGACAAATAATTCCATATTAAAAATCCAGTTATCAAAGACGAGCTTAAGACTGTGGTGAAGAGTTACATACCCAATAGAACAAGGATGACACCGATTGAAATGAAAATTATATTACGCAACGAATCTCCGATATGGCATAGTCAAAGGAGGCTACCGCTTGCAGAGAGCAAGATTATTGACGCTCTAATGGATCAATGGTTAGAAAATGGAACAATCCAAGAAATTTCATCTGAATTTTGCCAGCCCAATCGTTGTGGTAAGTAAAAAGACGGACCAAAACGAACATGTGTTGACTTTAGCGTTTTGAATAAAGTTATAATAGAAGATCGGTAACCCATTCAATAAATCGATAGCCATATAGACAAGCTATATAAGCCAAAAGTGTTCACAACGTTGGATTTGAAAAATGTCATCATCCGTGTACCAGTCTCTGAAGATTGTCGTAAATATACTGGCTTTATAACACCATCATGTCATTGCCAATGCCTGAAAGTTCCCTTTGGACTGTGTACATCACCAGTGGTATTTCAATGATTCTAGGATAAGGTATTTGAACCGCTAACAAAATAAAAAAAAAGAATTGATCTACATCGACGATTTAGTTATTCCTGTGGAGTACAGTGGAACAGTATGAAGTTAGCAAACGAGTAGACGTGTTTTTAATTAGCTCCCGTGTCTTTCCACTTTCCACGTGAATCTCTCGGCAAAAATCTGTAATAAAGTACTTCTACCGCCTTTTGAATTTTGTATACGTGTTCTGATTTAGTGTATGAACCTTGACTCTGGTGAATTTTCGTTCAATATTGTTTAATTATCGATATAAAAATGACTGGGAAAGACGGTAAATTACAAGCTGAGAGCAGAGGTCGACCAACTATCGAAAATCCCTCTTTGGGTGCATCCTTACTTCCCCGCACGACGAGAGTGCAAGAGGTTATAGGTTCTCACAATGCTCCTCCATCCACAGTTGCTGATGATGCGCTTGCGGTTGGAGAAGAGGCTCAACTTGATGCAAGTGGAGATGGAGGCTCGCCTTCTCGCAAATATTAACAACTCCATCGAAAAGTTAAATGACCGTATTACTGCACTGGAAAATTCGGTAAGCGACATCAAAAGTAATTTCGCTCAAATTAAAATTCAAAGAGAGATGTTAATGAGTTTTAGCGCACTAAGTTTTAGTTCTTCTTATTGTTAGTATACTTTTAGATTCTGATATCTCGCTTAAGCTAATCGTTAAATAGTCGTCCCATTTTCATGATCGTTTACCAAACTAAATTATTTTCCCGTTGCCCCTACATTTGTTCATGCTCTTTAGAGGTCAGTTATTATGAACGTATTTAGTAATTCATTTCCGCTGTACAATGTGAGAGCCTTACTGAAAATTTATTGTTATCAGCGCCCTGGGTTGAATGTGTGCCTGATGAATGCTCGTAGTTTCCGCAATAAGGTTGATGAGCTCAGTCTTATATATGCTATTACTGATATTCATGTCATCTGCGTCAGTGAAACCTGGTGAAATGAAAACATACCATCTTCATTAGTCTCCATACCAGGGTTCCAGCTGTTTCGTAATGACCGAATGTTGAGCATTGGTGGTGGAGTTGGCATCTACTTGAAAGATCTCCAGAAGGCCACAATTATTTGCTCCTCGATTAGCAATGACACGGAATTTTTATGTGTCGAGTTGAATAATGGGATCGATAAATGTATACTGTCAGCTGTATATTGTCCTCCTGAATGTTTTTCTGCTGACCGAGCTTCTGAACTTGAATCTGTGCTTAGGAATTTGTCTCGTCAATATAACAATATAATTGTTGCCGGCGATTTTAGTATCAACATCTTGTGTTCTAATTACAGATCTATGGAATTTATTCACTTCATGCAGTCTCTATATCTTAATGCCGTCAACTCTCTACCAACATATTTTAATACTTCTAGGCCATCACTCCTGGATTTATTTTTTACAACCGATAACCGTCGAGTCGTTTTTTATAACCAAATCGACTCCAATAGTTCCCTCGATCATGACATAGTTTTCATCTGTTACGACTTTACTACCCAGTGTCCGGAGCGCTCAAGTTACGTCTCATATAGATACTTTAATAATGTGAACATGGACAGCTTAATCCAGGAGCGCTCTGACCTGACTTGGGATAGAATAAGAGCTTTTAGCTCTGTCGACGATCAAGTTGCTGTTTTTGAAGGCCTCTGCAGCTATCTTACCTTTGCGCACCAAGAGGATTACTTGAAATCGGTGTCCTTGGCACACTGCAGAAATCGGGATTCCTATCGCAGAGCGTGAATATTTCTATAAACAATTTAGGTGACTCAAAACACAGTACAGTCGCTCTCTATATAAAGCTGCCCGAAATAGAGTAACCTCTGCTATACGTGGGGCAAAACGTCGCTATTATTGCAATAAATTCGATGCAAATCTTTCCCCAAAAACGTTGTGAAGGAATCTGAAGAAAGGCGGTGTATGTGGTAGAAAAGGCAATTTTAACAATAGCAACTTTAATTCTAACGATTTAAACGAGTTTTTTCTATCCTCTCCTGTGGCTTCGTCTAATTTACATAATAGCACTCCATTGCCTCATCCTGTGGACCACATTTAATACCATGAGGATTGCTTCTGCTTTCACGGAATTGATTACTAGGAGGTGGTAATAGCATTATTCTCTGTCAAATCTGAATCTGTAGGCCTTAATAAACTCTCACCTAAGTTCATCAAAATATTGCTCCCCTGCACTTACTAAATCATTGCCTTAAGTCATCTACTTTCCCTACTAACTCGAAATTGGCAACAATTTTGCCTATTCCTAAAAAGTCTTCAGTCGCTACAGCATCTGAACTTCGCCCTATTAACATTTTGTGCTTCTTATCCAAAGTACTGGAAAAGATAATATATGGGCAAATCCTAGCATGTGTGGAAAGAATTAACATGCTGACCCGCTCGCAGTCAGGTTTCCGTGAAAGTCGCCATTGCGAAACAGCCATATTAAAGGTAACTACGGACCTACGGAAAGGCCTGGATAAGGGTGAGGTCGGCATTCTTGTGCTACTTGATTTTTCCAAGGCTTTTGACAGAGTCAACCACCCGAGGCTACTCTTGAAGTTACTCAATAATTTTGGTTTCTCCCAGTCGGCTTTTAACTTGATCAAAAGCTTCCTCAAGGGAAGATGCCAACAAGTTCGTTATAACGAGTGCGATTCAGACTTCTTTCCTGTACCTCTTGGCGTTCATCAGGGGTCTGTGTTTGGACCATTGCAGCTTATACACCAGCGGCTTACCTGGCGTTATCCAACAAGCCAACATCCACTTATACGCCGACGATGTCCAGTTATACAGTGGTGGACCGATTGAGTTATTCGAGGAATGCTTGGAGCGAGTTAATGAGGACCCTGGCAGAATCTATGACTGGTCTCTAGCGATTGACCTAATCCTTAATCCTGACAAGTCTGAATGTCTCGTTTTGGGTGGTGGTACCTTGACTAGACCTATCCCCTCCATATTTCTTGGGGAACAAGCTTTAACATATGTTGATATCGTCACCAATCTTGGAATAAGGCTCAATGCAGATATGAAATGTTGTAGTTATGTCAGATCAGTTCTAGGAAAGGTCTATTTTGGGCTACGTAGGCTCTGGTTGTCCGCACAAATTCTAAGTTTGAACACCAAACTGAAGCTCATCAAAGCTCTGATTTTACCATATTTTACCTTTGAGAGGCTGATTTTCCCATAATTAGACTCTACCTGTCTATGCAGAATCAACGTTGCTTGCAATGATTGTGTGAGGTTCGCCTTCGGTCTTCGACGATTTGACCACGTTTCTTGTTTTCAGACTAGGTCAGTCGGATGTACCCTAGATATATAAATATAGCGCAAGTCACTTCGCTTCCTCCATAAGCTCAATAATATGGGACAATCTGATTACCTTGCGAATAACTTCCAAACCATGAATTCGTCACGCCATCGTAATATTCCAATTCCCCGTTATCATAGAATGGTTCAAGAGGGCTCTTACTTTGTTCAAGCTGCAAGAACCTGGAATTCTTCACCGTACTCTACCCAAAGTGTGAGAGATGTGGGTGCATTCAAGAAAAAATTATTAACAATATAATGTGTTGCTATCAATGGGACTGCTACTTTGGTCATTGCTTTTAGGTTTTTTCGTGTTTGTAAACAATTAATATTTGTAACTTTATTTTATACACTGAGATCTACTGCTTTTGTTTAGTATGTAAGTTAGAACTTAATTACCTGCGCTTGGTACTTTTGCTACCAGCTATTAGATTGCTTCTCTCTTGTATATCTTTAACTGTATAATCCACCTAATTTCAATATTATTTATTATACCGCTATGTAAGATAAATTGTACAATCCAACCTAATTTCTACACCGAATTATACGATACTTAAAAGTTTTGTATGTAGTTAGGTAACCGCATTACTCGAAACTAGCAAAGCCTCTTAGTGACATGCTCAAAAAAATAGAGGATTCCAATTTGAGGATACACAGAGACATTCTCTAGAAATTCGCAAAACGTTGCTTTGCCAGAAACAAGTATTAACAAATTTTGATCCTGATGCATACACCGAGTTGTACACGGATGCAAGCAAGTAGCAACGTTGCAAGGACGACAATAAACTGCATCCAATCCATTTCTACAGTCGAAAGACGAGTGCAGCTGAACAAAATTATTCTAGCTATGAGTTGGAGGTACTGGCTACTCTAAAAGCATTAACGAAGTTCAGGGTGTATTTAAAGGCACTGAATTTAATATAGCGACGAACTGCAGCACATTTGAAATATAATGAATAAGAAAGATATAGAGCCACGAATAACAAGGTGGGCTTTAGCGCTTGAGGATTATAAATACCAAATCGAACACCGGATTGCAACGTCGATGAAACACGTATATGCCCTTAGCCGCAACCCATATACATTGCTTGTCGGAACTCCTATATTAGCACAAGTTGAAGCTTCTCAAAGGATATAGTTAACAGCCCAGGCGATAATGAAGGTGTTAAAGACTAGCGAATTTGACGATTTCGTACTTGACAATAATATTTCATTCAAAGTAAAAGATGTTAAAAGGTTGTTGTATATACCAAAAGGTATGCAAATGTAAATAATTAGAAAAGTCCATGAGCAAGATCATTTTGGATTCACAAAGATGATAGAAATAATCGAGTGTGACTATTATCTCTCGAAGCTGAAAGATAAATTGATTTCCCATGTACAAAATTGTGTTCAATGCATATTAGCCTCTATGTTATGTCCGGATTAACTAATTAAACTCAGGCGGCTAGTAGTAATCATTAGTTCACTTTATTCTAGTTAGTTCGGGTTATACATATATAAACTGTCTAAACATAAACACCTACTGATATTTACTATAAATCTAATATAAATTACTGGTTGAGTACGGGGTACGCGGTGGAGATCTTAACTGGCTGGCGGCTCCCGTCTGACTGACTACTTCTGACTTGCTCACAACGATGGTGCTATGATGATGCTATTGACGATGATTGGCACAATTATTATGATGCGATATATCCTACAGTTTTTTCATCCAATCCATGTCGATTACGAATAAGTATATTTTCACAGTTGTAGATGCATTTACAAAGTTTATTTGGCTATATCCAATTAAGGACACCACAGAAACTGAAGTTATAAAGAATGTTCAGACACAACAGGTAGTGTTTGGAAACCCAGTTCGTTTACTTACGGACCGTGGCGAAGAGATTACTTCAATAGCATTCGAAGAGTATTGCGCAGCAGAAAATATTAAATTAGTCCACATTACCAGGGGGAAACGGGAGAATAGAACGAGTACACAGAACAGTATCTTCAGCATTCACTAAGCTATCCATGGAAAAAGCAAACGAGTGGTACAAATATACTGAGAGACTGCAATGATTTTTAAATAACAGCTTTGTAAGCAGCACGAACACTATGCCACTTAGATTACTATTCGTGACAGATATGCGTACTGAGGAGGAGGCTAAATTAGCAGAGATAATACGAGGAAAAATTATTGGAACTTTCAACGAGGAAAGAGATAAGGGCAGAGAAACGGCAGCTAAGCAAATAATAAAAATTCAAGAAGAGAATAAAAAAACCTACAAAAACAAAAGAAAACCAGCCACAGTATACCAGAAAAATGGCCTTGTTACAAATGCGAAGCCACACGAGTGATATGACGTTAAAAAGGTCCGAAATCATGAAGGACCTTTTACGATAAATACAAGTGCTGACCAACTGAAGTGATTTGTTACATTTGATAGTGAAGATGAGGACGACGAAGAAACTGGGGTGACGAAAACTCAGAAACTGAACCAAATCCCTTGTAGTTACTTGCACAATACACTTCCATTCCAGATATGACACGATTAAAGCATAGCACCAACCTAAGATACATATATAAAGAGTACCCAATAGAGATAAAGAGTCAGATAAAGACACAAGCTTCAATGACGAATGACGGTAAATGCATATGACGATGAATTTATGAAACGATGTATAGAACACGATGCGTAACCATCAACGACGTGCAGATTACGACACGAAATATACTCAAAGACGACATAACACATACCAACGACGATGAATTTATGTAACGATGGTGATATGACGACACGCAACTATCAACGACGTATAGAAGATGACAGCAAATGTTCAGACAAAATGGCAGGATCAACGACGATGAACGGTTAATGAAATTTATCCCCTGATGACGAATAGCTTCACGTAATTTATTGAGGACTGCTACCGTTATGAGACCCAATCACCTGAAGACAACGTATGATGAATTAAAGTCAAGTTACGTCGTCGCGCATTTTATAATGATTTGGAAACTGACATGACACAAATTGAATATTCGGGCGAATAGTCCTCAGGACGGCCGAGCTGTAGGATTTGAATTAATTATAAACTACATAACTAACGAACGCAATAAGTTCACTGAACTCAAATAGAGCGGGCAGCCAGAACGACTCACGTACGACGGGGACGGAGATCTGACGCCATTATCCAAATTTAAAAACTTTTCTTTGAATCGTAAATTATCTTAATTTTTATATTTAATCGTTAACTTTAATTTCATATATCATAATCATCGTTACTTGAAGAATAAACTGAATTACTATTAAAGCGTTTTCTAATTTTGATACCCGAAGGCACCACATATATTATATTATATATTATATATATCGTAGACATTTGACGTAACTCAGCATTTCACGAAAAGTCTAGACACTTTATGGAGATTAGGCAAATAGTGTAACGGTTTTGACTTAAACACTTTTTACATTATGTGTCTGAAATTTTTAGTCACTTCATCAAATGCTAAAAAATTTTACGCCGATAGTGTAATACCACCCGTTATAACCAAATACTAGGAGAGGGAGATGGGTGGTGAAGGGGGAGGTCGCTCCCAGGCCTGCGGCTCACACCCACGTACACCACATATACACACATACACACATTAAATTTCTGTGTCTGTACTGAATAACATTCATTCTTATTATCAGATATTCAAAGTAATATTAACGTAGTGATTCGGTTAATGTTGCGCTGTTCTAAATAATTCACAGTTTTCATCCAGCCCGAAACTTGTTTTCCAGAACCACATACTGTATGATTATAACGTCTTCAACCTATTCGGGATCACCACTGTCATGTTTAGTCACCACTTCCTGGTCTTCCTTTATCTTATAAATACTCGATTTGGAGTCAAAGCACTCTATGGATTTGTATGAATATTTTTCGTTTTTGGATAGAGTGAAGCTATGCCAGAGTTGGTGGCAAAACTCAGAAAAGAGTATTTATCCCCCGATTATGATGAGGCTATCCATCGAAGAAATTAAACGTTGGACGCAGGATATGATGACCAATTTCTTGCCAAGACTTAATCAGCCTTTGCAAGAGGAAGCGCAGCTTCAGATCATAAAGAGGAATGTGGCGCCTTTCTACCAGTATCAGCTTGGTTCAGCTGAGTTAGAAACCATCCATGCTCTCATAGAACTGGGGCGAAAGTTGGAATCTGACCGTGTCTCTGTGGAATCATTTGTGCCACGACCTAATAAGCAAAATTTTCACATACTTGAGACGGTCTTATCGTGCCTTGCAAGGAGCATCCCACAGTGGCTTTGACCAGTAACGCTGATGGTAATTGAAATCCCAAGGCAGTACAGATGCTTTAAGTGTGGCCAAAAAGGGCACTTGGCGAGGTATTGCAGGGCTCAAACAGGAGGTAGAATAGACAGAATATCTATCAAGTCAACAAACATCACCCCGAGGATTCAGAGAAATATTGATAGCACCAATAACATTACCCGCACTAATCCGTTTTCGGGAAACGAAACAACAGCTCGACATCAGGCCGCGCGTAGAGTTCTAAGTTATCCCAAAATGCCGTAATTTCTAGGATTTTGTTTGAAGCCAAGAGCAAACTGGAGGATGCACTCTAATGCTTGATGGATTACGTTAAAAAAGGAGAACAATGTACATCCTTGCTTAAAGGCAATAATATTTGGAGTAGAGTTCGTAGGGCCTCTTAGATTCAAGGGCTTTGCGCATCATCGTTGGTGGACGGAAGGCATTGCGCAAGATGGGACTGGATATTAGAAAACTAGATTCGAAAATGTTAAGTTTGCGGACGGGGATAATGTCAATATATTTGGTGAAATGAGCGTACCAATTGAATTGAAGGGACTTACGGAGATTCTCGAAGTAATTGTTGTCCAAGAAGCACCATACCTCTCTCTTATTGGTATCGCAGAAACCTCTAAAAGTTCGCCGTTGTTATGGTCTGGAAAAAGGACAAATCCTAACGATTCTGTATGGAGTATAGGAGGCTTAATGCTTATCCTCTCCCATATGTCTCATCCATTCTACACACATTACGTCTTCTTTGGACATCAGATCGGCCTTTTGGCAAGTAACAATGGCAGAATCCACCAAACAATATACAGCCTTCACCATCCCTGGCAGAGAATTGTTTCAGTTCTGGAGGATACCCTTAGCTCTCACAAACTCACCGGCTACCTGTCAACGTCTTATAGACAGGGCATTAGCGGGTAATTTGGAAAGCCACGTATTTGTTTGTTTAGATGACGTCATTATCGTAACCAAGACTTTCGAGCAAGATAAATTGATTCTTAAAGAGGCTCTAGACAAACTATACCAGTCTGGCTAGTCATTAATTAGGACAAATGTGAAGTTTGTAAGCCAGAGCTGAGGTATTTAAGCTACATAATAGGGGAAAATAGTCCACAAGTAGATCAGGACAAAGTTAAGAGCATTTTAAATATGCTAAGTCCTAAGACTGTTTTGGAAGTCCGTTAGACTTATTGGCATGGTCGCGTGGTATCGGCGTTTTTATACAAAACTTGTCGACGCTACTTGCACCCATTACCAATTTCTTCATGAGAAATAGAGAGCTCGTACGTTCGACGGAGTTCGAGGATTCGTAACGTTTGTTCAATAAAAAGCTCGTCACAACTCCAGTACTATCATGTCCTGACTTTAATCAGCCTTTTATCGTGAATACAGATGCTGCAGGGTTCGGAATAGGCTCAGTATTGACCCAGAAATTGCAAAACGAAGAAAAAGTGATAGCTTACCTAAGCCGCTCATTGAATATATGTGAACGAAATTACTCAACCACCGAGCGCGGAAAGTAAAGCAGTTATCTGAGTCAGTCAAAAAATTTAGTCCCTACCTGGAAGGCAACAGATTTAAAGTCGTCATTGTCTGGCTATAGAATTTAAAAGGACACCTCTGGAAGTCTTGCTCGGTGGGCAATGCGAATGCAACAAAGGGATATTGCGGCGATACTTATGAAGGGAAAAGAGCATTTGCTACCGCAAGTGCTATCCAGATCAGTACCTGTAATATAAACACTGTCATCCAAGGTATCCTGCCTTGGCTATAAATCGGACAATTGGAAACGCGTCGTGCCTAAATTAGATAGAAAGCATTTTTTATTTAAAGCGCACGTTGTTCCAACAGCGGGGTATTGCGGAACACAGAAGACGTATGCTCGAATTTGTCAAGAATATTGCTGGCCAAAAAGGAAGGCTGCTGTTGCCATATACGTAAGAAAATTCCATATTTGCCAGACAACCAAACCCGTGCTCCAGAAACCAACCGGAATAAAGGCCACTCGAAGAATTGCGAATAAACCCTAGGAGACAATAAGTGTCATCTCTATTGGTCCCTTGCCCCGCTCTGGTCGGGGTTATCAATACATATAGACTGTAGTTGATCAATAAACCAAATTTCCGATACAGTTCCCTCTCGGTCTGCGATGACGAGCTCTATTTCGCAAGCATTAGATGATTCGTTTTCTCGCTATTTTGTACCAAGGACGATCGTCTTCCATAATGGGCCACGATTCAAGGAGCCCCGAATTTCAGAAAACGTGCAACGGATATGGCATGGATATCAGATATACAGCATTTTACCACCCGCAGGCAAATCCTGCTGAGCGAACTAACCAACTCATAAAAAACAAAGCTCCGAACATATCCATAGTATCCATAGTTCCGTTCAGGAGTCTGCAAAAAATTACACCGCATTTCGCAAATTTTGGTCGCAAGGTGATTACGAACGGAAAATCCTATAAAAAACTGGGCAATCAGGAAGCGTATAGTGTAGAAGAACGATCGAAAATCCTCGAGGTAGTCAGAAATGATGTAAGGCGGAGGCTATTGAAGGTATCAGAGGGAAGCCGGAACACTTATAACATGAGAAGAAGGGAATCAAGATACTACCTCCCATGACATTGTCCTGCGAAAAGAACTATGTTCTCTCTGACGATACGAAATATTATACTGCTAAAATCGCACGAAATATGTAGCCCTTTCATGAAACTCGCTGACGGTAAGCGAAAATGTCAAGGTATATGGCATACTAAAGACTTCAGACCCTTACTGTCCAGAAATTACAAAAGATGAATGAATGTTCCGTGCTTCATTTCCAAAAATTTGCCAGGTAAAATCCTTCAGGCCCTAGGGAAATTACAAGATAAGTGAGTGGAAAATTTCAGTTCAGATCGCGTGAGCGGAGATATAGTTAATTGGAATGAGTCTAAACCTATACCTAAACGGATCAGGTAATATATGCTCAACCTTTGCTATCAACTACACAGTCAGTAAATACATGCAGACAAATGTAATATTATACATTTTTTGAGAATATTTAAGAAACAGAGCTCTTTATTTTCTTTTTTGTCTTTTATCACGAGTCATTACTTAGTATTCTAAGATGCAGTACTCATCGCTATATGAATAAGTTTCAAGAGGTTTCGGAGAAACCTCTCGGAGGAAAGGGAAGTGTGTTACGTTAAAAAAAAAATGTGGTGTTTTTTTAATGTTGTGGTGTCCTATGAATGCTTTACAATTTTCACTCTGCCCGAAACTTAGAACCACATACTCGATTACTATAACGTTTTTAACCTATTCTGGAACACCATTGTCATATTTAGTCACCACTTCGTGGGCTTCCTTTATCTTATAAATACTCGATTTGGAGTCAAAGCACTCTATGTATTTGGATGAACAATTCCTGGCCAAACTCCAGCAGGAACACGGCAAAACACCTGAATGGAACTTTCTCCGGCTCTGTGGTTTCAATCTCAGTTTTACGTACCTCCTTAGAGTATCGGACTGCTAAAATACAAAACGCCTTTTTTGCATGTGCACATAATTTGATTTATATTTTCTTTAACAATGCACCTTGGTATTACACTGTTTATATCCACGATCTTTTTCCTTTTCCCTTTTTACACTTAATCCTACAAAATTATTCCGAAAACAACCGTTAGAGAACTCAACAACCACGTACATCCTTATTCTTTTACAATCTTTTTTTTTACACTCCAAGGTTTCCTATCTACAATTTTCAACCTTTCGGTGTTACAACCTTGCCTACTGTAATCTTTTTCTTTATTTTTCAATTTTCTATCTTAAGACCTTTTTTATCTTCACTTTTGTTTCCTTGTAACTATACCGAAACCGACCCGTCACCAAGTTAAAAACCAACTCTTCGTAGTTTAAAAATCAACTCAACTCTTGATCACTTTAAAACCAACTCAACTCTTAAGCCGTTTTTCAGGGTAGAAAATGCTTAGTTGCATATTTTTACCCCGAGAAAATTTTTCATTTATTCTGGACTTGATTAAACCAGTACAGAATATTTTTCGATGTACGGTGACTTGAAAAATTGCAATTTGATGTTATTGTAAACATCAGCCACCGTTCCATCGCTTGAAACTTCCTATACATCTAATGTATTTTTGCGGCGCGCATTTCTTTTCGCGAAAGCTTTTTTGTCATGATATGTATGTTCGTATGTACATACATATTGCATTTTTCACGACAAATCGTACTGAAGGTACGATTTGCCTTTTGCTTTATTTTTTACATTAATTATTTCTACTGACAAATTTTGCTGAAGCAAAATTTGTTATGGGAACATTTCCTTATAAAAAGGAATAATAAATTGAAGAGGAATAATTCTCAGGGGAAGTTGTTGTTGGTTCTATTTTGGCGGCTCGGGTCTTGAACGGTTTTCGGTTGGCTTTACAAAATTGTTGGTTTAGCTTTACAAAAAATGTTTATTAAATGTTATTATTTATTCTTTTTAAGCGAATCATTTAGTTTTTACTTTCCAATTATTTAATTTTGTAGCAGCCTGGTAAAGTTTGTTCTGTTTTTTCATTTCCTTTTTATCTCTTCTAAGCTATTTGTTAATTAAATAAGATTTAATTATTTCTATGTTTATTTATAATATAGTGCTGTTTTTAGGTTTTAGCTTTCTTTCTTTCTTTTAATGTTCAAGTAGGTACACTGTTTTGTAATTATCTGTGAATTCTATATCAAACCAGGCAGCATCAGACAACAACCCAGTTGCTTCGGATACTAGTAAGTTGCCACCCACCTCTGGAAGTTCCCTACAGGTTTGTCTTCGTTATTCTGGAACATATTATTGATTGTCCTGCACTAGATCAAGTTATTTTGGGCACCGCTTTAGTAACCATTGAATATAATGCTGGTTCCCCTGTCGTTTGCGTTTGCCGTGCCCGTGCTAGACTCAGCCTCTCGGTTGAATTTTATAACGGAGAAAACTGCTCAACAATTGAGATTAAAAAGTGAACGTTTCGAGGGATCGGTGAGTTGAATTGGTGAATCGTCTGCTAAAGTAAAATGTAAGACGCAATTAATAATAAAATCAAGAACAGGGAATTACACTACCTGTCTAGAATTATGCATCATCCCTTCTATCACTGAACTGCAACCTAATTATCCAGTTATTATCGATGATTGGAATATTCCTGAAAATATTGAACTGGCGGACCCCATGTTCAATAAACCAAACAAAATACATTTATTAATAGGTCCAGGCATATTTTTCGAATTGTGGTCGGTCGGGCAGATTAAATTAGGATATAATTTACCTGTGTTGCAAAAAACCTTGCTAGGATGGATAGTTGCCGGAGACTATAGATTTGTGATTCGAATGCATTAGATGATGATGAAGCTAGTTAATGAATCGCTTAATAAACTTTTGGAGAGGTTTTGGTCCATTGAACATCTACAGCATAGTACATGCCACTGACAACAGAACTGGTCAAATGTGAATCATATTTCACCAAACATGTAAATAGATCTCTTTCAGGTAAATTTATAGTACGTTTACTAATTCGAGTAGACCCTTTAGTTTTGGGACATTCCCATGAAACCGCGTTAGGAAGATATTTTGAATTTCGAAAAAGGCCTAGAAAGCCCTGTTCCGTTAAAGGCTCAATATTCCGCCTTCATGAATGCATATGAAAGTCTCGATCATATGGAAGTAGTCAACAATATTACATGCTGCAACTTCTACTTAAATATCATAATTAAGTTTATAAACTATATACTAAAACTTGGTTGAATATGTATACAAATACAAACGTGTAGTTTTATGGGTGATTTGCAAACTCCCATTTATTCTTACATACGCACAGAATGCCATCATAGGTCAATAACAGTTATCAGTATATCTAGAATATTTTGTCTGCTTTAAGTCTAGTTTAGTTTGAGTAATCGTCTTGCTCATATCGATAGTGATTAGGAAGCTGCATTCGAGTAGCCAAGAACAAAATTGTTATCTTAGTAAAATAAAGTTTTGTTAAATTGTAAGTGAGTTTTTTATTTGTATAAATATATCTATGCCCAAAAACACTTGTACGTAAAGAAACAATGACAACAATTTCACAATACAATAAACAAGATGCCGGCTCCGGGAAATAACGCCCAATGAAATAATGCCCGAAAAGTTTGGGACTTATTTCCTAATGAAATATGGTCTGAAAACAGATATGAATTGAAATCCAAAGTAGATGAAAACAGGGCAGAAAACAAATAAGCCAAAGCCTATAATTCATATCAAGAGAATAAACAAATGAAATAAAGCCCAAAATTTTGATAATGATGTGTGTATATTAAGAACGCGGCGTTTTCTCGCGTTGGGGCTACGTGCGACGCATAAGTACGTTGCACACATCGTTGGAAAATATTTCCTTCATTTTCTGCAATGATTTTTGGGCACTATTTTATCAGGGTCAATTTGGCTTCTTGGGCTTTATTTCATTTACGAATTTCTGATGTTATATCATTATGAAATAACGCCCCAAACCAATAAGTGAAATAAAACCCATAAGTGTGAAATAACATCCAAAAACTTTGGATATTCTTTTACATTTGAAACGTTAAAATTTATATGGAACGTTCGAGTCTTATTTCACTTATCATTTTCGGGCGTTATTTCGTTGGGCGTTATTTCCCGGAGCCCAAGAGGCCATTACTCGTAAAATAGGAGAGAAAATAAAAGGAAAAAACATAATTTGCTTAAGTGTGATGTCAAGGGACACTGAGCTTGGGATCGATGCAGGTCCGTTGAACGATGGAATGCAGCGGATAATTCCTCCGTAACTGACTAAATTTGAGACGGAGAAAAGTTAGTTACTTGATCGCTAGAAATAATTGTATTTGGGAGTAATTTTAATTACCAGTTTAGTTTTCTTTTGGATCAATATTATGTAAGTGAAATCAGTGTAATGTTTTAATGTCTCTCCTGCAATTTTTGCACTTTTTCCGGCAGTTTTAGTACAGCATTTAGTATTATTAGACTTGTTGATCAGTTAAATCTTCTGTATACTACAGATGTAACATAATTTTCTTGTGGATTCACGTGATTTAGTTTAAATTATCGAGTGTTTACATTTAGTCTTCGAATAGTGGCATGGAGAAACACAAAATATTCAGCCAAATGTCTACAGACACAGCCCAACCAACTGTCTAACAAAAACACGGCTCGTACTCCCACATCATTGTCGAGTTTTGAGTAAACCTTCGATAGGTTAAGAACGTGGCGAAATTTTATAAACTAAACATATAGAGTAAATAAAGTAGTGGTTTTTACATTATTTCGGTGGTTTGTTTCAATAATTTTATCCCCAAAATAAATAACCATTACAATTGGCGCAGCCGGTATTTTCGACATTAGACTCCCTATTGAACAGTAACTGGAAGGCAAAAGTTAAAGTGCGTGAAAAAGTATATATATATATATATCATAACAGTTGTGTTCTACAAAAAAAAATTTACAAAAAATATATATAAAAAAAAAATCAGTATAAAAAATATCTGCTATCAGTTATTACCAGATAGCAATCAATGTGATAAAATCTTAAGTGAAAAGTTTGGAAAGTTTCACACTGGTGTAACCCGATATTAAAAAAAAAAAAGAGAAGATCCAGAATACACAAAGGCAAGGCCGCATAATATACCATAAGGAGGTCAAACCATCAACCCATTTTAAAGAGTGAGTCACAACGGAATTGGTATAGATTTAGGCTTATTATTATATTATGTGTATATATAAATAAATATCCATTATAATTGGCAAATTTACAAATTTAGAAGATAGGTATATCACATATCACTAGAATCAAAAAAATAAATGTTCGAATGTACACATCATGATGTATGTACAGGTCTAGAAAAAGAAAAAGAAAATATAATCATTTAATGTACACATGATGTATGTATGTACACATAAACAAAAAAAAGTTAAGACGCCAAGCGATAAACAAATAGCACAAGCAATTAAGGTGTTATGATTTAATTTAATTAAATTGCTCGTTCAGCATTTTTTCTCTCGTATTATTACTTATGTCATTCAGTTCGAAGATTCATAATCTAGGTGCACGAAATTGACGTCAGCGTTTTCTTAATACTACTCAAACTCCAGAATTTGCGCGATTTTGTAACAGAATTGATTCCCTAACTCTGGAATCCGAATTAGATGAGGTGTTTGGAGCTCCATGAAATCCCGCTAGATGCGACGACTTACCTAATCAAGTTCAAAGTGACCAAATAACAGTCCCCATTCAGCTCAGTGATTGCAACTTAAGTACTGCAGAAACAATAACACGAGCCCAAACAAACCCTGATCTTGTTCAGAAATTAAATATTTGTATTGATAATATGGCCACTTTGTCACTAGAATAAATTTCCAAGCTGGTCAATAACATCGTACCTGTATTTCACGGGCAAAGAAATTATAATTCAAACGAATTACTTATTTTTCTCGATTGTTGCAAGCAAGTAGAGAATTCTTTGACCTCCTCCGAAGAAAAAAGCTTGTTGATACCCCTACTGAAAACAAAACTGAGGGGAGAAGCTTATGATCTGGTTAAGTACTTAAAAATCGAATCGGTAGATGAGTTAGAGAGCTTACTTTTAACTGCGTTTAAGCCAAGTAACTCAATTGATGACATCATAAGCAATATACGTCGTTATATTCAAATTCACAACGAAACAGTAGGATCGTTTGGTACGAAATTAAATATGATGCTTGTTGAATGTATACGTGCAATAAATTCTAAATATCCGAAAGGAAATGAAGCGCTCTTAAAAGAAGTTGAGGAAGAAGCATGCTACACATTTAAAACGGGAATTATCAGCCCTATTATTCGTCAAGTGATAATAGGAAAAACGAGTAATTCACTAGATGAATTAATAAAAATGGCTACAGAATAAATTGAAGATCGTCAAATTCAGAGCCGACAAATAAGTACAAACTGGCAGACTTCATCATCTGCATGCCAGCAATTTAACGAAGATGAAGTGAGGCAACTAAGAGGTTTCTTAGAAGCAAATTTTCAGCTCTCACAAGACGCTACCCCAAAAAATCTGGTCACACACCCTTTCCTAAACTTAAATCCCTCTCCATTCTTAAACACTTCTTCCGTAAATGTATATGCAAAATTATCTGAGCAAGTTCAAAATCCATCACACAATAGGACCAATTTTCATTTTTCATCAGCGAAAACTTCTGAGAAAGAAAGGCATGAACAGTTAAAAAAATGTGATTTCTGTAAAAGATTTGGACATCCTTTTTCTGAGTGTCGCACCCGAAGACGCTCCAATTCTGTCACGTTTGTCGTGCTTACGGACACTCTTAAGAATCATGTCAATTAAATAATATACAGCAAATGAAGCAGAAAGAGTTCCCCAGAAATGGAGGACAAACAACCGTACCAAAATGTGATTGGTGTGCTAGATCCTCACATTCCGTAGCTGACTGCTACGCAAAAAAATCTTGGGAGGAAAAACACAGTAAAAACCAAAATCATTCGGGAAACTAAAGCGGGCTAGCCTATTGCGCCCAATGGCTAACCCTTCTACATATGGGTGCAAAAATATTCATTGTGGATAATTTGAAGAATTAGCCGATAAGTACGAATTTTCAAGTAAAGAAAATAAAACTATTAACAACAACAAAGAAATTTCAAATTATCCTAACGTTTCTAATACTATAATCTCACTGCAAAATAATGCGCTAACAGTAAATGAAGCAATAATTGAACTTCCCTTGAGTATATCTAGAACAGGTAAAGTTAAGCTTTTGGTTGATTCGGGAGCCGAAGTAAGTATTCTAAAAAGAAATAGTTTATCTGACCATACATTTGTGAATCGACAGAAGGTTATTCAATTACAAGGCTTGTACGGTGGCACTGA
Organism: Dioctria linearis; assembly: GCA_963930735.1. Lineage (NCBI taxonomy): Eukaryota > Metazoa > Arthropoda > Insecta > Diptera > Asilidae > Dioctria > Dioctria linearis. The sequence goes on along the minus strand of OZ005740.1, from coordinate 129,988,048 downwards.
TCTCACCGTTGGGTCTTGTGAAGGTATTTTTCTGATAGGTAAGGGCTTAAATTGCGAATTTAATATCTGCCAGGAAAACATTTCAATTCCTTTTGATGGTATATTAGGACGCAACTTCATATGGGGCAAAGCAAACATTCTCACAGTTGAACGAATGTTGCATTTCACTGGCAATAGTAACAACTCAACCGAATTAAAAATTCCTTTTTTATGTAAAGGTGAAGTTAACCAGTTACGCAATTCATTTAAGGAAACAAGTAATACAAAAGATTGCTTGTCATCTAACAGAAACGAAATAGTTTCTAGTACTTTCCATCCACTTCTTACAGCATTAAGCTTGCCAGCCTCTCAGAAGCATAGAGAGACAATCACTCAAAATTCATACAGCAATGCGATGCATATCCCTCCGCGATCAGAAATGGTATTAGAAATACCTGCAATGAGCTGTGATGATGAAATGTTATGTCCCTCTCAGGAAACTATACCTGGCGATTTTATAGCTAATAGTTTAATTAGTCCACAGCATAGGAAATTAAGACTTAGTATGATAAATACACTTGAGAAAGAAATTATTTTACCAAATGTGGAGCCAAAGCTAGAATCGTTACGCAACTTCAATATTTACAAGTTGGAAAAAAACATATAAGTGATGCAAAGATATCAGAAAGACAATGTTTTCAGCGACTGGAAAAAGAAATATCATTAGACCAAACACATAATACCGAGGAAAGAAAAGCAGTAAAGGAACTGTGTGAAGCATATAGTGATATATTTCATTTAGAAGGAGAACAACTACCATTTTCTAACGTTAATTCTCACAACATCCCCATGACGTGTGATCAAGCCCCTATCAATCAGAGACCATACAGACTGCCAAATATTCATAAAAATGAAATTAACAAATAAATAAAGAATATGTGAGATGAACACATTATTGCCCCAAGTAGCAGCCCCTGGAATTCGCCCCTATTGGTAGTTCCTAAGAAACCAGCCCCAAATGGTGAAAAGCGATGAAGAATAGTAGTCAATTTTCGGAAACTGAATGAAAAAACCATCGGAGATGCATTTCCGCTACCCAGAATTGAAGACATATTGGACCAACTGGGAAATTCACGCTATTTTTCAACATTGGACTTAGCTAACGGATACCGTCAAATCCCAGTGCACCTCTCAGACCGCAAAAAGACGGCTTTTAGCACGGCATAGGGACATTAGGAATTCCTTCGAATGCCTTTTGGATTAAAAACAGCTCCAGCAACTTTTCAGCGCGCAATGAATCGTGTGCTTACTGGTTTGCAAGGCATAAAGTGTTTTGTTTATCTAGACGATATTGTCGTCTACGGGAAAAATTTGGAAGACCATATAAAAAAAATGACCGACATTTTTGAAAGATTAAGAGAATATAACTTAAAGCTTCAACCAGGAAAATGTCATTTTCTCAGGAAGTAAGTGGTCTATTTAGGCCACAAATGCTCCCATGTAGGTTGTGCTCCAGATAATGAGAAAATTAAATGTGTTCAAGAATTCTCAAAACCTACCACCACAAAGCAATTGCAAAGTTTCTTAGGACTAGCCAACTACTATAGAAAGTTCATTCCCGGCTTTTCTACGACCGCAGAGCCGCTAACGAAACTCTTACGGGGAAAACAAAAATTCATTTAGACATCGGACAGTGAAGCTGCATTCCAACTCTTAAAAAGGTCACTTACCACGCCGCCAGTCTTAGCTTATCCAGACTTTAAAAAGCCCTTTATCGTTACAACAGATGCCAGCAATGAAGAATTGGGTGGAGTATTATCGCACGGACTTCCCGGCCATGATCGTCCTATAGCTTACGCAAGTCGGACCCTCAACAAAGCGGAAAGACATTATTCAACAATAGAAAAAGAATTGTTCGGTATAGTATGGGCCGTGAAAAATGTTAGATGTTACCTCATTGGAAGAAAATTTACAGTCTATACGGATCACCAGCCATTGATAGGAGTGTTCAACGTTAAAGATCCCACGTCACGCTTAATACGGTTTTATCACAAATTATCGGAGTATAATTATGAGATAAAGTACAAACCAGGCCGAAAAAACAGCAATGCCGATGCTTTAAGCCGAATCCCTCAAGAAGGTACTACAACGTTTGTGACCACAAGGTCGCAAAGTAAAAAACAGCAAACAGGAGACTCATTAAACCCTCAATCTCAAATTCAAGAAGAAATACAAGTAAACATTGAAAAAGATTCAAGAGAATTATTTGAAACTTGGGAAAAACACAATTACAACACATCGGAAAAAAAATTATGGTAATACTCAATATGATACTCTGACTGAAAAAAAAGATATTGATGAGATATTAAAAGTCTTTCATACAAACCCACTAAGGGCTACCAAGGGATTGCAAAAACCTATCACCGAATTCGGAGAAAGTACAGGTGGAAGAATATGTTAAAGGATATAACAAAATTCATTAAATCTTGTCCTAAATGCCAAACAAATAAACATTGTAAACTAATCCGGATGCCAATATTACTGCCTGATACAGCGAAAAAGCCCTTCAACAAAGTGTACCTGGATATAGTGGGACCACTCCCAGTCACGACCCTTGGAAACAAATATATACTAACATTCGAAGATGATCTAACACGCTTCATGGATGCTTCTCTCCCAGATTGCGAAGCAGCTACGGTTGCAAAAACTTTCTACGAAGAGATTATTACACGGTACAGAATACCGAAAAAACTGATCACAGACCAAGGCACGAATTTTATGAGTGAACTTTTCAAACGCTTGTGTAAATTCCTACGCATACAGAAAATAAATACTACGGCGTACCATCCACAATCGAATGGTGCCCTGGAAAGGCCTCATCGACCACTAACGGAATACTTGCGAAATTTCGTGAATGAGAACCCTCACTCTTGGGATGAATGGTTACGGCAAGCCGTCCATGTACATAATAACACCAAACACTCTTCAACACGTCTGACTCCCATGGACTGTCTTTTTGGTTTTACAACTGAACTGCCCACGAACCTTAAATGCAAACCAGAGCCAATTTATGATCATGAAAATTATTTTTATATCCTAAGAAATAAAATCCAACAAGCCCGTAATATTGCCAGGAAAAATATAATAAAAAGCTAGGAAATAACGAAAAAATATTATGACAGAACCCTTCGGGAAGAGTTATTCAAAACTGGTGACTTAGTCCTTTTAAAAAACGAAGGCAAAAATAATAAGTTATCACCTATTTGGATCGGACCATATGAAGGAAAGGAAGTAACCTCCCCTGTGAATTTAAAAATTCAGAGAGGTCGAAAGGTGACAGTGGTTCATTTGAACAGATTAAAGAAATTCCACGCTTAATTATTATTATAATTTTTTTTTCATTTAGTTAAAATACCTATATTATATTATCACCCGCCTTTTTGTTATTTTATTAAATTTAGATCTTCTCCTACCAGTAATTAAAATGAATGGAAAAGGTATACTAAATCTCAAACCAAATTGTCAAATGAGAATTGGCAATGTTCTACTCACAACTACTAACACCATTGTGCAGAATATCTCTGTCGAACAAATCGAGCTAATACCTAAACTAAACTTCGAATTACAAATAAATGAAATGCCACAACTACTAACAGGGACTTTACCAAACAAATTACAGTTAATTGACCACCAAAATCACAAAATACAATTCGACGAACAGAAACTCAGCCTTAAAAACTTTTTACATAAAATCGAAAAAGTGAAAAGCGACCGAGAGTCAAAAACCCATAGCCACTATAATAGGAACCACACAATTATTCTGAGTGTTTTAGTCTGCCTTAATGCGATAATTTTAATAGTAATAATAGTAAAATTTAAACAGTTGAGCAAAAAAAACACATATTTTCAAAAGCAATTTCCTACTATCCACCGGAAAACGCCCAACATAAAAGGTCAATTTGAAATGCAGGAAACTGATAATGCAAAAGTCAGAAGTGTTAATAAGGAAATTCAGCGTGATCTAATCCGTGAAACTGTTTTCAGTGACGCACACACAACTAACATTAGTAAACCAACGATCCCTCTAACAACCCCCACAGTAAAATTTATTCGTCAAGACAAACGTAAGCGATTTTGAAATTGCTTAAGTAAAACATTCTTTCTTAGTACCTACTGAAAAATTTTGAACTTTCTGAATAGAACACATTTCTATTAATATCTCGAGGTAATAATATACAAACAAAAAAAATCTTTAGCATGGTTGCTTGTATTATTGCTTTGAAACGCAGTCGGTAAACTTTTGCTATATTTCTCAATATATGTATAATATAATTATGTACGTATTTTACAGAAAAATGTCCCATAGATAATTTAATTTATTAAATAAAAATAGAGCATTTAAAGATAAGAAAAAACAAAATTTGTACAATACATTCATTGATATAATAAAAAGAAAAGTTATGTTTGGACTGTCTACATATACATAAGCATATTTCAAACCGATTCATTTATTGATTTATTTATTTATTTATTTATTATGAATTAGTTGTAATTACAAAGATTAAAATAAATCTAACCTAATTAACAACTAGTGTAAAAGGGCCCACGGCTACTAGGCCATCTGGGCAGCTATCCAGTATTATAACTAACTTATTTTTAACTTACATTTGGTAGTTTATTATTTTGAAACAGTTCATTTACAGTCCTGATTGATTGCTTCTTATTTTTAGGTAATTGGCCTAGGCCTGGCACATCTAAGTAATTCTAAATGGCTAAAAACTAAGAGGTAAAAAAGAAATAGTAATTAATCCAGGGAGAAGAAGGTTAACAAAAGGAAAAGGAAGAACCAAAAAATTAAAGGGAACAATACTGAACCAAAGAAGGACTACAGAAACGGATCTTAGAACTACTGGTACAATAAGTATGAGGTTTGTTAATTTAACAATTATTTTTCTATTGTTTATAATTACATCTTACTAATATTTCTTTTTTCTTTTTTAGGCTACGGTATGTAACAAAATAGGGCAGACCTTACAAAAAGGAACTGGGTAGTTTGCCGAAATACAAAAAGGGACACTGAATAGTGACCTGCTAAATTTGTGCTTAAACGGGATTACAATTCTGTGTATGATAATTAGGGTTGTAAATAAGCAATAGCATAGGAAAAAATTATGTGTACATCTCTAGCTTTAAGTTATGACATCCTTTTGTGATTTAAATTTTATTATCTTAAGCAGCTTTAAGTTTTGATGTGACACCATGCAGTTCTGTTTGTATAGTTGTCCTCTTTTTATATTTTCTTATTTATTTTAGATCATAATTTTATTTTAACAAATTTCTTTTTTTTTTCTTTCTTGTATAATTCTAACAAATTCATTTTCTAAAAATATTTGTTTTCAGCTTTCCTTTTGGCTTGTTGTCTGTGTAAAGAGTCTTACAGCCAGGGCTGATAGGGTTCGTTTGTAGGCAGTTACAGTCTAGTGTCTTTGTTCGCGTTTCGTAAGTAGGTCCTCAGTGCATCGAGTAGTAAGTTCGTGTCCTCCTCCCCGTAGGTGAGGAGTTCTGTTGGAGTTTTTGTAGTCCCGAGTTCGTTAAGTAGTCTTTCTAATTCGATGCACCGTTGCAGAACATGGGTGGCAGTCATTGTCGCGTTCCGGCAGTAATGACAAGCAGGGATCGGCTGTCCGAGAAATAGATGTAGCTTGACTGGCAGGAAATGTCCTAGTCTTAGTCTAGCGACCGCAATCATGTTTCGCCTGGGAAGGCCAGGCATCACTGGTTTGTTTATTTCCTTATGATGGCTAGCTAGGAATGTACCAGATTCGCGCCAAGTAGAAGTTCTGCTATCATGCTAGGTCTTCCTTAATTCTGATCTAGCCGCATTGTAGCCCGGTGGGTTTATCAGTTCGCGATGAGAGCGGAGCGCACTCTTTGCGAGCTCGTCAGCTCTCTCGTTTCCTTCTATCCCCATGTGGGCTGGGCACCACGCTAATGTTATCCTTCCACTGTGAAGGGAGTTTCTTATGTTTACTGCAAGCGGGTTCGCGTTCTTGAGGTTTAGAATGGCCATGAGCGAGGAGAGGCTGTCCGAGAAGATGGCACAAGTGCCCTCCTGTTTGGAGGCCCATCTGACAGCCTCCCAGATAGCCGTCAGCTCGGCCGTAAAGACATCTGACCACGCTGGCAGTTTGTAAGCGCATGGGAGTGCGGGAGTTTGGTACTCTGTCCAGATCGCTATATCAAACCGATTCAATTTATTATAAATATTATACATCTATGTTTGTGACAATACACAAGTCAGATACAATTCCTATATACAAGTTAAAAAAAAAGTTATGTTTTAAAATATAACATACTACATATTTTACAAATAAATTAAACATGTAGGTATAATAAATTAATATTTAATAGTAGGTATTTAATACAAGCAGCAAACTTTTCCAATAGTAATTTTCTAGTTAAAAACATGTATACATATATATCTATTATAATTTTAAAGATTGTTTAATTTCACCTAGCAATAATTTTTACAGATATGTCAAACTAAAGTAACGAAATGTTTTCTAATTAAAAATTTTAGGCGTTCACTAGCTCGGGCTCTCCCGGAATCTCATTTCATTCATTTCCTTTCTCAAGGCACTTAAAGCTTTCCAGGAAAAAGTTGCACAAAGAATGTACAAAAAACTGCAAAAGCCACAGCCTCCACTTCAAAGGGGGGAGGAATGTGATGTAAACAATTTATAAGAAATAAGTACGAAATTAATGTGTAATGTAAATCAGTTTAAGAGGTTGATCGAATATTACAAAACAAGTACACGCAACCTAGATAAATAATGGTCACACAATTATGTTGCCACTAGGAAGCGACTTGTAATGTATCGATGCCTAATTGTTGAAATCACAAATCAACAAAAATTAATTAAGCAATGCCATGAAAGTAGGTGAGTGCCAGTATCGTGAAATGATTGGGAAGGTGTCGAGACAGCCTGAGCATGAGGAAATGTCGAGTTTTGAGTTAGTCGATAGGTTAAGAACGCGGCGAAATTTTATAAACTAAACATATAGAGTAAATAAAGTAGTGGTTTTTACATTATTTCGGTGGTTTGTTTCAATAATTTTATCCCCAAAATAAATATCCATTACATCATCATAATATATCATATTGTGATTCTGATGGTACGCATGCTGGCTCAAGCGGTTCCTATTTTGAGGCCGATTTGATCGACAGAATGGAGCAACAAATTAGAAAAAGCATTACTACCATTATTTATGAAAAGTTACTGATTCTGTAAACAACTCTAACTGTTCAAATTATTGCGTCTATCAATTAGGGTTTCTGAACCGGTTAAATCCCAAACCGAAGCTGCGGGTTTTCGGTCAAAAAACCGTAACCGAAACCTCAAACTATTTTTTCGGCTTTTAATTTTTCTTCTTAGCAACAATATAAAATCTACCAAACGAAATTGACAATTTTTTAAATTATCGCACCAATCCGCGATATTTTCCAAATTGTTAATTAGTTTAAATTGTTTGCTTGTCATAAGCACAACAAAGAGGTAAATTATAAACTTTATTAGATTAGGCATAATATAATGTATAATTTCACCCAAATCTTTTTTATGGAGTATAAAATGTCAGGATATTACATGCAATCACCAGTTTGGCAATATTTTAACAAGATGTCCAACCATTTAACTAAAACGCAATGTTTGTAAAAAAAAAAGCAATGATAACACACCTCAAAACTATACATAGGATTGTATTGAAAATGAGTGCCATTTCGGAATGTGACGAAACTTGTGAACAATTTTTTTTTAGAACTAACAGTTTCCAAACTAGCTCCGATCAATTCGTGAATTAACACGTTCAAGTTTTATAAGAAATGGAATGAATGTGGATATAAGATTAAAAAAAATGAAACGGATATCATGAAATTAATCCCCATCCCAACAGATTATGAAAATATAATGGGTGAGGTGCTAAATATCCTGGAGAAAAATTTAGTCTTGCGATGAATGAATAGACCAGTACCAAGATAAGTAAATGTTTTAATATTCACTTACATGATGTTAACTACTAGTTTAATAATTTAATAATGGTTGTACAAATCAGAAAAAAATCAACAAATTGTTTGAAACCATCTGTCACAATTTTGTATTTCGTTCGACACAGACACAAATTTGGAGGGGAAAGTCCTATAGAATTTCAAGTATGTCATGCTCATGACGCTCATCTTGCTGTCATGGATGTAATTTGTGCTAAAGGAGAAACTAAAGAAGAATTTTGTGGAGCTGATATTGGTAGTAAAAACCCCGAAGATGATGATGATTGTTATAATGTTGTTTGTTCTCAAAGATGAAACTTAATCCCAAGCAAGTTGTTAAATCTTTTCAAAATTCTATGCTTAGAGATAATATATTTATTACAAGGTCATGTAAAGAAATAATGAGAAACTTAAATTACTCTTGGATTGTTATACTCGACGGAACTCAATCTTTCTAATGATTGAAAGATCTGTACTCTTCAAAGATAGCATTTTATACAGTATGAAATATTTATGTGCTTCATATTTATTTAATGCTGTGGATTTTAAGTTATTGAAATAGTTAAAAGCAGCATTAATGCTAATAAAAATTGAATACGTAACTAGTCGAAAATCTTAGTATCAATCCAAATTCGAATTGAACAAGAAATAAAAGTTTAATTAATTTGGCTAAATTTATCCTAACTCACTCAACTATTCAACCATCGAAACATATTTTAAGTTATGCAAGTGAGATGCTAAAAGGATTATACTCTGAAAGTGTTGAAATGTCAACTGACATCGAATATTTGGATTAACAAGATGAAACTATTGGAAATCCAACTGAGCTCTCATTAAAAGATGAGTTAGATTTAGCAACTGTGGAAGCCTTATTGGAAACAGAAACAAAATGTGGTTTTGACTTATTTCATAAAAGAACCAACAATAAAACTAAAAATCTAACCTTATTACAATGCAATTAATCACATTAATCCTACGTCTACAGAAATGTGTGCGGAAAATTGCTCGCCCACAATTGCTCGCCCACAGTTGCTCGCCCAAAATTGCTCCCCAGGAAAGTTGCTCGCCACACAATTGCTCCCCACACAATTGCTCGCCAGAAAGTTGCTCGCCAACAACAGATATCAATTTCAAATTTTATGGAATTTTATATTATAAATTGGAACATTACTGGGAACGCAGACTGCATTGTATAAATATAATTATTATACAGATACTAGAAGTACTTATAGTTTTAAACCTTCATAATGTTGTACTTTAGTTCAGGGAAACTCTTTTAAAATCAAACTCTTTAATGTATAAGAGAAAAACATGTTTATTGAATTAATGAAAAGTAAAATTTTATTTGACAACATAGAAAATATAAAATTCAAAGAAGTTTTTCCAAATGTGGAAAGTTTTGATAATTGTAAACAATTTTAAATTTAATATTTGTAATGATAAAAATATAATGAATGAAACTAGATGGAGATGTACAGTCACCATATATTTGCAGGTTAAAGTCAAAGCAAAGGTCGGCAACCATATTGCCACGGCTGGCGAAATACAAATTTATTGCCGACCTATGGTCAAAAGGGATCAGGGGATTAACTAAGGATTTTCTGACGAAACGAAATCTGAAATTGTGATATGAAGAGTGGTGAAACTAGACGGAGATGTACACTCACCGTATATTTACAGGCTAAAGTCAAAGCAAAGGTCGGCAACCTTATTGCCACGACTGGCGAAATACAAATTGATTGCCGACCTATGGCCAAAAGGGATCAAGGGATTAACTAACGATTTTCTAATGAAACGAAATCTACCCGGCGCGATAGTAATGGTCTATTTCTTTGTTTTCCAAGACTTTGCATCCGGCTTTGAAGCAATATAATTCAATATATTTTGCTTTTTATATTCACTTCAAATTCAGCCTGTTATTATTCAGATCGTGTTAGTGTTCAGTGTGCTATAAGTTTGTCTCTCTTCCTAAATAATAATGGCGTTAAAATTTGTGCAAAGCGAGAAGGGAAAACGGAAGTTGCTGGATAAAGGACATCTATACATCAAAGATAAAGAAAACAGTGAGAAAGTATTTTGGAAATGTGATCAGTCTAAAAAACATAAGTGTCGTGCACATGTCCACAGTGTCAATAATGAAATTGTCCAATATTTAAATGAACACAATCATTCTGGCGATGCTGCAAGCTGCGAAGTCGCGGCAGTCTATAGTGATGCTAAGTCTCGAGCAACAAATACCCAAGATGGGACACAGCGCATTGTTTAAAATTCATATATTAATTTGTCAACTGCTGCAACTCCAAATACACTTTCCGAATTACAAATACCGGAATTTTATCAAAAAACATTCGAAGGAGAACAGTTTTTATTGTTTGACAGTAACGATAGTAATAACAGAATATTACTTTTCTCTACAAAAGACAATTTAAATTACTTGTCACGAACAGAAAACTGGTACGTAGATGGAACTTTTAAGACTGTGCCGTCTTTATTTCAACAATTATATACAATCCATGCAATTGTAAATAATAAATCTGTTCCAGCAGTATTTGCGCTTTTATCGAAAAAAACCGCAGAGGCATATACAAATTTTTTTGACGAGCTAAAACGTTTGGAACCCAATTTAGCACTAAAGTCAATTATGGTTGATTTTGAGCAAGCTGCGTTAAATGGTTTTAAGACTGTGTTTCCAGGAGCGTCCCTTAGAGGGTGTTTTTTTCATTTTACGCAGAGTTTTTATCGCTGCATTCAACAAGATAGTGACTTTGCGCTAAAAGTAAGAATGATACCCGCTTTAGCTTTCATTCCCGTTGCAAATGTAGAATGCAGTTTCGAAGAGTTATGCGACGACGTTGAGTTTGAAGATAATTTGCGACCTGTATTGGATTATTTCGAGGACACGTGGATTGGTAGGCCGAATCGACATTGTCGTCGCAATCCTCGATTTCCCCTATACTTGTCAAACTGTCATAGTGCCGTGCCGTTCAAAATAGCTTGCCAAAAACCAACAATTCTTGTGAAGGTTGGCACCGTTCCTTCACTGAACTAATTGGTGCACAGCATGCAGGTATTTGGAAGTTTATTGCCGCATTAAAAACTGAACAAATCATGAATTCCGGACAAATAGAACAATATATAAGCCGCTGTGATCCTAATATGTCAAGAAAAATATATCGTGACTGTGCGAAAAGGATAGAAGAAATTGTAGGCGATTATCCAAATAGAACATTGATCGAATTTCTGCGCGGCATAGCTCAAAATTATAATTTTTGAATATTTATATTGTACATATTTCGCTCATATATTGAATTATTGTCACTTAACAAAAATAATGCTTTGGTTATTTAATTTTCTTTATTAATATTGTTTTATTTTTATTTTTGCAATAAAATTATATAATTATATTATTAATAAAAATATTTGTTGTTTTAGGAACCGTAGGCTTAAATCATATTCTTAATCTTCTTTAAAAAATCTTTTAGTTGACGACAATTGTTTGTGAATAATAATTGAAAATATATGTTTATGTTATGTAATGTTTCTTAATCTATATTATCTGTATTCATGTAAATGCAGATGTGTTAGTTATATGCGAGCAACTTTCCGGGCGAGCAATTGTGTGGCGAGCAACTTTCCTGGCGAGCAATTGTGGTCGAGCAATTGTGGGCGAGCAACTGTGGGCGAGCAATTTTCCGGTAATCCTACAGAAAGTAAAAGGGCCTTCTCTCTCAAACTTTTGCACAAAAAGAATATACTGATTGTCCGATTCTTCTTTGAATGCTTTAAGGTTTTTAAAATTTCATAACATAAATAACAATAATTAAATTATTAATATTATTAATTATTTAATTATTTTGATTCAATAAAACTAGTTAAGATTTAATTTGTAACTGTTTTTATTTATTTTTCAACAATATATTTTAGGAAACAGCGGTTATCAATTTTCACAAAACTGAAAACCGTGGTTTTATATTATCTAGTTTTTCAGAGCTGCGACGCTTGAGAAGGTTGTATACGGTCTTTGCAAGAAATGATCTGGTTTACCTCAGGCTAACACAGGAGGATGCAGCATTTAAAATATCCAGCCACACTTAATTGGACTATATTACATCAAATTCCAGTGCATAATATTTTTGGAGCGTAGTTGAAGTACAATTACATAGGGTAATTTGTAATTCGTTTTGTTATATTATAATATCAGTGTTTCTTTTGTTTTCACTTCTTTCATCTTTCTGTTATTTTAAGTATTTTTATCAGTTAAGTAAATTGTTACAATACATCCTTATTGATATCACGTCCAATATTTTACTTGCCGTGAGGTATGCAGAGGAGGTTGTATTGTCTGTCCGGTGCGCAGGTGTTATTATGAACACATATATCATCTCAGCCCAATCTGTCGCCCTACTCAGGATAGCTTTACAGTATCCCCGGTGTGCAAAATAGCGGCACTAATAACTTCCATGTAACTGTCAGAAGCGACATAAATAAGATAGATATATTACAGGAAATTTTCGAGGGATGCAACTCCATGCTGTCTTAGTCTCTGAGTGGTGGTTGAATGAGAATTCCTCTCAGTCTAGATGGTTGAAAGCAAAGTTTATCATCAGCTCGGATTCTGGAGATGAACTTGAGTTTCAATGTGTAGAGATTGACTCAAACGGACAAAAATGCGTGTATTGTCCACTTAATTATTTTGATGAGGATGTTTGTATTAAATTTCAAAACACCGTAGCAGATATTTGAGCTCAAGTTATGCGATGTATTCAAAAAGGTTGGGTTTACTCCTAGGAACATTACTTTTAACGAAAGCTTTGCATGCAAGATAATTATGCTTACCGCCTGTAGATAGGGTTACCATAGTACCTACTCTTTAAATGAGTACATGTACTCAAACAAAACATTAAAACCCATTTTGATTTTTGAATAACCCTCTGCCGTCCATCCGTCTGTGCGCACGACAACTCAACAACGCGTGCACTTAGTGAGCTGAAATTTTGCAAACTGACTTTAAAAAAAAAAAAGTGGAATTTAGTTTGACAATGAGATAAATGGAGGAACTCCTTCGAGGGGCTGCCACACAAAAATTTCCAGCCCGAGCGCGGATTATCGTCGAAAACTGAAAGTTTGTACACGGCGTTTTCATAAAAATAGTAAATAATCCATTTTAAAAATGGGCTAAATCGGGCAACCTCTTCTTGGTATTACCATATAAAACTTTAGGTTTTTTTTGTATGCTGTGAAAGTGATCAATCTTAGACGTTTTTATGGGACTGAAAAGTTCTTCAGAATTCGAAATCCTATAAAATTGATTATAATCATCTACTGTTCTACCAACCTTTATAAAAATAAAGGCGAAAAAGCGCTTCAACAAACAAACTTGTACAGAGAGGTTGCCTTAAGAAATTACCTAGAGGCATTCTTCTAGAGTATCGTCTTAGAGCAATTCTAGCTTTAAACTTGTTTACTTAAGAACCCGAGTATAAATTAAAATAACATAACATAACATAGATTAGATTAGATTTGTGAAGGGGTGTATAGGCGTTAGCCTCGCAATCACTGCGACCTGAAAGATGTATTGTGAGTACCCGTTGAAATTGCTCTATTTATAGGTTTAGGCTGTTAATAAAGTCTGGAACCGTTCTGGGCTAGAGGTTCCATACGTAACTTGGTGGAGGAAAAGCATATTCAAGGTGGAGTAATCTCGGCCTGGCCAATGCTTCGCAGTTGTAGAGCAAGTGCTCCGAGGTTTCGTGAGCATCCTGACACAGGCGGCAGGATGAAGTCTCAGCCAAACCCAGCTTGTTTAGGTGATACCTCAAAGGGCAATGGCCTGAGAAGAGCTCAGTGGTCATTTTGAGCTCTGTTCTTCTAAGGAGTAGGAGTTCTTTTGTTTTCCTGCCAGAGGTGTCGGTAAACTTTTTTGCCTGACGAAGTCCTTGTAGCCTTTCCCAATACAGGGATTTTTGTTTATTCTCTCAATTATTTAGGGTAGCTTTGAGGTAACACTTTGAAGTGCCACAAAATAGCTCTAGTCCGACAAACACAGTTTCCGCTCCTCTTTTGGCTAGGCCATCCGCAATTTCAATGCATTTGTGGCCCTCATGTCCATGTTCCGACATGAGGATAACTTTGATTCTCCTTGATAGATTTTTGAGGGTTTGTAGACATTCCCAGACTATCCCTGACTTGACAGTGTAGGACTTTAAGGCCTCGAAGGCAGCTTGACTTGCCGAGAGGATATTAATGGTTGAGCCATTTATGGCTCTTTTAATGCATGTATTGGCACATTATTCTATGGCCAATACGTCGGCTTGGAATACGGTAGGGGTAGAGCCTAGAGCCTTTGATCTATGGCATCTGGCGCAATATACACCCAATCCGACCCCACTGTTTGTTTTTGAGCCGTCTGTATACCACACCATCGATCTTTGTTGGAAGAACGGTTTAGTGGAGCGCCATTTTTGTCGGTCTCCAAGAACCACTTGGAATGGTCTTACAAAATCCACTCTGGGTGTGATTATATCAGATATTGTCGTCACTTGCTCGAAGCATATTTGTTTTAAGATACTTAAATGACCAACCAGATCGCCTGGCTTTAACTGTTTCTCCTTTTGTACTCTAATACCACTGGAGATCGCTTCCTTTTTCAGCTGCAAATAAATGCAGGGGTGCAAGGTTGGCTGCTGTAGGACAGGTTCTCATGGCACCAGTTACTCCTAGACAGGCAGGCCGCTGGGTTTTTTGAAGCAGAGCATCAGCCGTCTTTTGATTAGTTTTTGGCCCCCATGCGAGGGCCACATAGGTGACCATGGGTAGAACAACCGTGGTGTACGTCCTGTACATCATTTTTGGCTTCAGACCCCATGTTCTGCCAATGAAGCGACGACACGTGTAGAGAGATCGCATCGCTCTATCCGTCACTCTGGACACATGCGAATTCCAGGTAAGTTTCTTCTCTAGGGTTATCCCCAGATATTTGACTTCGTCTGAAATTATCAATTCCGTATTATCAAGAAGAGGAGCCGTTAGTGAAAGCTTCGATCTTTTTGTGAACGGCACGATAACCGTTTTGTTGGGGTTTATGCTAAGGCCTTTGTTTAAACACCACGCGCGGACCGTGGAGAGGGGTATTTACATGAGGTCGGATATGACTTGATCATGCTTGCCCGTATTGTAACTACTAGGTCATCCAATAGCCTTTTACTGCGGTGATCCTACCAGAGCAGTTCCCTAGAGATGTGGTTATACTCCTGCTTCTAAGAATGGAGTCTATCCAGTTTACCGTGGAGGGCTCAAAGACTTTATCCTCGGCAGCTGATTTAATTGCATCGAAGGAGGTATTATCGAAGGCTCCTTCTATGTCCACAAATGCACATAAAGCCAACTCTTTTGCTTCGAGACTTCAGTAGACTTGCCAGCTTGATAAGCGAACTGCTTAGAATGAAATGGCGATTTAATCAGAATTTCACTTCGAATGTGTAGGTCTAGGATTTTTTTCCATTGAGTTAAGCAAAAATGAAGAGATGCTGATGGGTCGGAACGATTTAGCTAGAGAACTAGCTTCGTTTCCTGCTTTAGGTATAAATACCACCCTGATGTCTCTCCAACATTGGGGAACGTACCCTAGAGCGTAACTGGCTCGAAAAACTTTTTGTAGTGGAAAGAGTATTTCTTCAACACCTTGTTGTAGTCAGGCGGGGAAAACATAACATAACATTTATTCATCTAGTAAATACCTACATTAACTAAATATTTGAGAATTTTGAATTTTAATGATTTTAACTGCTGTGAATTTTACAAGTATATTTTGAAAAAAAAAATTAAGGGCCATATTCACTAAACCACTTAATTGACGTTTAATCTAATTTTTATCTTAGCCCTCCTGTAAGAGGGTTAGTTCACACTTAAAACTAAATTAAAATTTAGTTTGTGGTTTTTTTTACAATTACAATAACGAATATATAACTTTAATTTCAATTAAAGTGGGCCCCAACCCTCTCTACTAAAACAAAAATTAAAGTCAATTTCAATTAAATGACTTGGTGAATATGGCACTAAAAGAGCTAAAAAACGCTGAAAAAAATATGAAATAATTTTTAAAATGTAAAATCTACGTATATAAAAGAAATGTTATGTACACAAAAAGATATGTAAAAAAAACTAAGTAAAGTAATTTAATTGTTATTTCTAATTGACATTGAATAATACATAGATAAATACAAATAATTATAACTATACTCTTTTGAACATTTTTTTTTTTTGGGCAATATGTTCTTTGTTCTGGCAAGAGTTTCTTGTAACCCTACCTGTAGATATGTGGATGAAGATTCTCTGGGAGAACGGGGAAGGCCTTATTTTATCATTTAATTGTATTGAAGGCTAGTTGCAGAAATATCTTCAACTATAATCATAGTGATGCTTATCATGGAACTGGTATAATACCAATACTTCTGTAAGAAAATCTTGGAAATGTTAAACCATAAATTAAAAAAAATCAAAACGTGAATGTCTTGAAAATTCAAACGCCTGAAAACACCACATCTCAAAGAGCACAAGGCTCCAAAAATATTTCTCGAAAACAAAAAAGAGAAGAAGTAAAACCCACGGATTAAGTAATAAAAACTTTTAGTTGATTAATAGCTTCGACTTTTGCGATCTTTATTCAATATCAGTGTTCTTTCAAAACTTAGTATCACAAACAAGCAACTTTTTTCTGAAAACAATTGCTATTTAAGTCTTTTAGTCATGAATAGAAAGAATATTATTAATGTTGTACCTACAATAAATCAGTTAGCTGTCGTTCCATGTTGAAGCATTTGTTAGTTACCATGTGTTTATACATACAACATATTGCCGGTCAAACTTAGCTTTTTCGCCATAAGATGATGGAATTTTCTTTAAATTTCTTTAATAAAAGCGCATCTGCGTTCGTATTCGATACTAATTATTAAAACGCGTATCACTCTGATAGAAAAGCATCAATGTCTTTTATTGGTGTTGTGAGAACCGGAACCTTTATCCATGTCGCTCAAGTGTATGATTTACGATTTAGTCCAATAACAGCCGTAATTTCAGAAGATCTGTGAACATTCACATCATCTTATGGTATATAAAAGAGAAGTGGAAAAATAAAAACAGCATTAACCTTCGCTTTACCGATATCTACCCAGGTAGATATTTCGATTTACTTTTCTTTATAACTCAGTGAAATTTCATCAAATCTCGAAACGCCTCCGACTCAGTGACTAAATTTTCAGTTTATTTCAGAAAATAAAAAGAAAACCATTTTTTTCGCACCTCTTCATATTTTTTTTTAAATTTCGTTGTTTTATATACGCATTTGAAATTGTATCTACCCGGGTAGATACATACAGTTTATATGGGAATTTGCTAATGTTGAAGTACAATATTTGTAAGGAAAAGAGCAATATATTTTAATACATTATTTATTTATTTTCATGGATAATATAATATAAAATAACTAATAATATAATAAAAGTATATACAGAAATATCAAAAAGTAAAAAAAAAATAATAATTAAAAATAGTGAAAACTATCAGCGTTGGAATGATGATTACATTGTGGATGGACCTGCATGACAACCTTCACACTTTGTTTGTGTCAAGCTGTGCTGTGCGCATACTGGTTTTTTACACTTGATGCATGTTTGGCGAGTAGCTCTTTTTTTTTTGCACTGCTGGTAGCACAAAAAGCATCCACCTTTTTGCTTTATGCGCCCAGATGCATCTCGTTCTGGAGAATCGTCTGGGGTGAAATCCTCGTCCATTTGGTTTGATGCAGCAACCGGCTCACCTAAAATACATTCCATTGCCGCCTTGATGTGGAATTTTGAAATAATGTTTTTATTTTCGGCTCTCCTTCTAATTTGGGGAATGCATAATTGTTCACCCAACAACTGCAAAAATTGATGACGACGCGATTTTTTCACACTGCCTTCCGGATTATTGGATGAGAAGATGATGTAAGCTGCAAGGGCTGCGATATCTAGAACATTATAAAATAATGCTAGAGGCCAGCGTTTTGTAGCCCTCTTCGTGGTATATTGACTCAACATTTTATCCATCGTGTCCACACCACCTTTGGTGTGGTTATAATAATGGATTATTTCCGGTTTTTGTTTTGCACCGGAAACAGCATTATCACCATGCATCGTTGATAATAATACCACGGCTCTACCTTTTGCGGGGACGTACGAACACATGGCTACATTTTGTCCAAATCCAAACTCAGTGGAGTAAACTGGTCGGTTCTTCGCTGCTTTGAACGCATCGGGTAAATAGCGCTTATTTTTTTTTATAGTGCCGACAACCGTCATTTTCCAAGTGACCAGTTCCATGGCCAGTGGTAGAGAGGTAAAAAAATTATCCATCGTCACATTTCGCCCTGTTCCTTTGTAAGGAGCCACCAACTCTTTTACAACTCGCTCACCTTGGTTCACATCTCTGACATTTCCTGTCTTTCCGGTGTAAATTTGACCATTCAGGGGATACGAAGTTGCGGAATCACAAGCCCACCAAATTTTTATGCCATACTTTGCCGGCTTGGAGGGCATGTATTGTGTGAACTTGGTGCGTCCCCTGTACCCATACAATTGCTCGTCTACTGTAATTGATTCATATGGTCTGTAATATTTCTTTAGGTTCGAGTTGATCATCATAAAAACATCCGCAATCGGTGCAGCTTTATCCACTTCTTGGCGACCAGCTCTTGTAACATGCCAATCGAACCGAATGAACCGCAATATTTGCTGGAATCTGTTCCTAGACATCGTAGCACGATAAAGTGGGCACGAATTTTGTTTCCAGAGTGTACGTGCAGCCTCTTGATTTGATTTATGAGAGCCCATTACCAGCAAAATTCCCAGAAACGCATAAAATTCTATATCCGTAAGAGGCTCCCATGTAAGGGGTTTTTTATTGGGATTTTTGCTGTTCCATTCGGCGCAGTCTGCTTCGGCTCTTTTGTTGGTATACCTACATATAAGGTCTGTAATGGCGGAACTCATGATGCAAAAAAAAGTATCCTTTTCCGACAGATTCTTGGTGTTTGGGTTAGGGCCGCTAAACAATGAATCACGAAAAATATTGTGGGCACCCTTTCGTTGCAACGTCGATGGATGTTTATACCATTTTGTACCATCCTTGCTCACAAAATAGCTTTCATGAGACGAAGAAGCTTCACCAGCATCACCATCATCGACTTCATCATCTGAATCCCTATCAGAATTTAACTCTACATCTATATCTCCATCGTCCACTGCGCCATCAAAATCTAAATTTGCCTCCTCAGGAATATTATCTTCATCGCTATCATCACCCTCAAATGCCTGAACGTCTTCCTCCTCCGTTTCGAAAATGACCTCTTGCATTTGCCTAAAATAGGCTTGCCTTCTTTCATGTGATAACCTAAACCACAAAAATAGAGTTTTTGAAAATTTAATGCAAACAATTGCTGTAAATATAAACACAGTTGAATCGAGCGGCCGGGCAAATAAACTTTTTTCCAGTAAAAGGTGTGTATATTGAAATATAAAAATAATATATATGGCCGTAAAATATTTGCACGAAATTGTAAAATTCGATTCAACCGTGAGTATAAACAAAGCCTAGGTCATATGAAGCATTAAAATGTGCAATAAATGCAAAAACTCACCTGCCAACCGCTGACGCAGAAAGATATTCAAAATTCGTTTCTGTATTCATATTTATTTATTTTTTTAGCTACACAACTTCTCACTTGAAAATTTCAATTGAAAGTAAAGACTATCTAAATCATGAAATATATTTATATATACTTTACCGAAGAAATACACGTACTAGAGAAGTACATTATCTTAATTTTGCAAGAAATACTACTCATTATATTTTCCCAGCCAATCGTGAAGCGGCCATAAGGTCCTTGTCATATAAAATACCTGAATAAAACAATCGCTTTACACAAAGCATCTGAATCATGAAATATACTTCCATATGCTTTACCGAAGAAATACACGTACTAGAGAAGTACTATCTTTATTTTGCAACAAATACTTCTCATTATATTTTCCAGCTAATCGTCCAGCTGCCATAAGGTCCTTCTCAATTAAAATACCTGAATAAAACAACCCCTTAACATAAATCCCTTGTTTTTACCTATTTGCATATAATTTCAAGAATGAAAATTGTATTTACCATACAAAATGTATGAAGAATATATGTATCTACCTGGGTAGATACAGGTACGAATGTGCATATAAAGTTTTTCGGTAAAGCGAAGGTTAAGAAGACAGCACTTAAACCTACTTCTCTGCCTATTTGAATCATGTCAAATTGTGTGATGCCCTAGCCACAGCGCTCTTAATGAAGAAATAACTAACTAACTAGTCTATAATGATTCATTATAAACTGCAGACACACAGGCATCTTTTTAATTAAATTGTACTTTCAAACTGATTTTGAATTACTTATGACATTAGAAAAGCGATATGGATCGAACTAATGTGATAAAATTTGTTTTTATTTATTTTATTTTTCAATTTAACAATTAACAATATAATTTGTGATTTGGATTTCTTTGCATTTTTTCTTCTTATTTTTTAAATCTGCAGATGCACAGCCATGTCAAATCTAGCACATTTTTCCTCCTTATAGCTACAATGAAGGAAAACACACTTGATTATTGTACTTCATTATGATCTGATTTTCGAGCCATAATGACGCATACTATGTGACACATGGCATTTTAATGAATAGTTAGTACTAATGATTCATTAGGTATGTAGAGCGTAAGTTAAGCGACCCTCAGCATACATATATGCACACAGCAAAGCGTGCACAAAAAAAGGCATTATTCAATAGCAAAGCATTAAATTACAAAAAAAAAACAGTGTTGCAGGTATGAATGAAACACTCACTGCATGAATGAAACTGCAGTAGAAAAATTGTAAAAAAAAAAAAAAAAAAAATGAAGAGAAAGATGAAATTACAATTCAAGCATACTAGCCATGCGAGAGAGCTCATAGGTAAACATGCAAATAAACACAATGCATAATGCCGTGTGAACTTTGAGTGTAGCGAAAAAGCTTACTCGACGCTATGTGTGTTTGTGCATTGACCGATTTCAGGTGATCGATCGGTGTGAAATTAATTTTAAATTCTAAATACTTTTTGCGATATTGATTAGGTAAGCGATTTTCATAATGTATAAAAAGACTGTAATTTATTGAATAAATCAGAGTTTAATTTTGACTCCACTTGGTATACATTGATTAAGCGAGCTCCCTTAGCTCCGAAATGGAAGTATTAAAAGGTAATTGAGCCTATTGGCTCTCAGCCCTCAGCTTGACTGCACTTTGAGCTTCTTAGCTCTAAATTCAATCAAGTTAGCTAAACTCTACTTTGAGTTTCATACCTCTGACCCAGCGAGGCATCATTTGCAACAAGATTCATTTATATTAAAACCAAACTTTGAGCTTCACTGCTCTCACTTGGTCGAGATATAAGAGTATAGAGCCGTTGTCAAGCTCTACCGCTTATATCTCCTCGTTAATATAAATTTATTCTTTCTTTCTTTCCGGTCTCTTTGGATAAGAAGTAGAATCAACAGAAGTGGTAAAAAGATCATTACATGGCGACCCTGCCCTACCGAACAGGAAATCTTCTGATCAACACCGAACTGATGAACTACTAAACCCGTGGAAGGAGTTAAAGAAGTCTTTGGAAGAAGCACTGAAAGAGCCAACAGCGGGACCGCGACCAATAACTCTGGAAGAATATCGCCAGAAATATAAGAAAGCAGTGCAACACGAAGAAATTCAACAAAAAAAGCAGAAAACGAGAGCCGGTTTTGAAGTAAAAATAAGAGCGGAAATTAAGGAGTACCATCGACTGCTTGTAATAGCGACTGGAGAGCAGCGTAATCTATTTTTAAAAAAAATCAAAGAACTCCATAATAAAAGAAATATGTATAGAAACGCTAAGAGTTTAAGCAAAAAACAAAAACAACAATAAAAATTATTATACTTACTGTAAAACTTTTTCTTTTCAATTCGCATTTCGCTTTCAATTGTGTCTTTTAAATTCATAGTTCCCATTTGGTGAATTGATTCCTAGGTCAGTCAACAAAAATATATATATACCATGATGGGCAAGAAGGCTTCAAAAATGCAAACGGAGGAAATACTAATAAACAATAATGCAGGTTCCTCAACGAATAATATAACACCAAGCAATCGGAATCTATCAGGTTTTGAATTGATTCTCTTAGTACTGGCAATCATACTACTAATCCGGAGAATCAAGAAGTTACTTGTCAAGCAAGTAAAGAAACAAGTAGCAGTCGCAAACGTTTAAACAGAGAACAGAGAATATACGTCCACCTACATTCTAAACAAATCCGCTGAGGTTGAAGACATAAAGCAAAACTTCAATGAAAAATATAGGGAAATACTGAAAATAAGTGAAGAACAAGCAATTGAACATAAGAAAAGTTTTGACAAGCTATACGACAGCGTAATTGTGATCTTAAAAGATAAAACCAAATCTGTATTGGATAACGAAACTTCAACTAAAAACAGCAAAATGCCAAACTTCGACGTAGCTACTGCGTCAAAAATAATACCAGAATTTTCTGGAGATCGTAAGAACTTGGACAATTTTGTAAGTCTAGTGCAATTTCTACATGATGATTTATCAGAGGAAGGACAAAAGAAAAGACTACTAGACTTTGTTTTGAAAACTCGTCTCACATCAATAGTTAAAAACAAACTAGGTACTTTATCGACCCCCACCAATTTAGATTCATTTCAAAAAAATTTCAGAGATATATATAAAACAAACAAAACACCACTCAGCATTCACACTGAACTAACAAAGGTAACTCAGGCCAACAAAAATGTAACAGATTTTGCAGCGAAAATTGAAGACTTAATCACACAATTAAACACCTTACAAATAACAGAACAAGGTGAATCTAGCAGATCAGTAATAGTAAAATTGAACGATCAACTAGCACTAAACGCCCTCAAAAATGGCCTACAAGAACATTTAGGGGCAACGGTCTTTGCTGCAAGACCTAAAACGCTAAACGAAGCAATACAAATAGCAGCAGAAATTGAAACACCGAGGCAAGAAGCAAAGGTATATCAATACAATAAGTACAATGCTCGAAAGCCATTCAGACATTCCAATAATAACAATAACTTTTCAAGACACAATTATCGCAACAAACCTCATAAATATAACAATCAATCGTCGCACAGAAATCATAACAATAACCGAGAAAATAACAACAGCTTTCTCAGGTATGATAACCGTAGAAACAATAGCACTACCTACAGAAGAATACAAGTAGCCCAATCGGGAAACGGGCAAAGCCCCGAAGCGGAATCGGGGGACACACATTAAAAATATACAATATAAACAAATTTTAACCAACTACGTATCACTATCCACAAATGTATCATTCGGCAATAAAACCTTTCTTATTGACACAGGAGCCGACATATCAATTTTAAAGATAAATGAGTTGAAATCGAGAGATGGAATTCAAGAGCATAATAAATGCAAAATCAAAGGTATCACGCAATCAGAATCCAGTTCCTTAGGCACTTTAAAAGCAAGTATAAAGATAGATAATCGGAATATCCCACAAGAATTCCACATTGTAGATGAAACATTTCCTATAATGACCAATGGAATACTAGGAAGAGACTTTCTCATAAAAAATTCCTGTAAGATAAACTACTACAATTTTACTATTTCAATTTTTTTTAATGATTCAAAATACACTTTACCAATGTATACGAAATTACCAAATCTGAAAGAGATAAAAATTCCTGCTAGATCTGAAATAATACAAGTAATAAAAACTGGCATTACTGAAGATAGCGTAGTTTTGAATGAAGAAATTCAAGAGGGAATTTATATAGCAAATTCCATCATACCCGCAAAAGGTATCGCTCGTGTCAAAATTCTGAATACTCTAGACAAGGAAGTAACCTTATATAATTTCAAACCTAAAACAGAACCACTGCAAAATTATCACATTTTCAATGCCATAACCACGCAAGAAAATAAAAATAGATACAGTAAACTTCTAAAAGAATTAAAAATTGAAAATCTAGATCAATATGCAACTACCTCCATTTTAGACATTTGTCAAAAATTTTCAGACATCTTCTATTTACCAGGTGACAAACTAACGGTTAATAACTTTTATAACCAAAAAATCTCCACTATAGATAAAATTCCAGTTTATATAAAAAACTATAGGCTTCCCCAATCCCAAATTGAAGAGATAAACAATCAGATCGAGAGTCTCACTAATGAAGATATAGTAGAACCATCAGTTAGTCCATATAATTCACCACTGCTGATCGTCCCAAAGAAATCCGATAATGATAATAAAAAATGGCGTCTTGTTGGCGATTTCAGACAATTAAACAAGAAAATTCTAGTTGATAAATTTCCATTGACAAGACTTGAAGACGTATTAGATAAACTCGGAAGAGCTAAATACTTTTCCACGCTAGACCTCACAAGTTCTTTTCATCAGATAGAATTAGAAAAGAAATCAAGACCATTAACAGCATTTTCTAGTAACAAGGGACATTATCAATTCAAAAGATTACCTTTTGTCTTAAAAATTTCCACTAATAGTTTTCAGCGAATGCTTTCAATAGCTTTAGCTGGATTAGATTCAGAAGCATTCCTCTATGTGGATGATATCATAATTTTCGGATGTAGTCTAAAACATCATAATCAAAATCTGATAAAAACTTTTAACAGACTAAGAAAGTATAATCTAAAATTAAATCCGCAAAAATGTAAATTTTTGCAAACAGAAGTTACTTATTTAGGACATTTAATAACAGAAAAAGGTGTCAGGACAGATCCCAAAAAATTTGATACAGTATTAAATTACCGAACCCCTGCAAATGCGGACGATGCTAAAAGATTTATTGCTTTCTGTAATTACTACAGAAGATTTATTCCAAACTTTGCGCATATGGCAAAACCAATAAATTCGCTATCCAAAAAGAATACACCATTCATTTGGACAAATGAGTGCCAAGAAGCATTCTCGGCACTTAAATGTAAATTGGTAAATGCACCAATCTTAAAATATCCAAATTTGAATGAAAAGTTTATTATAACCACACATGCTTCACAATTTGCTCTTGGAGCAGTTTTATCTCAAGGTGAAATTGGCTCAGATCTACCAATTTCGTACGCTAGTAGAACATTAACTAATCATGAACTCAATAAACCAATTATTGAAAAAGAACTCCTAGCAATACATTGGGCAATCAATTACTTCAGACCATACGTGTATGGTAAAAAATTTATAGTGGTCACAGATCACAGACCTTTGGTTAGTCTCTTCACTCATAGAAACCCATCTTCCAAAATGACAAGGATAAGGATTGACCTATCTGATTATGATTTCGAGATTATCTATAAGCAAGGCAAAATGAACGCTAAGGCTGATGCTTTATCGAGAATAAAAATAGATTCTAATATCCTTAAAGCGATGATACCTACTGCAAATATAAAAATAACAACTAGAGCAATATCCAAAAAGGACAATGAAGATAACAATAAAAGGAAAACGACCCAACATGAATCCCCTACCAACGTAAAGAATGATCACCTTTATGCATGGGAATGCATCTCAATTAATGAAGTAAGAAGGGTCAAAGCATTACGCTTTGAAAGCAATAGTAATAATAACAGCAACAATGCTGATAAACAAAATTGCACTAGGAAAACAAGAAATAGAATTAATGAAAGTTTGCCAAAAATAATAATAAATAAAAAGGGAGTGATAATCAAAATCAGTAATAATCCATATCATGACTTAGGTTTGATCTTGGAGACACTGATCTTTGAAATGAAGAAAATGAAAATAGAGTCACTATCGTTAACGAAAGATGATATCATATTTCAATACATAAAGGTCGACAAATTTAAAATAATATTTAATGAGCTGCAGCGCAAGATAAATAAAAAATAGGCAAACAGAATTAAAAATATTGATATATAATCCTCCCAAAAGAATTCAAGATGAAGCAACTAAGAATGAAATAATTGAAGAATTCCACAACTCCCCGCATGGAGGACACGCAGGTGTCAAAAGAACAATCAGCAAGATTAAACAAAGATACGTATGGAAAAATCTAAGTAGAATGGTTAAAAATCATATAAATAAGTGTGAAAAATGTGCTAAAATTAAGATTCTGAGACATACAAAAGAAAAAATGGTGATAACAGAGACACCATCCACAAGCTTCGAGATCATATCGTTAGACACTATAGGACCATTAAAGATATCGAACGAATATAGATATATACTAACTATACAGTGTGATTTAACTAAATATATCGAAGCCATTCCGATAAAGAATAAAGAAGCAATAACAGTAGCGAAAGCTTTGGTCAAAGATTGCATTCTAAAATATGGCAATTTTAAAACAATACAGACTGACATGGGAACAGAATTCGTCAATGAGATATTCACTAACATATGTAAATATTTACAAATAAAACATGTAACATCAACGCCATACCATCATCAGACGTTAGGCGCAATAGAGCGAAATCATAGAGTATTACACGAATTTCTCTTATCATTCACTACAGATTACAACTGGGATGAATGGATTCCATATTATAGCTTCTGTTATAATACAACACCTCATTCTGACACGGGATACTCCCCATTCGAACTAGTCTTTGGAAAGCTATCAAACTTATTCAATAATCGCGAACTTAATAACAACAGCCCCATATACAATTATGAGGACTATTCCAATGAACTTAAATTTCGTTTAACTACAGCACACGAAAAAGCTAAAAATGCTCTAAACATAGCAAAAGTGAATAGAAAAGAAAAAGCTGATAGAATATTAAATGTAATAGATTTAGAAATAGGCAGCTATGTATTATTAAATAAAGGTGATAGAAGAAAGCATGAATGTCCATATAAAGGACCATATAAAATAAAAGATATAAAAGGAGTAAATGTATATATAGAAATAGATAATAAAGTAAAGAAAGTACACAAAAATAGGTTAAAGAAGATAGACTATAAAGCTGAATAAAATAACATAATATACAAGTAAAAACAATAAACATACTATTCAATAATATATATTTTTTTTCTTCATCGACATAGATTACATGTAACTATAAGAAATTTTATTTAACGTAATTTTCATAATATGATATCTAAAATTAATAATTTCAAAGTACCAATTAGATAGAAAAACAGCAATTAATTAGATAAGGATATAAATTACTATAAATCTATGAAAGAATGTATGAATGAAAGAAAAATAACCGTAGGGACTACAAATTATGCCAAGACATTGTAAGATAATTACATATAACATACTTTTAAGACTTAATGTTGAACGCTTATTTCACTCAATATGGCAAAAAAAAAAAAAAATTCTCTCATGCACAAAAAATTTTTTTTTTCTTTTTACGGTGAGGATGTAGAGCGCAAGTTAAGCGACCCTCAGCATACATATATGCACACAGCAAAGCGTGCACAAAAAAAGGCAATATTCAATAGCAAATCATTAAATTACAAAAAAAACAGTGTTGCAGGTTTACTATGAATGAAACACTCACTGCATGAATGAAACTGCAGTAGAAAAATTGTAAAAAAAAAAAAAAATGAAGAGAAAGAAGAAATTACAATTCAAGCATACTAGCCATGCGAGTGAACTCATAGGTAAACATGCAAATAAACACAATGCATAATGACGTGTGAACTTTGAGTGTAGCGAAAAAGCTTATTCGACGCTATGTGTGTTTGTGCATTGACCGATTGCAGGTGATCGATCGGTGTGAAATTAATTTTAAATTCTAAATTCTTTTTGCGATATTGATTAGGTAAGCGATTTTCATAATGTATAAAAAGACTGTAATTTATTGAATAAATCAGAGTTTAATTTTGACTCCACTTGGTATACATTGATTAAGCGAGCTCCCTTAGCTCCGAAATGGAAGTATTAAAAGGTAATTGAGCCTATTGGCTCTCAGCCCTCAGCTTGACTGCACTTTGAGCTTCTTAGCTCTAAATTCAATCAAGTTAGCTAAACTCTACTTTGAGTTTCATACCTCTGACCCAGCGAGGCATCATTTGCAACAAGATTCATTTATATTAAAACCAAACTTTAGCTTCACTGCTCTCACTTGGTCGAGATATAAGAGTATAGAGCCGTTGTCAAGCTCTACCGCTTATATCTCCTCGTTAATATAAATTTATTCTTTCTTTCCGGTCTCTTTGGATAAGAAGTAGAATCAACAGAAGTGGTAAAAAGATCATTACAGGTATTAGGAAGATCTCTACGTATTGTCGTTTTTAATTCGACTTTAAAGGAAAAGCAATCAAGAACAGAAAATATTTCTGGCCTATTATTCTACTTAAATATACTAGTATCTCTGATTTTAAAAATCTACAGGTCGATAATTTAGCGTCTACAGAAGACTGAAATTCACTGAAAATAATTTCGATCGAGCTTTTCGACCCAGCGATCAGAGACCTCTCATCAGTATGGTTATTTCTGTTCGCCTAAAATAGAGGCTCGATGAAAGGGTCCCCCAATTGTCCCATATGTATAGTTTTTATCAAAAGCAAGTGTGATCACTCTTCATTTTTCTTGGTTTTTTCAAGTGCCGTATGACGATAAATAAATAATCAATTGAAAATTGCATCTTGAAATTGTTGCTACCATAACATTCTACTACATATCAGAGAAATATTTTAATAGTAATAAGATTAACATCTTAGGTACAATATTCAACTTCAAAATATTATCCAAATAAAAAATTTTACTAACGGATGTTATATTTTACATCAAATTTTGAAAAGCGAACATCTCCCAAGTAAAGGCGTACTTTCCTGTCGTGAGATCTGTCTGGTGCCTGTGGTTGGCTATTGCATTATGGGCAAATAATTTTACAGAAAATGCAGTCAAAAGACTAAATTCTAAATATGCGAATGCTGAAAAGTGTAGCTTTTTCCGTTTTTTAGTATCTTGTTACTAGTTACACTATGGGGACACCAGGAGCGGCTTTTTATTTCAGAACTGTCCCCTACCGATGCCCCTCCCCCAAGCTGGTGTATTCGAGTCCATGCTAAATGTGGAACGCAGGGTTGTGTCTTAAATTTAAGCTTTTCTTGGAATACGAGATAGTTTTTAGCACTCTCGAGCATAGGGAACTAGCATAGGATTACGATTTTGTTTCAGGAGTTCGCTTATTTTTCATCCCGAGTTTTGGGGATACAGGATCACTTTCGGCACTCTCCAGCATAGGGAAATATCATAGGTTTCGATTTTGTTTCTGAAGTCCGCTCATTTTTCATCTCGAGTTTGGGGATACCAGATGACTTTAGGGGTACGATGTCACTTTCAGCACTCTTCACCATAGGGAAATGGCATAGGCTTTCGATTTCATTTCTGGAGTTCGCTTATTTTTCATCTCGAGTTTTGGGGACACGAGATCACTTTGGGGATGGATCTTCACACCTTCAGGAGATGAGTTTAATTAAACCAAAACTCACACAGACACACGCACACCAGGCGATAAGTTTACGTAGATTTCATCATGTTTTGAAGTTCGCAACAACAACAACAACTGATGTGGGATGATATGTTGACTTAGATAACTAATGCAAATCGTATGGGTGTGACCTTATCAGAAAATTCTTGGTCTTCAGATATAATGACATGACTTCTAATTTGATATCTTGTATAAACAAAATCCATCCCAGCCAAATAAAGTGAAAATCCGTGAAGCCGAATTTCTTTAGCTGAAAACAACAACAACTAATGCTTTAATCTGTTCTGAAAAAAAAAAAACAACTAATGCTTTAATTAATCTATAGGATATGTTGTTTTAGATAAGTAGTTAAAGGTATAATTGAAAATTTCTTTTGCTGAAAAAAAACAACAATTATATCGTAAGTTGTGGATTTAAAGCTTTTATGATATTAATCTGTAGGCGTCTTTTATAAACAAGAGTGGTATGATATTCGAATTCTAAAAATACATGACGGCTGCTGCGGATGGTAAGAAACATAAACATAGCATAAACATAAGTAATGAAAATTAAAGTCTTAGAAAATTTTCGTTGGCCAGGTAGTTCATACTTGGCTAGACAATTTTTGTTCATGCCTGGAGAGGTAAGTGTAATTTATGTTTTGAATACTATTTATTAATTATTGTTTTGTTTTGTTTTTTCAGATTTTTGGCCCCTTAGGACTATGTTTCAGACAAAATTGAACGTAACGTTTAATGTAAATTTTGGTTTCATTTAAAGTCTCAGATCGTAAATGATCTGAGACTTTTCTATTTGTTTATGTTATATTAATGCCCCTTTTTTTATTTTTTTTTAGCTTTAAAATGTTTGAAGGGGCCGTAAGTCATCGTGGGAGACGTTCTGGATAATACCGTGCATTGCCGTGTTAGTTTTTTAGTATGTAAATTATAATGTATAGTTTTTGGTCCGAGACCGAACAGATGGCGATTATTGAAATGAGTTTTCCTAAATATTAATGTATCTAGCTACCCAGCAAACAATTTTACGAGGTTTTGCCAAAAGTAAGGAATGAGCAATAGTTGTGAAACAAAGGCTGCATTATTACAATAAAGTATATATATGATTGCCTCTCTTTCAACTATTGGATATTTTTATTAAATAATTCGACTATGATTTTTACAATTTATTACAATTGCTGACGTAGTGTAGCGGACTTATAACTGTAATAAAATTATGGTAATATTTTGTGGAAATATTTAGAAAAAAAAATTGGCGTTACGTTTAAAATTAAAAATGTCGATCCAGACACATTTAAAATAAGTAAAAGTAATGTAGTCAACCCTCGCAGTTGACAAGTGTATAAAATATGTATACTGCTTTTTGGTAATGAATAGGCGAATTACTTGTAAATTACCATTTTAAGCCTGCTTTCTTATGTGCATTTAGTGCGCCGCCTAAATTACAAATGATCCTTTGGCAATACCCGTATTGAGGGCTATACTTGCCCATGGCAAGATACTTTGAAGCTATTTTTGATTCAATTTGTTTGCTGGGTAGCAGCTATTTACAAATATTTGTATATCTGTCAATATTTAAATTTATATTCACGAGAATACTTGAGAGCATATCGAAGCTGCTGCTGCTATTGTTTAACAATATTCGTAAAATTTTTGGTCCCGAAAAGAATGTCCAGTAATTTTCTTTTATAGGAAGAATATTCATTCGACCTTCATGTGTTGATTACTTCGCTATAAGTTTGAAAAGTACATGTCGAGTCTTTTATTCGTGAGACAAAAACCCTAATCAACCTTCATAGAATTACTGTTGTCAGACAGTCACAAACTCAGTCACGATGTACACTACATTAAAAAATTGCATGGAAAAAATTCTTAATAAAAAATATCATGATTGATAAATGATATGTACAGACCGCGGTGAAGCTTAATAGGATAAAATTTCGAGTTATTATCAATAGGACTCAGTTAGCGGTCGTTAATGTCAATTGCGTCATTGGGATATAAAAAATATATTATCTCAAGATACTATAGATCCGGCTCCAGTCTCCACTAATCGATGTTCACCATGAATCTTAAATTCCTCTCGGAAACTGCAAGGTTTTATCACTTAATACAACTTGTAGCTTACGCAAAGTTGCTTGCTTGGCATGTTTCCGCTTTAATGAGATAATTTTGACAGGATTTACATAAGTGTTATCTTTTACCTTAAATGAAATAACTATGAATATCCAACGTCATTTATTATTATTTTTTCTTATGTATTTAAAATGAATTTATTACCTGAAATTGAAATGAATTAAATACGAAAAGCATTTCCCAAAAGGCAGTAATTAAAGAGGAACTAAGACATAAATTCCGCCACCAAATTAACGAAACTCCATGGCCACATTCGCTCGCAATGGGACACAAATTTATCACCTTGCGTAGATTCCTTTTCTGATTATATTCTCTTGAGTTGGCATCGTCCTAACTATTGCACTCCTTCTTTTCGTTATCACCGTTCCAATCCCCATATAGAATTTTCCGCATCCTCATCTTAAAGAGGGGAGAGAGCTGTCTTTTATTGTGCTAAGTAAAACCATTTCCACGCAGGTAAACTGAACTCCTCTAAACTAAAATTCAAAGGCGGATAAATGCACCCGGATACCGTACTTAGCATATCATTTTCTTGAGAATTTCCACAAGAGATGGGCTGGTTCTGAAGCTCGTGCTGATGACCAGCAAAGATAGCAGTTTAATGGTTTTTAATACGTTAAATTGCGCGCTTGGGAGAAATACGGACACGTCTGAAAAGTCTCCAACCAACAAAGTTAAAAGCACCCCAAATTTCAGGGAGATGCTTTTAAGGAATCTTTACGACTTCTAATATCCATTCACCTATCTTGTCTGCCGACGCCTCTCTCCAAATACCTTTCACCGAGGTGAAATTATTTTTTCGCGAATAATGAATTCTGTGCCATTGGAAATCAGAACTAATGTATACGTCGCTATGTGAGGGGTCCCCAGCAAAGGGTCGGTTAGCTAAAGCAACGAAGATCTGAGGCAGAAGCATATCCTTTGGGAAATCTACGTGTTTTCCTTTACATTAATTATTTTTCTTTTTTTCTCAGCTCACAATTATCTTATACCATAGAATTGCCTCAGCATAGGCATTAGCGATATCGACCGTATACCGTAAACAAACAGCGGCGGGTGCCTGAGAGGAATTCCGAGACACTTCCCTGTTAATTAATAAATTGATTAGGATGCTCACGGCCAATATTCTTTGCACACGGATTTTTTCTTCAACTAAGAACCTGAGAGTGGCTACATATTTTGGTTAAATGAATTTCCCTTCCACTGATTCGTTGGATTGATTAAAAGGTTTCCTGAGTTGTAAAGTTCAAAGGCTAAAAGACTTTATTCAGGGGGTACTATGGCTTAGCGGCAATACTTTTTTATATAACCCTTAGTTGGGGAAAATTTCCTAGTGCTGAGTCGAATTTTAATTGCTGTTTAACAAGTAACCATCCCTATTTAATGCGTTTTGAGTTAACTGTGTTGGATCGATGGAATGTAATTGGAGCTGCCAATTAATTGAGGGCACCAATAATATAATCAAAGTCTAATTTGTTGGATAATGTAAATTTTAACAAGTGTATTGAATTTGATTAAATTTTAGTAGCTTCGTAAATTGCTTCGAACTCCCCTTAAAGTATGTTCAGGAAGGAGCCTTGTGGCAGTCCAACTAGAGAGAAACAAAAATTATAACCATTATCTGTAACTACATTAAAGATCAATAGTTTATTTGGAAACGGATTCAATTCTAGATGAGCTACAATCTTATACAGCTATTTTTCAGGTTGTCATATTCCGAAGAATAAAGGGGCTACCCAATTAACAAGTCATTAAAGCAATCTAATATTTTCAAAATAAATGTTGCAGAAAGATAATCGTACATCCGTTAAGAAAAGTCTATTAATGACTGAACATTATATATACCCATCTCAATCTGCTATTATTTTTTTCCGTGGAAAGACTAAACCTACTTATATGCAGAATCGGAGTTCATAATAGAAACTCAAAGTATTGATAGTGTTATTGCCCAATACAAGGAAGATTCTTCCAGCAGTCAAGGGCGTCTTCTAGTGAAATAATTAGCAATTGCTAAACAGTAACCTCGCATGGTATTGTTCTGCAACTGTCGGTTATTTCGCTGATCAGCTCAACAGCTGGCGCTTAGTGGAGCAATCAGCGATTGCGATAACAATTAACCTCGCATGGTAATTGTTTTGTAAAGCGATTGCTTACTACTAAGCGACTCAGGTTCCGCAACCGGTAGAACAAACGACAAGGTTGTTGTCATTTGTTTACATCCGAGTTGTGAGCAAATAAAGTTTACTTCCGAATATGGGGGCATAAAAGACCAATGACTGGCCTGGCGAGTGCCCGTTAGTTATCATTCATCGTAGTGTCAAGTTTCGGTTCGGGTTAGCTTTGTTTGCGATAGGTCAGTTTTGCGTAAAATAAAGAGTTATATGTGAGTAATTCGAGTGTTGTCATTTTTTCAAGCAGTTTTATTAGAATTAATCGTTGGATAATTGTAATTGGCACACGACGTTTTGGAGCAGCCGGTGAAACTTAGGTAAGAAATTTGAGAATTTCTTGCTGGTGTGTTTTTTTTTATTGTTACTTTCATTCAAGAGTTTTTTGAAAGAAGGTGCAAATTTGTTTATTTTATATATGGATTTTTTTAATTCTTTTTCGTTTCAGGCATTTAAGAAGTATTAGATTAAGTAATTTAAATTTGTGTGTTGTGTGATTTTTTGTGTTGTGAAATTGGTAAATTGGAAATTACACTTACGCCATCTAAGGAGTTGAGCTTTATCAGCTACTCCACAGAAATACACCTGGAGTTGTCCAAACACACACACGGGAGCAAAGCAAATTGGGAGAAAAGCTAATTTTAGCTACTCCAAAAAACACTAGGAGATGAGCAATATTAGCTACTCCAACATATATTGAGGAGATCTTAATCATAATACACACATATGCATTAGCGGCGATCGAGGAGTTGTGCTTTTACAAGCTACTCCCGCATCCCAAATAAGCACCATTCACAATTTCTTTTTTTTTTTCAGAAAAATGTGTTAATTTTAAGATGTGATAAACTTCCGAGTATTTTATAAGGTCAAATATTTGTAAATAATTTGTGGATATAGGTATGTGTTTTAACTACATGATAGTTGGTAATAAGAATTTCACCAGTTTCAACGTCAAGTTTCGATTTAGGCGTTGGTCGTACGCGCAATTATTTAATTTATCGGGTTTTTGATAGTCGTAATAACGTCGTGTTATATTTACGAAATGATCTTTGTTTAGGCGCATTTGAACAAATGTATTGGGGTTTTACGTGGTTAAGTAGTAAGGAAGTTTTAAGTAAAGTATGGTTTATTGTATTTTCATTGGGTGCATCGGAATAATAAACGATAAAAAACGTGTTTAGCATGTTTATTTGTATGTACGCATAATGAATTGAGTGGGTTAATATATATATAGTTTTGAATGTTTACGTTATGTTGAGTAATTAGTACCTATAATAACGATATTAATTTTGCGAAAGATCTCTTCTAGAGCATGTTGTACTAATTTTTCGGTTCGCAGGCATGAAGTATAAACGGTATGAGTGAAAAGTGAAAGTACCAGAACGAGTTAAAAACAAGGCAAACTTGAAAATCATAACAGTGTACAAGATGGCAGATACATACGAAAAGATCATGGACATGGTAGCTAAATATGTATCAATGTTCTCGGGGGAAAGATCGCAAAAACTAGTAAAAGAAGTTTACAGATTTCTTAGCTGCAATAAGGACTTGTACGATCGATTAAGACAGAAGGAGCAAGGCATTTTAATTTCATGCGTAAAATATCGCCTGGAAGATTACGCTTATTACCTGATAAGTTCTCAAGAGCCGAAGGACTTCGAATCTTTGCAGAAAGCGATAAAAGCTGAACGCACTGAAAAGTTGGCATGTAGGCAGAGACCTGGAGAGGACATCAGGGAGTTCGCGGATCGGATGAAAGAACTGCGTGATCAGATAAAGGAGGATGGAGGAGGATGTTGTAACTACCTTAAAGCTGGTCTGTTGAGTAGACCCACGCAGGTGCACCTTACATGCCGAAGGCTTGTGTCACTGGAAGAATTGAGAGAGGAAGCCAGTGATTTCGAAAAAGATGCCAATAGACTTGAAATGAGAGAATCAGGAATATGGCAAGAAAACCGAAAGCCGAGCACAGAAAGTGCATCAAACAGATTGGCAAGAGGGAAATTTAGCAGAGAAAGGCCTACACAGAATTCGAGACCGGTCTTACACAGAACAGGGCCAGTGTTATCAGGAAGATATCAAGCATCTTCGACAAGGAGAACACCTCCCGGATCTATTGAGTGTTTTCAATGCGGACAGCGTGGACACTTTGCGAGAGAGTGCAAACAAGTACTCTTCTGTATTGAATGTAAGGAATATGGATATGAGGAATCCAATTGCAGAACTCATAACGTTAGAGTGGCAAATTATGCAACTGGCATCCAAGTTGAATTCCATTCATGAAGGGAGGGGCTTTATTACCAGTTCTGTCGAACGCAGGATCACTATACGGTAAACTGTCTAAAAAGGTACTTAGCAGAGAAAGAAAGGGAGAAATTGAATTCTCGGAGTACATTTATCATAGCAGTGCCATGGAATATAGCATTAGAAGGTAAGTTAAGGCTTTTAATAGACACTGGATCAACATGTAACATAATTAAGGCTAATAGAATAAAAAGAAATACACCGATACAATCACAAAAGAAAGTAAGAATTGGATGACTCTTTGGATATGCCAAGAGCTCCATAGGCACCTGTGAAGCAAAGTTGCAGATCGATAACAGCCAGCATGCCTGCAGATTTAACGCCATTTGTGATACGGATTCAATTCCAACCGACGGTACACTTGGAATGGATTTCCTCAGTGAATGAAGCTGAGGATAAAAGAAGCGAGCAAAAGCATGGAGGTAATGCTTCTTGTGCAAATACCGCAGCTTGCGCACAAGTGGAGCCCCCAGCTGGGCAGAGAAGCAGTCAAGGAAATCTGTTCCAGGCCAGGATAGAAGAGGAAAACATAAACATGACAGGAAAAATAGTACCTACATTACAGGACCCATTCCTGGTGCCCTTCCGGGAGAAGATCTTTATCACACCGCACGAAAGTTCGCAGCTTAACAAGCCTATAACATACGAATCTGGCGAAGGGTTGAGCAGTCACCGCAGATATAGCAAACAGAGCGGATATAGTCAACAGGATAGACTGGCCCGTCCTGTAAAGCCAGCAGATTCCTCTAATAAAAAATCTGAATTGAGCTATGAAGGTAGAAACAGTATCTTTTTACCACAAAAGCAAGCTCAGGGGCTTTGGCGAAGAGGAAAGATTAAAACTCAAGAATATATCAATAAATCGGTTAGAACGGAATTCAAGAAGGAATTATGGCATAGAAATTGCAGTCGTGCAGAACATTGGAATTTGACTGCAACTTTCATGACACCTAATGAGGTAAGTATTGGTAAATGTTCGGGAAACGTATCGATAGGTCGGGTATCTCCTCAGCAGAGGACTTCGAATTCTGGAAGAGTTTGGAGGGGGCGGATTTTTTAAAATCACAATTTAAATTATACAGCTTCACAAACTTACAGACCGAGAAAGGATACAAAAGGAGATATGATGGTAGTCAAGGGCTCGTTTTTACTGGAGAGTGAGCCACGATAACAAGCATGGTAAATTTACAGAGGTAAAGGTTAGAAAATGTCTTTATATATGCAAGTATATATATATATGTATATATAAATATATATAAATGAAAATCACAAATGGAGAGTAAATGAATAATGAAAAGGTGAAGATTAAAAAAAAAAAAAGTTTAAAAAAAAAGGATAAAATGGGAATATAAATAACCCAAAATAACCCAAAATGTGTAGTAGATAAGAGAGAATGAAATTGAAAAAAAAATAGATATATTACTTGAAAAGAAATATAAGGGAAAAGTTAGAAGAATATCAAATATACTATGACAATTAATGTTTAAAGTTAAAAAACGGAAACTAAATGGTAGGAAAGAAAGATAAACACAAAATAGTACTGGAAATAAATATAGGAAAAGTTTAATGGTAAAATTTGATATGTGTGCAGGTTGGTTTACTCGTGGAATTAAAAAAACACCAATCTTACTAAAAATATTATATTTTATTAATCCAAATTATTCTTATTATTGAGGAGCTTGTGCTGGGCATCGTGTCTAAATTCACACTGCTTGAGGTCGTTGCCTAAAATCTATATGTCATAGTTACGTACCTTGGTGGGATTGGGTTTCACTATATTATCCAAAAGTCTCTATTGGCTGCCAATATCTTTATTTTGCACTCTTAACTTGAACTTCCTTTTACACAAACTTTTCTTTTTCAATAATTTCTACAATCCTTATAAACTTTTTTTCTTCTATTATTTCTTCTTTTCACATTAACTTTCCTTTTTTTTTAATCACTTAATTTTATTCTGTTGGCCGTCGAGACACCGAAACAGCCTCGCGCAAGTTTTTTTTCTTTTTCAAAGCAACAACTCTCTTCGTAGTTTTTTAAAAAAAATCAACTTTATTTTATTTTAAATTTTACTGCCGAACCGCCGCTAACCCACTTTAAAATTCAACTCGGCTCTTGATCACTTTTGCCGCGATCAAGAGCCCTCGTTCAGGGTAGAAAATGCATAGTTGCATTTTTACCCTGAGAAAGTTTTCATTTATTCTGGAGTTGATTCAACAATTCCAGAATATTTTTCGTCGGACGGAGGCTTGAAATTTGATGCTTTGATAAACATCAGCCACCGTCACGATGATTAGAATTGCCGCGCGCGTATACAAATAATGTATTTTCGCGACGCGCTCTTCTTATCGCGAAAGCTTTTTTGTGATATGTATGTACGTTCGTACATACATATTGCAATTTTCACGACAAATCGTACTGAAGGTACGATTTGTCTTTTATTTTATTTTTCAAATTAAATATTTCTACTGGCAAATTTTACTGAAGGCAAAATTTGCCATGGGAATAATTTTGTTTCAACTCTATGGAATGTGAAGAAAATTGCTGATGCAATTTTCTTCACTGATCGAGTAGATAAGCTAATCATGTTTTTAAGCATGAATAGCTTATTCAAAATTTATATGAATGCATTCTTTTAATTAAAATTTTTTTGTTACCCTTTTTCAGGTATGGTTTTAGATATATAACAATCCTTCCCCCCGCAAAAAAGGGAGTTATTCTTTGGAGAGGAATAACTCTCGGGGGAAAGGGTTCGTTCCATTGAATATTTTTATTGTTTTGGGACTCCTTATCTAGGGTGATAGTTTACATTTTGTTTTTGTGTGGATGTTGAATACGTAGTTGCGGTTATTTATTTCGGTGTACCGTTTGAAACAATCCGTCGCATTCGAGTGTAATCTTTAACCGTGGACACTTCGCGAAATCGTTTTAAATTCTTTTCGTTTTTTTGGAAAGACAGGATGTTGATCACCATAAGAGTCGAGCATCAACCGCCATACTATAGCCCTTCCGGGATCACCTCGATGGCGTATGGGATCACAATTGTTCATGTGAACCCTACGTGGCGCGGTCTCATTCGCCTGATGCTTTTGCGGCGGGAGCATCGCCCTTTCACCGCCTGGAGCGCCCCGGCTGTGGCTGGGGCACATCACCGGACAATGATACATCTATACCCGCATCGGGGGCAAGCTTGGGTTCCTGCAGGTAAGGGCTACTGTCCGCTCCTAAGATATTTATTTTTTATTTACTTATTATCTTGTTTTCACGAGGAACCCTCGCCATCATTGGGGTGTATGGATTATGCGCCTGTTGCCATCCCATATTTAGCCCGGCATTAACTGCTATTGTGTGACGCCTTACGGCTACCCCCCCCCCCCCCCCCTGAAGCTGCCGCTGACCCAGGCCAACCGGCTGCGCTTGCTGTCGCTGCTCGGGAGAATGCCGCCGACCAGGACGAGATTTAAGTGCGAGGCCACTCCACCATATCTTTTTTTTTTATATACTTCGCGTCAATCTGTCCTGTCTCTCCTTCTTTTTTTTCTATTGCTTTTAAAAAAAAAATTGTATTTAAAAAAAAATCAAAATAAAAAATAATAATTGTCAAATGTATCAAAATGTTGTTTTGTTTTCTCCTCTATCCCCCTTTTCTGCTCGTTTTGTTTTGGTGTTTTCGTTATCTTCTCACCGTTCCTTTTGAAAAGACAATTAAAATGTACTGGGGGGTCACAGAGATATAAAAAGAAGCTGGTTTTTCTGGGTACTATGTAGGTACTATATATTGAGGTACTAACTAGGCTTGGCGCGGGCTCGGTTGTGCCTTATATTCTTGGTTGTGATCCTATAAAATTTTAGTTGTTGAGAGTTGTTGCCTTTTTTTTTCTAGCCTAATTAAAAACTATTTAGGATATGATGCTCTATGCTATTCCGGTTTAGTTTAAACATTTTAACGCTATTTATTTATTTTATTTATTGTACTACTCGTCTACTTATGTCTTTTAATTTGCAGTAGCCTGGTAAATATTTGTTTTTATGTTCTAATTATTTAGTTACACTTTTAAGGCATTTTTCTTTTTAGTTATACTATTATACTTCATATTCTGGTCATAATTCTGACTTATTTTAATTTTATTTTGTGGTACTATGCATTTTGTTTTTTGTGTACTTGATCTTTAATTGTTTGTTTTTCTTTTTTGTTACTTCTACTGTTCGAGTGGGTACTGTATGTTTTTTCATTTTCCTATTTTATATTTAATTCTAGGACATTTTCCTTTAATTCTATAGGTTCTTTGAAGTAATTTTAGTTTTTATTTATTTATTTTATGCCT
Source organism: Dioctria linearis (assembly GCA_963930735.1). Lineage (NCBI taxonomy): Eukaryota > Metazoa > Arthropoda > Insecta > Diptera > Asilidae > Dioctria > Dioctria linearis. The sequence goes on along the minus strand of OZ005740.1, from coordinate 129,947,523 downwards.
TTGTTTCTAAGTTTATTAGTTTATTTTTTATCTTTCAGCCTGCTTACCTTTTATATATACGCTTGTACAAGTTCTTTTAATCTTTTCTAGTTTTATATTTATATTTAATAGCATGGTAAACTTTTGTTTTTATGTTCATTACGTACTTATTTTCCTTATATATATATATATAAAGCCTATATCTAGCCTAATTAAAAACTATTTAGCCCATGATGCTCTATGATATTCTGTATTTTGCTCTGTAGTTAATTATACTATATACTATATGCATATATTGCTGGTTTTTTTTTTTGTTAAATCGTTTCATATACATAGGTTGTTATATATATACATAGATTTTTTTGAATACCTTACCAGGTCTACCTTTCCTATAAATTCTACTTTGATTAAGTGGCTCATGTTGACAGTATCGTTGTTCCATTCTTTAAACGATTTGGACTGATTTTGTTTTGGAGAGGCTTCTGGCTCGCCTTAAACTGGGTTGGGGAGCAGAAGTTCGCTCTTCTGAAGGAATTCCCTCTGATGAAATTTCGGCGTTACCTTGTGGTTGCGTCCTCTGTTGTCTCATCTTGATGATAACAGGGTGTAGATATTTTACTGCAATAATAATCATTAGGGCCAGAACAAGTAGGCTCGACAATGATATCGACGTTTTTGACAGGATATGGGAGTTTCTACTCGATACCTTCTTACTGTACTGGTCAATTTGTGTTGGATATCCTCCAACGAATGAGTGCCAGTATAAATTGATTTATGGATATCGTCTCCCGTTAAAATTTCCATTGGAACTTGGTTTTGGTTTTGAGGCTCTAGTAAAATGTCGGCCAGACTCAAATTCAGTAAGGACTGATTGAATTTTGGGAAATGTTTGGGTTGAATTATTTTCGGCGCGTGTTTACTGTGACCTTCGTATTTAAGCACTTTGTCACCTATTTGAACTCGACATGGTTGCTTTATCTCTAATATCCCTTGTCCTTCCAGTTTCGAGATTACAAAGTGATCTGGACATGTGATGTGTAGCACCGTGGAGGTGATAAATGAAAATAGCCACGCATTTGGCTTGTTTAATTTGATCAGCATGTCTTTTTGTGGAGCTTGTACTCTGGGCCTGCATTTGGGCACTTCATTTAAAGGGTTGTATAGCAATTTAATGGCACATTCGTTGGATGTTGCCGCTTTGATTATAGGCGTGTTCAGCCGGCCTGCATACGTGTTTTCTTCCAAATTACTTGTTAATTTTTTGAAAATTTGCATGTCATCGCCTTTTAATAAGAGAAATTCCTGAGTTTTTGCGCTATTGGCTATGTATGAATAACCAGGGTCTGGCATTAATGAATAATTTGCTGACTTGGGTACAAGATAGCATTGAATCTGTTGTAGCCTCATTTTTGGCAGGTTAAAAATTGGGAGAGTAATTCTCACCACCAATTTATTTAGCATAAGGAGTGACTGAGCTCCTGCTGTCTGATATAGGACAGATAGACAATTTTGGTCATTTGGGCAATTCGAGGCCGTCTTGCGTTATATTTCCAACAGATTTTTGGGAGACATTAGGAGTGGATGAATATGATTGGTTTTACTAGCCATTATTATATCCAGGAGGGCTTGTTGTCGATATACAACTTCGATGATTTGGAGCAAATAGCTTGAATAATCACTTAGTTGCCTCCTAGTTATATCATCGGCCACATGGTGGAGATCGTTTATCTGGTGTGCTATTTTTTGTTGTCTGTCTATTAACATAGCCAGCGGTTTTTGAATATTTTCCAAGGTAGATTTTACAACACTGATTTGTTGTTTCTCTAGCCAATTTTGATGGTGGTATTCAGATCACTTGGTATTGCGATTACCTGATAAGGTCCTACCCAGATTTTAGAGAGCTTATGTTTTCTGCTTTCATTCTTGATGAGGACCTTGTCTCCTACATGAAAAGTTAGGGGCCGTACTGTCCTATCGTAGTTCCCCTTTGAGCGCTGTTTACTTGCCAATAAGTTCTTTCTTGCCGTGGCATATGTTTTTGGGGCTTATACTACAATATGTGATTGTAAACGGGTTCAGGATCCCGTTTTAAATTTGATGGCACATCCGCTGTGAAGCCGTATAGGCAGTCCATTGAGGTAAGTTTAGTACCCTAATGTACACTATTGTTGTACACGAATGCAGCGGTTCGTAGGTATTGGTCCCATGTTTTGGGATTTTCATCTACGATTGTTCGCAGGTATTCTATCAAGTGTCTATGTGCACGCTCTAGTGCTCCATTAGACTGTGGGTGGTATGCTGAAGTCTGTGACTCCTTTACCTTTAGAAGCTTACATACTCTTTTGAAAAATTCACTCAGGAAATTTGTTCCCTGATTGGTGAGTATTCTTTTGGGTATGCGATAGCGCGTAACGATTTCATCAAAGAAAACCTGCGCTACTGTGACTGATTCTGCATTAGGTATTGCATACCAGTCGAAAATTTTGTTAAATTATCTTGGAAGGTCAAGATATATTTGTTACCTGATGTGGTATCTTCTAATGGACCTACAATATCGAGGTAAACTTTGTCGAACGGTTGTTCTGCGATGTCCGTGATAACCATTGGCATTTTATATTGTGGTGATGCTTTCATAGTCTGGCACTTTGGGCATTTTTTAATGTATTTCTTGATGTCGCTAAGCATGTGTCTCCACCAATACTTGCGTCTTATGCGTTTGTAAGTTTTTATGACACCTTGATGGCCATCAAATGGAGAATCGTTATAATCTTTTAAGATTGTTCGGATTTCCGTAGGGCTCGTGATAACTTCGGGTGTCTTGCCAGTACTTACTTTTTGCTCAAGCGATGCTGGGTTTAGTTTTTCCGCCTCCGTGAGTTGAATTTCGTTTTGGTCCGCTTTCGTGTGCTCTTCTGTCTCCACACTGGAGCTATTTATTGTCTCTTGAGCCTTTTGCTTCTGAGCTCGAGTCACGACGAAACAATGAGCGGATTTCTTTTTATTTTTATTATTTGTGGAATCGTCTTCCTCCACATCTGAGTCCATCGTGTGGTGGACTAGGGCTTTTACCGTTAAGGTATTGCCTAAACTGTCTTCCTTTAATGCTTGAGGGATGCGACTTAGTGCATCTGCTTTAGTGTTGTACTTCGCTGGTTTATATTCGATATTGTAATCGAATTCAGATAATTTGTGGTGAAATCTCACCAAACGGGAAGTGGGGTCTTTCACATTGAAGACACCTTTGAGAGGTTTATGGTCAGTATAGACCGTGAATTTCCGGCCTTGAAGATAGCACCTGAAATTCTTGGTAGCCCAGACAATAGCCAATAACTCTTTCTGTATAGTAGAGTAATTTCTTTTGGCATTGTTTAATGTGCGGCTTGCATAGGCAATGGGCTGGTCCTTTCCGACTTCTCCTTGAGAAAGAACAGCTCCTAGGGCCTCGTTACTTGCGTCTGTAGTGAGATTAAAAGATTTCGAAAAATCGGGGTAAATTAAAAGTGGTGGGGAAATTAAGGCATTTTTTATGTGTTGAAATGCTTCTTGGCATTTCTCTGTCCAAGTGAATTTTACATCCTTTCGGAGTAAATTTGTAATTCGACGTACAATTTTGGAGAAGTCTGGAATGAACTTCCTGTAGTAATTGGCAAGTCCTAAAAATGACTGAACTTGCCTTACTGTTCTTGGGACAGGAAATGTTTGGACGAAGACCGTCTAACTTGGGTCTGGTAGGACTCCTTCGCTAGAACATTTATGTCCTAGGTAAACAAATTCTCTTCTTAGAAACTGGCACTTTTCTGGCTGCAGTTTCAAGTTGTTCTCTCTCAACTTGTCGAAGACTTTTCTCAACTTTTCGTTGTGGTCGTTTAAATTTTTACCATAGATGACGATGTCATCTAGGTAAACAAAACATTCGAGGCCTTGTAGGCCTGTTAAAACGAAATTCATTAGGCGTTGAAATGTGGCGGGGGGTCCTTTGAGCCCGAATGGCATGTCGTGTCCCAAAAGCAATCAATCAATAAAACCCAATAATTAACCGCGATAAAACTTTCTTCGAATAAAACAACGATCGAATTTCGTGCACGTTATAAATCTTTATTTACTTAGACTTGACCTATCTTAACAATTACTATGTACTCCGCACCGAACGGAAACTTGACACCACTATGCAACGCGACGGCTCACTGGAAGAATAGAATATTACAGGCACTTGACAGACCAGTCATTGGTTTTTTATGCTCCAATATTCGGAAGTAAACTTTTACTCGCAACGCGGATGTAAACAAACGACAACAACCTTACCGTTTGTTCTACCGGTTGCAGCACATGAGTCGCTTAGTAGTAAACAATCGCCTTACATAATAATTACCATGCTAGGCTAATTATTATCGTAATCGTCGATTGTTTCACTAACCGCTCATAGCAGCCAGCTGTTGGGCTAATCAGCAAAATAACCGACAGTTGCAGAACAATACCATGCGAAGTTATTGTTTAGCATCCCTCCCCGCTTAGAAAAACTAGTTTCCGCAGGGAACTAGATCTGGAGAGTGCAATAGTCGCAAACATTGAAAATATTTTTGGTCTCCGTTCGGTTCAGATTGTTTTACATTTTTCTTACATATCAATATAAATATTCTAAATTATATTTTCTTACATTTTTATCATTTTGCATCGTGTTTTTTTTTATTACCACCTTCATGCTAACTTTTCTTTTCGATTACACGTATTTATTTTCACTAATAATTTTATAGTTTATCTGTTTAACTCTTTTTGACATACATATATTTATTTCCTTATATATGTATATCCTTATATATATTTTTTCTTTGTCTTCATGCTTATCTCTAATTTATGAATTTTTTTCTTTAACAATTAACACCTTTTTTTTTCTTCATGCATATCTTTACTTTATGAAATTTTTTCTTTAACAATTAATACCGTTTTTTTTTCTTCATGCATATTTTTACTTTATGAAATTTTTCTTTCACAACTAACATATTTTCCCAAAAACTATGTATCTTTCCAATGCTATAATCAAAAATTTTCTCTATATTATGTCGCAATATATTGATCTCTTTTTTTTATTTAACTAAACTTACATGATTAAAACAAATATTCTTAATTAATTCACATGCATTTTAAAAATATACAACGTATTTATTGTCTGTCTAATAACAAAAATAACAAAAATTACAAGTTTTCTTTTTACAAGTGTTTATAGCACTTTATAACAAAATTACTTATACAAAAATTCTATCTAAGAGTATACTTTCTATGGGTGCCCAAAGCTTCTCTAATTACAATACTATGGCTACTCTAATTGCACCATCTGCTTTCCGACGAGGGTAAATTTACTGTTTGCAGGTTTGTTGTTCTTGACACGATGACTATATACTGGCCTCTGCTAGCTTGGATAACCTCTGATTTATTGACCCTTTTGATGGTTTTCCGATGAACGCTCGCAATTTTCACTTTTCTAACGTTTCAAACGGTACACTCTTCCTGATAATGCTGCTGGCACTTGATCACCTTTGAATTTCAAATAAGATTTTACGGTGAAATGGTACTTTATCCCATTAATTATTTGGTAAGAGTAATTTCATCTACATTGCATTTCTGGAAAACATTACATCAGTTTGTAGCTTTTAAGATGTGATCATCATTTCAAGAAACATCTCAATGGAAATCGTTGCTCTGAGGGTCGGTGGTAGGACGGACTCATTAAAATGGTTTTTTTCAAAAAAAAATTTCTTTTAAGTACGATGGAGTTCTCTCAATTATATTGAGAGTCCACGTGTACTTAAAGATTTGGTTTTTTTTTTATATATCAGGTTGTAGATTAGTAGGTATATATGTACAATTACAGACCTCTCAGTATTAAATTATGCTCTCAGGTTTTCTGACTATAGCTTTCCATTAAAAGTTTATCTAAGATGTAGCTATAAATGTGATTTCACTGTTACAAGAATAGTGTATATCTTGTTCATGTTCAAATGATTATTTCACTCATCTTCCGAGCGTAAATTTTCCGTGGATGTAACTATCCGAAGCTCAAAGACACCAGCGTATATATCCTTATCAGCTGCATCTTACTAATTTCTCGTTCTTCGCTCATACCCTGAGCTGCAGTAATGTTGATCCCCTATATTTACTCGTTCCGTATCTACTATGGTTGATATATTCTTTCATTGATCCTCTCGTTCTGCTACCGCCTATGCTCTGGAAGCGTTGAATATGTAGATTTGACGATCTTACCTATAGTTATTTAAGCTTCGGCAACCACTTTTATTTTTCTCTATTCTACTATATACTATAATATATGTTTTAAATCTTTTCTTATAACTCTTGTTCAATTTAGCATTTTTTTTAACTGTTATTATATATATTTTTTTAAACTTCTCCTTAAATCTCTTATTCCTTTTAACTTTTCAATTTTTTCTTGACTCTTATCTTTAAAAACCTCTTCGTTGATTAATCAACATTTTTAAAATATTCTTTTCCCTTATTTTCATTACTCTTTGGTTTTTTTTATCTTTCTTTTGCCTGATTGTTAGCTTTCCATTTCTTACTTTAAATCTTTATTAATTATCTTCATACGTTTCTTATTCTTCTAACTTTTTCTTTCTTGTTTCTTTTTTCTTTTTCAAATTTCTCTTTCTTTTACATCTCTTATTTATTTTTTTCAAACTTCTCTTTACATCAAAATCTCTATTTCTTCCTTCTTATTCAATTTCATTCTCTTTTAAAATCTCTATTTATTTAAAATTTTCAAATTTCCGTTATTCAATTGTTCCCTCTCTTTTTTTAAACATTTTCTTACCTTTGTACCTTTTATTTTATAGATTTACCTTACATTGGATCCACTAGGTTACCCTTTTATATCCTTTCCATATTTTCCGGCTCATTTTAAACTCCGCTCATCGAATTTCTTCTGAAATTGGAGGGAATTTTTTGGACATTTCTGTGGTTAAGCTCCCCGATTCCTGGGTCATAACCGTTACCTACCTTGTATAGACTGGCGAAGCTAGTCGTGATATTCTTCATATCGGTCTACTTCGCACCGGTGCTATCGTATCCGTTTGCAAGTTATATTTTTGTAGCTTTACTTTACCTTTTTGCGGCAAGGTCCACTGAGATCGCCGTCGGCTGTAATTGTTCTTATTATTCCATGCAGGTCGTCTGTAAAATTTGCGCGGTCCTATTTGCCCGTGCGAGGAATCAGGATTTTTTACAAAATAGGCTGTTGCATTGGCGATTCTTACGAATGCATGCTCATCCTCCAGCCTATTTCTACTGTACCCTTTATATTCCGGTTGTACCCTCCCCTCACTAAATTTGTCGATACTTACATTATGAAATAACGCACTATCATAAGCTGTGGACAAACTCTTCTCCCATAATTGTGCCCCGAATGGCTCCTCCAATATGGGTTTACTTTTCTCTCTCTGTCCTAAAGATTTCTTTGCATTGCGTGCCGGACTTTTCGCTTTGGAGTGTCGGTCATCAGCGCATGCGATGCTTTCCGCTATTTTAATGTTATTCTCCTCTATCCTGGCCGGAAACGGACTTCCTTGACTGCTACTTTGCCAAGCTATGGGTCCCACACGTGCACAAGCTGCAACCTTTTTATCAGAGGCACTTGCCTCGTTGCCTTTTCCAGCACCTTGTACCCAAAGTTTCCTATTTACATAGTCAATAATAGCTCTGTCACTGAGGAAATCCATTCCAAGGATACCATCAGCTGCAATCGAGTCTGTATCACCAATGATGTTAAAATTGCATTCTTGCTGACCGTTGTTTATGAACATCTTCGCCTCACAGGTGCCTGTGGAACTCCTGGTAAATCCAAAGAGTCCCCCAATTCTTATTTTCTGGTGCATATTTATAGATGTTTCTCTTTTTATTCTAGCGCCCTTTATTAAGCTACAGGTGGACCCAGTGTCAATGAGAAGTCTAAACTTACCTTCTAACGCTATGTCAGATGGCACTGTGATGACAAATTTACTTCTGGAATTCAATTTTTCTGTTTCTCTATCTGCTAAATACTTCCTTACGCAGATATCCGTGTAATGGTTGCGTGTTCTGCAGAATTGGCAATAAAGCTCCTCTCTTCCTGGATGAACTTTATTTTGAATGCTAGCTGCACAGTTGGCTACTCTTACGCGATGAATTTGGCAATTGGATATCTCGTGCCCATATTCCTGACATGTAGTGCAGTAAGGAGGCAGCTTTCTCCACTGGTATTCTTTAGCAAAGTGCCCAGGCTGACAGCATTTGAAGCATTTAGCAACTCTGGATTGCTGCCTGGTCCTTCTTGGAGATTCCCAGTTCATTGTTGGTGCTTGAACTACTTCAAATTGCTTTTGGAATTGTTTCTGCCTTACATTGATAACATTTCCAGCCTTTCAGCTTTCCTGTGGTGTTTCGCTGGAGTATTGTGGTACTTTTTCCCATACTCCTGGCGCCATAGCTTCAAGCCTTTTTGAATCTCTTTCGAAGTAAAGAGATTTCCGGTTAGGTAAACTCGAGTGGCTGGACTGCTTACACCGGCTTTGAAAGTTGTTACTGCGTCAGTCTCCAACTCGGCTATCAAGCCTCCATCCATCTTTGGATATTTATCTGATACCGAAGACTTAATCTGATCCAGCAGTTCCACCATCCTATTCGCAAACTCTCTAACATCTTCACCCGGCCTTTGCCTACATGCTAACATTTCAGTGCGTAACTCACTGAAAGATTTCCGTGGCATGTAGGCTATCTTAATCGCCTGTTGCAAAGATGCAAAGTCCCTTGGCTCCTGTGAACTTATTAGGTAATAAGCGTCACCGGATAAGCGGTACTTTATGCATTTAATAAAAATGCTTTGCTCTGCTGGTTCTAGACGGTCATGCAAGTCCTTACTGCAATTGAGGAAACGAAATACCTCCTTTGCCAACTTTGGTGACTTTTCTCCCGAAAACATTGGCACATATTTAGACACCATGTTCATAATCTTTTCGTATGAATCTGCCATCATATATATTTTAATTCCTTTGGTTCTTTACGGGTTATTGTAACTGCATTCAAATCAAAAATTTCACTTCTAGATGAAACGAGGACAAACAAACCAACTCATTAAAATCTAGCGTTTTTGTATACTAAAAATATTAAAAAGAAACACCCAAACAAGATCTATATTATTATAAAATCGAACCTAAACTATAACAATATCACCCTAACTATCTTGGTATCTATTTCAACTCTCAAAAACATAACTCCCAAACTCCGTCATATTACATGGGAGCTCCAGTAGTTACTACGACTATTAAAAATCCGAAAAATTGAATATACGTGCGTATGATCAACGCCTAAAATGAAACGTGACATTGAAAACTTTATACACAAGAAACGGGAATCACGAAATAAAATTACAAGCTCCCTACTCTATGCAAATTAATTATTTATCACACAATTCTCTTCTTACTAGGCACTTTACACATTTATCCCAAACCAATTTATTCAATTCGAATTTCTATTTTAACTAATGCTTGCGTGAAACGAAGATCACGGCTTAAACTTATTAACACCTTACTCTATACAAACACATTCATCTTATTTAACAAATTTTAATTTTTTTTTTGTCGCCAAAAGAGCAAAAACCCACCAAATATCACTTTAGACTGAAAGATCCTATAATACGCTAAATCTAACACTTCTTAATTAACCTGAAAAGTAAATAAAATTAAGAATGGAGCAGCTAAAAGCATAACTCCCGAAATTAAAGAAAAACTGGACCAGCTAAAAAATAATGTTTAATAAATGACGAAGCCAAATGAGGCTTTGCACGAATTTAATTAACGTACAACTTTTTGTTAAATAAATGGCGAAGCCAAATAAGGCTTTGCACCTATTTAAGTAACGTATACCTTGTTTAAGAAAAAATGGAGCAGCTAAAAAAAGCTTAACTCCCAAAAAATAAAAAATAAATGGAGCAGCTAAAAAAGCTTAACTCCCAATATATATAAATTTTAAAAATACAATACCTTTTTAAACCGGCTGCGCCAAAATGTCGTGTCCCAAAAGCAATCAATCAATAAAACCCAATAATTAACCGCGATAAAACTTTCTTCGAATAAAACAACGATCGAATTTCGTGCACGTTATAAATCTTTATTTACTAAGACTTGACCTATCTCAACAATTACTATGTACTCCACACCGAACGGAAACTTGACACCACTATGCAACGCGACGGCTCACGGAAGAATAGAATATTACAGGCACTTGACAGACCAATCATTGGTCTTTTATGCTACAATATTCGGAAGTAAACTTTTACTCGCAACGCGGATGTAAACAAACGACAACAACCTTACCGTTTGTTCTACCGGTTGCAGCACATGAGTCGCTTAGTAGTAAACAATCGCCTTACATAATAATTACCATGCTAGGTTAATTATTATCGTAATCGTCGATTGTTTCACTAACCGCTCATCGCAGCCAGCTGTTGGGCTAATCAGCAAAATAACCGACAGTTGCAGAACAATGCCATGCGAAGTTATTGTTTAGCAATTGCTGATTATTTTGCTAGAATACGCCCTTTGCTGCTGGAAGAATCTTCCGTATATTGGGCCATAACAGGCATACGCTTGAACTCGTAGTGCCCATAGCTTGTGCTGAAAGCAGTTTTATGTCGATCTTTTTTGTCGACAAGAACATGGTGATAGCCGTTGGCCAAATCGAGTGTGGTGAAATACCTTGCGTGACCTAGTTGGTCGAGAATATCCTCGATTCGGGGTAGCGGGAATGCGTCTCCAATTGTCTTTTCGTTTAATTTATGAAAATCGACAACGACGCGCCACCTTTTTTCACCGTCAGGTCCCTCTTTCTTGGGGACAACCAGTAGAGGTGAATTCCAAGGGCCTTTACTAGACTGGACTATCCCGCTGCCTAGCATTTCTTTTAGCTGCTCGTTAATTACTTTCCGCTGTGTTTCAGGTAAGCGGTACATTTTTTGATTGATTGGTGCCTGATCTTGCACCAAGGGAATATTATGCGTTATCGCATTTGTATAGGTCAGTGTGTCACCTTTGAGGAAGAAGATATCGTTATACTCTTCGCAGAGTTCTGATATCGAAATTTTTTCTTCCGCGGTTAAATTAAGGTCTAGGCTGAGTTCTTGCTCTAGCCTAGAAATACGCGGGTATTGTTTGGGTCGTCCGGAGTCTCATTATCCGGGTATAGATATCGTACATGTTGTAAAATTGCTGATTTTTCAGCTGAACCTTGGTTTGACTTACTCTTCCTTTTAAGTCTTTGACCTGTAAATAGATGAGGCTTTTGGGATTCCTTTTGAGGCTGTATTTCGTTGTTCTTAGCATGTTGCAGGGTATTGGCTTCCTGCTTTGTTGACGGCTGAGTTTGGTACACTCGTGTGGTCTTTGCCTTAGGTTGTGTGATATACTCATGCGCGTCAGTGCTATTGCTTTTTGACCATGTCGAATTTTTTGTGTTGTGTGACGGTGGAGTAATATGCACCTTTAATATAGGCTTTAGCGACTCGCTACCGTTGTTTGTTTAATAGTGATTTATGCCTCGGGATTTTGGACGGAAGAATTATATGCACATTTTTGGCAGGCTTTAGACACTCAGTTCCGTCTCTTGTGTTGTTTGATATTGCCTCTAAATTTGGTAGTGCAATGTGTGTTCTGTTGTGGTCTTTTGTGTGCGTTAGTGGGACTATGGTGTAGTCGTTTATGGGAAATAGCTGTAACTTTAAGCTATGTATGACTACTTGATGACTGTTAGCGTTGAGAATTCTGACCAGCACTAATTCTTCTCCAGATGACAGTAAACTGTTTGCCAAGAAGACTCCATCGCTTATCTCTTGTGATAAACAGAGCATTTCTGCTTGAGTTTGTAACGGGACTGGGACAACAATTTAAGAGCGCGCAGGTATGCAGATTGGTTCCTTAAAGGTAACCAATTGCTGCCTGATTTCATCGGTCTCTTGTTCACCCAGACAGCCTTTATCACACTCCTTGGGCTCTTTTGGAGCTTGGCAGCCAGCTTTTCTCGTTTGAGAAGCCCTGAAGACACTGCAGGTTGAGAGTTCAGCCTGTTTAGACTCTACCTCTTCTGCAAGTGTTCTTACTTCGACTGCTTTTTCAGAATGTAGGTTGTCCGTTTCAAACTCTAATGGCAAAGCCAATTCGTCTGGATTAGTTTCCGAGCGAGGAAACCTTAGTGTCTTATTAGGACCCTCAACGTTACAGTTTTTTTCTAGGAAATCATTTCCTAGAAGTCCATCATCGGAAAGGCCAGGCAAGTTCTTTACGACTTGAAATTTGCAGGGAATTTTGTTTTTGAAAACGAAGTTTCCCTGGCAATTTCCCAGCGTCTTTCCGGTACCAAATTAGGTCTGAAGTGTACATGCCTCATTGTGGTTAATTTCTTTGAGATCTTTTAATGACATTTTCTTTATTATACTAACCTCAGGGCCTGTGTCTACTACTAGTTTAGTTTGGCCGTTCAGGCCTATGTCTAGGGGAAGTTTTACTGTACCGACACTACAATCGGGCTGCTGAGGGGACCCTATTTTATTTTATGGGTAATTTATAGTCGAGCCGGGGAGTTTTGGGTCGACTGCACGTCGTTTCCCTGACTCCGGGATTCCCATTTACGTTTTTGTTGACATGCGCTTAATATATGTCCAGAACGGCCACAAAATGCACATTTCTTACGTATATTATAGACTCTGGAGTTGTTACTGGGGATTTGCGGCTCTCTAGGACGTTGGTTTGGTGCTTCTCTGTTTTGGGGTCTTTGAAAACTATTGTTGTTGTTCCTGCAGTCACGCACGTCATGATTATACATTTTACAGTTCACACAATAAGGCGTATTTTTCCTTTTGAGGCAATCAGAATATGTGTGGCCTCTTAGATTACAAAAACTACAACTGATTTTATTTAAATAATTATTTTTATTTTGTACATTATAATTTTTATTAGGAGATCTTGGCTCCTGTTTGATGTATAGTGATGTGTTTGCCTGTGTGAACTGCGGCTGCTGAATGTGACTATTTCAGTTTTGTAGGGTCTGAGGGACTTGAACGAATGGCATTATGCCGGGAGTAAATACACTGTGATTAGCTGATGAATTTAGTTGGCTAAATTGTGCGTTATTTGGTGTTGTTGCACTTATTGAATGGGGTATCGGATTTTGTATCACATTTAGCTGAAATTGCCCTGAAGTTTGCAGGAATAGAGCACTTTGCTGGAGACGTTCCATCTCAAGTGCTCTTTGTACGAAGTCATCCACCGTGCCGTCTGTGATGGTCAGAAGGTATTGGCACATATAAGGATTATTTACGCCTGTTTTCAGTGAGTTTTTGGCAAAGTCCTCCAGCTGCGTCTTAACAGATGGTGCTGCCGTGGCTCCATATTTGGACTGTGCTGCTTCATTACATAATGCCAGCATCTGTTTCACTCGAGCCGTGAAGGCTGTGAGGTTTTCCAAAGGATACTGCCTTGTAGTTATTAATTTATTTACCAGTTCCTGGTAAGTTTCTCTAGGCAGGTATGTGCGATTTAGCCGTTCTTCTACTTCTTTGAAAGTTGTTGGCATATTTGAGGCAAAAAGCTGATAAGCTTCGCCTCGAAGTCTGGTGGGGAAGATTTGCAAAAATGCTGATAGTTCTTCCACCGAAATGCACTGGATTACCTGTCTGCAGCATCCTAGGAAAGTTTGGAGCTCAAGGCTCTCCCGAGAATAGGGGAACGAGCTGGGCAGTTAGCTTGGCGATTTTATCGTAATCTGCCATGTTTAAATTGCGGATTCTGAAACTAATGTTTGACACTTTTGGGGAGCTAGTTTCTTCTATGCTGGTTTCCAGAAGGGAGTCGCCTAGCCAATTTAAAAGGATTTCACTCACGGTGGAATCACTGACACTGTCGTTGGCACTTGCACTTAAATCTACACTATTATTTTTATTTGTGGCTTCGAGCGAGTGCGAGAGTTCTCCAAACTCCTTCGGGCTCTCTTTGAACTTTTCAGTGCTTTCTTTAAATTTTGCGATTTGCTCAAGCCTTCGTTCCCGAGACTTGGCAATCTGCTTGTCAATAGACTCGCACTGTATAACCGAAAGTTCGGAGGAGTCTCGCGCTTTCCCTTCTAAATACTTTAAATATTTTTCTAGATTTAAATTGTAAGGTCTTACTTGGTGGGGACCTGTTAGGATTGTCCCGCTCCTTAACGTGACTCCTCTTGTAGGTGAATTTGTTGCGGGTGTTTGATTAGCACCCACTGTTGCGGATGTTGCTCCCTCGTTCCCTCCTTCGTTCCGGGACGGACCATCCTGTGCATCGCCCGGTGAGGAAGATTGTTGTGGAGTTGGTTGAAGTGGTGTGATTTCTTCCGGCGTTTGCTGTTGGGAGCTTTCTTCGCTCATGGACCACCGTATGTAAAATTTGCAGTTAGGGGGGGGGGGGGGGGGGGCTTCTGCCGTCCTAATTCCCTTGGTTCAAATTGAGAGGGGGGCTTATTGCCTTCTTCGAGGTCCCTCTCAATTCAGGATCGCTGGTGTTTTTCGGTTGAAGTTCTATTGCTGCCGGGGGCCCCGTGGCCTTCTTAAATTCCCCTGGATATAAGCTGAAAGGGGGGCGCGTTGCCTACTTCGAAGTCCCTTTCAGCTCCGGATCGCAGACAGGAGTATATCTGTCCTTCCTTCAGGTATAGACTTAAAATTGTTGGTTGTGGACTTCTTTATCCTGGGCTGGGATGAAGCCCGCTATTATCCCACGTTGGCACTTTGCGCTTTGAAGAGGGGGTGGCTGCGTGTTTTTCAAACAGAGGCAGTTAAAGGTGTCCGACCCCGAGCGTTGGGAGCCGACAAGATTGAAATATTCCTGAAGCCAGACTCAACTTCAGGCGGAGGGTAGGGTGTCTTGCCCAGTATTCGATCTTGTCCTAAACTCCTTTTTTGATTCGTAGGATATAGGGTTTTCGAGCGCTTATACTTTTGTTGTTTTGTAAAGTAGGCTTCCTCGTATCCTACCGGCTGCGCCAATTTTGTTACCTACCTTGGTGGGATTGGGTTTCACTATATTATCCAAAAGTCTCTATTGGCTTCCAATATCTTTATTTTGCACTCTTAACTTGAAATTCCTTTTACAAAAACTTTTCTTTTTCAATAATTTCTACAATCGTTATAAACTTTTTTTTTTCTATTATTTCTTCTTTTCACATTAACTTTCCTTTTTTCTTAATCACTCAAGTTTATTCTGTTGGCCGTCGAGACACCGAAACAACCTCGCGCAAGTTTTTTCTTTTTTCAAAGCAACAACTCTCTTCGTAGTTTTTAAAAAAAAAATCAACTTTACTTTATTTTAAATTTTACTGCCGAACCGCCGCTAACCCAGTTTAAAATTCAACTCGGCTCTTGATCACTTTTGTCGCGATCAAGAGCCCTCGTTCAGGGTAGAAAATGCATAGTTGCATTTTTACCCTGAGAAAGTTTTCATTTATTCTGGACTTGAATAAACAAGTCCAGAATATTTTTCGTCGGACGGAGGCTTGAAATTTGATGCTTTGATAAACATCAGCCACCGTTACGATGATTAGAATCGCCGCGCGCGTATACATATAATGTACTTTCGCGACGCGCTCTTCTTATCGCGAAAGCTTTTTTGTGATATGTATGTACGTTCGAACATACGTATTGCAATTCTCACGACAAATCGTACTGAAGGTACGATTTGTCTTTTATTTTATTTTTCAAATTAAATATTTCTACGGGCAAATTTTGCTGAAGGCAATGGGAATAATTTTGTTTCAACTCTATGGAATATGAAGGAAATTGCTGATGCAAATTTCTTCACTGATCGAGTAGATAAGCTAATCATGTTTTTAAGCTTGAATAGCTTATTGAAAATTTATATGAATGCATTCTTTTAATTAAAATTTTTTTGTTACCCTTTTTCAGGTATGGTTTTAGATATACATATAACAGCATGCTATCTACGTACGCCCTGTCCAATACAATGTTATGCCTACGTATACTACTAAACTAAGTGATGGCAACTACTGATGACATGGCTATTCGTTTTGGTGATGGCAACTACTCATGATATGACTATTTGTTTTTAGTGGTGGCAACTACTAATGATAATAATATTAACGTGCCACATCATTCCCGCTTGGAGAAAAAAAATGTATATGAAAAATTTTCAAGATTACAATCTTAAGCAAATACTAAACGTATGCATCGCTATTGATTTTTCTATAAGTTGAAAGTTACTTGTCGTTTTGTTTGGAATCTTGTTATTTTGCTGTCGTTGAAAAGCTCCTGACTAAGTATGAAAGCTGATTTGAGCGTATCTAGAGAGATTCTATTTTGCTTGCCGTCGACTAAGATCTTGAAGTGTTTGGATTGATTACCAATGACTTTATGAGGGCCCTTGTAGGGAGCTCCTAATGTATTTCTGTGAATTTCTTCTTTGATGAACACGTGCGAGCATGTTTTTAGGTCTTGTGGCACAAATATACCTTTTTGGTGTCTGTGTTTGATGGTGTTTGGTCTAAGTTGTTTGAGCGTATTGAAAATTTGATTGGCTTGCTCTATTGTGATTCGTTCAGTACTTTGTGTTTCTGATGCTACTACTATTTCTCCGGGAAGGCGAAGTGATTCTCCGTAGAGAATTTGTGATGGAGATAAGCCTATATCTTCCCTTAACGCGGAGGGAATGCCTAACATGACCCAAGGCAGATTCTTATACCAATTTTTGGGATCCTCCGTTGCTCGGAGAGCCACCTTCAGTTGTCTATGAAATCTTTCGATTAGACCGTTTGACTGAGGGTGGTATATTGTTGTTCGTACTCTGTTACAACCAAAAATTTGAGAGATTTCCTTAAAGAGATTTGACTGAAATTGGGTTCCCTGATCTGTTGTTGTTGTTTGGGGTACACCGTATCTCGAAATCTAATTCCAGACGAAAGCTTGGACGATGGTGTTAGTCTCGATGTTTTTTATTGGTATAGCTTCTGGCCAAAACGAAAACCTATCCTTGACTGTAAGGATGTAGGCATGCCCGCTTGATTGAGGCAATGGTCCAACAATATCAATGTGTATGTCTTCAAACCTTCCTGTTGGCGTTCGAAAGACACCGTGTTCCGAATTAGTATGTCGGGTCACTTTCGATTTTTGACATGATAAGAAGCTTTTCGCCCAGCGTGTTATTTCGCTTCTCATTTTGGGCCGGAAATATTTTTCAGGAATGAGTTTTCTCGTAGTTCTAATGCTCGGGTGTGAAAGTCTGTGGATGGAGTTAAAGGTGGTGCGCCTGAGGCTTTCAGGCATGTATGGTCGATTTGTTTGTGTGGTTGTTCCACACCAGATATCGATATTCTCAATTGGAATGTGGGTCTTTTGCATGGAAAAAGGGGTATTCTCGCATTTGAGAAACACCTGGAGCTGTGCGTCTTTCCCTTGTTCTTTGCTGAGCGTCCTGATGTCGAAACTCTCGAGTATTAGCGCGTTTATTTCCGACCTGGATAATGGGTCGGCTACCACGTTATCGATACCTTTGACATGTCGGATATCGTTCGTGAATTGCGCTATGTATTCTAGCTGTGTGGTTTGTCTTGGGGATTTCTTTGCTTTCGAGCAGATCGCTCGTTAACGGCTTATGGTCGGTAAATATAATGAAATCCCCTCCCTCAACCGCGTAGCGAAAATGTTTGATTGTTTTGTAAACGGCTAATAATTCCCTATCAAAGGTGGAATACTTCTGTTCTGTGGGGGAGAGCTTTTTGGAGTAGAAACTCACGGGTTCCCCATTTTTCGTTGCTGTGCTGTTGAAGAACTGCACCGATTGCCGAACTGGAAGCGTCGACCATCAGGCTTAGTTTGGATTGAGCGTTTGGATGAACTAATAATGTAGCGTCCCTTAGCTCTTGCTTAAGTTTGTCGAAAGTCTCTTCGCATTCCGGAGTCCATGCGAAAGTTTTTTTAGAATTCCGTTTCTGGCACCCATTCAACAAATTATGCAGTGGGATAGACATTTGAGCAATATTTGGGATGAATCTGTGGTAAAAGTTGATCATCCCGAGAAAGCGTTGTAACTTTTTGAAGCAATCTTGCTTGTGGAAGTTTGTAATTGCCTCTACTCGGTTGCGGGAAGGCGCGATTCCTTCCTGTTTGATGTAGTGGCCTAGAAACTCAATTGCTGTGACACCAAGAACACATTTCGTCGGGTTGATATTGATACCGTGCTCGTTTAATCTAGAGAAAGTGATATGGAGGTGCTCCTTTTGCTCAGTTGGTGATCTGTTTCCAATAAGGATATCGTCGACATACACGAATATGAAATCCAAATCTGATAAGATTTCATTAATAAACCTTTGGAAGATTTGTGAACCATTTTTTGCGCCGAACTTCATGCGCATAAACTCGTACAGACCAACGGGTGTTGTAACCGCGGTTTTGAAAATGTCTTCTGGTACGACTGGTATTTGATGGTAAGCCCGGACTAAGTCTACCTTTGAAAATATGGTACATACATGCAAGAGAAGCGAGCAATCTTGGATGCTGGGAAGCGGATATTTGTCGAATTTTGTGCAAGCCTTCAATTGACGGTAATCCCCATATGGCCGCCAGTTACCAGCATCTTTTTTTGCGACCATGTGAAGCTTGGACGCGACGGGTGATGAAGAAGGACGAATTATGCCTAATTTGAGCATCTGCTGAAATTCGTTACGGGCAATTTGGAATTTGGTTGAATTGAGCCTACGTAGGCGAGCGGACGGTAAATTTCCTGATGTTATTATTTTATGTACGATGTTATGTTTTACAGGTGTGGTGAAATTGGGAGGTGCTTTCAGATTTGGGAAGTCGTCCAGTATTGCACCGAATTCGCCTGTGATGGAGTAAAGCTTGGGCGAGCAGGAATGGCCAGGCGAAGCTTTGCAAATTGTAGTAGTACTTGTATCCTTGTCTCGTAGGATTCTTCACCTGATATCGACGGCGAGATTATATTTGTAAAGGAAATATGCGCCTATGATAGCGTAGTCTAGAGCCGCTACTATAAATGTGTGTTCAAAGTCGCACTTTAGATTGAGATTTACCGTGAGATGTTTGTAACCGTATGAGCTAATAGTTGATCCGTTTGCAGCTGTTAGTATCCAATCAGTTTTTTTCCAGTTCATGGGGAAAAACTTTTTGGGCACAATCGATACTTCCGCGCTCGTGTCAATTAGGAAATTAATTTTTGTTTTTTTATCGAAAACGAAAATGCGGCGTGTCAATTGGTTTGACCTAGGTGCCGCAGCCGAGGTCGTGTTTATTAGTTTTTTGGCTGTTCCGGGTGTTCCTTCCATTTTAAGCTACACGGTTGTGAACATTTGCGTGCCTTACTGCCATACCGTTTGTGGTAAAAGCAAAAATTGTTTCTCGAAAGGTCACGCTGGTATCGTTGCCTTGGGGCAGCTTTTGACCGTGAACTTCGATTCGAATTGTTTCGTCTATAACTAGAATTGGTTTCTAGTTGTTGGATTCGGTCTGATAAACTTGTAATTGCTACTTCTAGAGAATTTGAAGTACATGGGAGTTCTCTAGGGACTATGCTAGCGAAGTTTCCCCTTGATGTTGAATCGTTAATTTTATCCGCAATTGCAAAAACCTGTTCCTGGGATTGCGAGCTCTGAATTACAACAATACAAGCTTGCAAAGAGGTTGGTAGCTTGTTTAACCAAAACTTATTCAATAGGGACTTGTTCACTAGGCTGTTAGTACCTGCCAGTGATTCCATCTGCCTGTATAATTCTCAAGGTCGAAGGTCTCCTAATTCGATTCTATGTAAAAGAGCGTCCAACCTTCGCTCTTCAGTGTCTTGACTCCTATCTAATAGGGTGGATTTAAGAACTTCACACCTGTTTTGTATAGGGGGGTCATCAGAATGTCTGCCACCAATTCCATAGTCAAGCAAGATACCAAATAGTCGTATTTGGTGTTCGAAACTGTAAAAATTTTTATTCTGAACTGGGTCTCGACTTGTACAAACCATAATTGAGGTCTGTTGTTCCAGAAAGGCGGTATTTTTAATGTGACGAATGATGCCTCCGCTATACTATCTTGCCTAGTACTGTTGCTATGTTGCTGAGTTTGTACGTCGTTTGAAGGGGTACGCTCTTTATGTGTTTTTTGTTTTCGGTTATCGTCTACGTTGTCAGGCTTGTTCGCAAAAATTTACTTTACTTAAAGGAGATGAGAATGAAGAAAAGTATACAAACATTTCAAGATCAGAGTAAATGTCTCTGTAACTATGATTCTTAATTAGGACACCGTGGCGTGCTTTTGTCTTGTACTCTGGATTTTGTTTTCCGATGAAAGACAGTAACTTTCTATAATTATTACTTTCTTGTAATGGAAATATTGTTTCTTAAGGTTTTTTCTACTGTATGATGTAATTGAATTTGGTTCGAACAAGGAACACTGTTATTTGATGGCGATGATTTCAGATGCTTCTTAAAAGTACTTAAAATTATTAAAAAAAAAATGAAATGATATTACTTAAAAAAATGAAATGAGGATGAGAAAACGAAGTCGCTTTAGCACGAAACCTAGTGTTGTATAGATGTGAACGTTTGTTTATCTTATTATGTGACGTTCGAAAAACTTTCGAAATAATTGATGGAATGTCACGTTCACTGCATTAACTATGTTGGTGTATTCGTTTCCTAATGCTCACTTAAAGTTTTATTTACCTTATATGTATATCGCCGTGAAATTATATCCCGAAATATTTCTTGACCTTGATTAATTTCTATAAATTCCGGGTTGATTAAGTTTTGTTTGCACTTCAATTTTTGGTTTATTTCAATAATAATACGTGTTTAGGTTACTATACTTAAATTTGATAAAATTTGTTTGTATACGAGTTTGGAGATATTTTGTATAATAATCCGTTTTTTTTTTTTATCAATATAATTGACAGCAAAATAAAAAGATTACTTACAGTTTATCGATAATTCTTGCAAGTGGGTTAGTTTATTCTGGCTTCTTGAAAATATTTATGTTGCTCCTTAATGATGTGACACTTATGTTTTCCTAAAAGTTTACACTTCAATTGCTTTAACTTTAGTCTACCTGGAGGCTTTTGAAATGACTACAAAAGGAAATTTTGAGATAAATTAAAAATTCAAGCTCAAAATTATGTAATTATTATCTATTTACTAAACAAATACGTAATTTCTTATGTTGATTAAGTTTATAAGCCACTGTATGATGTGCGCTCCGTTTGCTGCTTACGTTTTGGTAAATTCCTGTCGATTCGTTGCAGCTGTATTTGCGAACAGCTTACTCTCTTTACTTGCGAGTGGGTAATACATATGTAACACGTGAAATAACTATGTATTGTACGTCCCCGCTATGAAACTGCCATATATGTTATATATGCCATATATGTTATATGAGAGAACTGCAACTTGCTACTGGTGTTGTTTCCTTGCTGGGGAAATTATTATGTGTGTCTTACTTTGCTGAATTCCAGAAGCCGGTGACACTGTTACTATTGCGACAATGTTGAAAATCTTTTGCAGGTACTTGGTTGTGTTCCGCGTAACTGTAGTAGTGCATGCAACGGTATTGGCCCGCCTTAATACGGTGTGGTATACTTGAGTGTTGTGCCGTTATTTGGAAAATGCGGGAATTAATTAGAATTCCACGTTTAGCTTTTAATTCCCCGCAATATTTTCAACGCATAAGGTCCTTTATTGGTTTTTAACACTGCACCGGATTTTTCTTTTTCTCCTTTTGTTGTAGCACTTCACTGTAAAAGCTTTCAGCGGACGGAAATCGTCTTATATGCCAATAGCTGTTGTGTTAGCGATTCCGAAAAGAAATTGTGAGTGCCTCTCTAATCTGATCAGGCCCACGTCGACGTCGGGTCACCATTATGTTCAGGTTGGTTTACTCGGTGAATTAAGAAAACACCAATCTTACTAAAAATATTATACTTGTAACGCCACCAATGGCTTTACGACACCACTGGAGAATGTTCACCACTATACCTAAGAACCGTTAACTTGGTTATGTACCTTTTGTACATAACATTCATTTAATGCTTCCCCCACCTAATTTCATTCTAATAACTTGGTTATGTACCTTTTGTACATAACATTCATTTATTGCTTCCCCCACCTAATTTCATGCTAATATGTAATCTAAATCTATAAATATAATTTCAATCCACTGTACTGGACTTGTTGAGATTGTGCCTCTAAACAATAAAGTTGTCTACCGGAAATATATTGTGTTTTTATTAAATCTAATTGTTACAAGTAGTTGTTACATACTTTAATTAGTCCAAATTATTCTTGTTAGTGAGGAGCTTGTGCTGGGCCTCATGTCTAAATTCACACTGCTTGAGTTCGTTACCTAAAATCTATATGGCATGTTATCTACGTACGCCCTGTCCAATACAATGTTATGCCTACGTATACTACTAAACTAAGTGATGGCAACTACCAAAACCATCGAGAATACTTCACAAGCCATGAAACAGACTCCCTCCCTACCACATGCGAGGCCCAGCGTAGTCCTTACATTCTAAAATATTTGCAGTGTTCTTATGTAAAATTGACAAAAGTTTGATTTGAATAGCTCCTCCGCCCAAAACTACTATTCATACAGAAAAACGGTGTTATGATAATCTTAAGCTTGCTTTCTTATCTTCTGAACCGTAATAAAATTTTTATACCTTTCCTAACAAAGTTATTTAAAAAAAATTATCTTAACCAAATGACTACGATTCCTCAAACAAAAATTCTCAGCTGAGTAATCATTGTAATATTGCTCTGCCGTCATGGGATGCCGTGGGCTGATGATATCGAATGTAGCTGCCTACAGATTCGGACTACGGCTGCACATATACACATGCAATTATCACTCAGCTGAGATGTATTGAGCGTAAAATGGTAAGGTTACTTTGTAATCAAAACTATTTAATTATTTTGTTAAGTAAGGTATATAGTAAGTGTAGCCTTTGGTAAGGTAAGGAACCAAGCTTTAAATTACTAGATGACTATTTTCCTGTATGGATAGTAGTTTAGGCTCTATGGCATATATAAAGTCAATGTTTGGCACTTTTCCATAAGCATCAATATAGAGCATTTTAGAGTACGGACTCCGAACGCACACATATAGATTTCTGTTTCATGGCTTGGGATGTATTCTCGAGGGTTTTGCAACTACTGATGACATCGCTATTCGTTTTGGTGATGGCAACTACTCATGATATGACTATTTGTTTTTAGTGATGGCAACTACTAATGATAATAATATTAACGTGCCACAATATGTATAAGCAAAAAAGAAGAATATCCACTGTAATAGTATATTCTAGAGGTTAAAAAAGATGAACTACTAGAAGATATTTATAAAAACTGTGTAGTGTTAGCCTTAAGAGCTTGATGAAGGTAGACATAAATTGCAGATAAATATGGCAACTGAGATGTGGAAAGTTCAGGTATGCAGAAGAGAGCAACATTATCCAGCATGCAGTTGAAATAGGAAAATGAGAGCAAAACACTAGCTATGCGGGGACTTCTGGGCTATTATTTAACTTGCATATATGTGGATGTAAATTTGGAAGTTGGGCCAGTAAAATCAGAAGAATATATAATTGGAAAGCTAGAAAAAAAAACTTTCAGAATTTCTAGTTGAGAATCTTACGCTCATGGTAAGTAATATATTTTACGTACGGATGGACTGTCGATATAATTAAAAGAACTCCGTCGTACCTATAAGATAATGAAAAAAATGGAATTTTTATTGGTATAAACAATATCATTAATCGTTCCAGCCTTCATGGTAATGAGATAACTTTTGTCATTGTAATTGTCATTGTCATTGTCATTGTAATTGTGTTAAAAAGCAGCAAGGTAGCACTATTTTAAGCCAAATAAAAAATTGAGAAATAATAAATTAAAAGGAAGATAAAGATTAATAGACATATTACATCTTTATAGGGAATACTATTTGTGAACTAGTTACTACACTGAACATTAAAAATTAAGGTACTTATATAACTCATATATGAAATCTCACAGTTTATAACATAAGGAAATGAAATGGCTAAGAATATTATGGAAATACTTTTGTCCTAAAGCTAAATAGAAATTAAAATTGGAAGATAAATGTTAGAGAACTAACGATAAAATGAATTGTTAAAAAAAAATGAATATGTAAAGTAAGATATACAAAAAAGAAAAAGTGTTATCAGGAAATAATAAAAGAATATATATTGTAAAGAAGAAAAAAAGGGGAAAAAACTTTTAAGGTGCATGAAGATTATTAATTATTATTATTATTATTATTGTCGCAGTGACCGGACGTGTCATTTTTAGCTACCACTAATAATAAGGAAAAATAGCAGAAATGAGAAACTAAAAGCTGCTCAAAGAGTACGCAAGTTATACTGAGGTGTTACTATTAAAGTTTTTATTGTGCTTAGTGTTGTTATTAACAAAAAAACCATTAAAAAATTAAAGAAAAGATTGTGAAAAAAGTGCAAAAACCTGACAGTTCTGGGATTTTTAATTAATTTCGGTCGTTGCCATGGCATCATGGCAACCGTGCAAAAATTCACTGTGTAATTAGTTTATATAGAGAACATTTATAAATAATATAAAATTAAGTTATTTTAAGTTATAAAAATTTATATAATTTAAAAAACAAAAACAAACAAACAAAAGGTTTTCAAGCATGTCTCCCGTACTCAAAATGAGTACGAGCAGTAGCGATTCTGGGGGGGGGGGGGGGGGACTGATGTTCCCCAAATTAAATGGTAGGAGGAAGAAGGGCACAATTGCCTCTTCTTCTTCCAAAGGAAAGTTCCAGGGGCCCAAAGACAAGGCCAGTAAGGGCACACGTGAAGAGTCCAGTAAGGGCTAAATTGAAGAGGCCAAACCGCAGTCACCAATTCCCACGGAAAGACTGTGGCTAGGGCAGCAGATACTCCTCGAGAATATACTGGGACGGCGAGAAATATAGCTGCAGTTTATACGGTTGCGGCAGTATCATACGTGTCTCAAGCAGATCCTACGATCCCAACGCCAAGACTTCGGCAAAGCTGACTGAAGTAATAGCTTCAAGCTCAGCACCGAAGCCTAGTGGTGTTGTAATATGGCCACCGCTGTCTTCAGTGAGGCAAAATGCCCCAAAAGCAGCCAGCAGCAACATCAGAAGTAGCAGTAGCAGCAGCAGTAACGACAGCATCACTACGACCCCAGCCACTAGTTGCAGGGTTTCCATACGCCCAGGTAAGTGGTGGTTCCAAGATTCAATCAGCCTTAGAAATTTTAGTTAAAGGCATCACTCCTCGTCCAGCCCCATTGGGCGCAGGTAAGCCTCGGCCTAAGACCGGTGCAGGTTTACAGGCTTTTTTCGACGGGAGGTGGAACATCAATAGATGTCCTCAGAGCGCATACCTAAAAGCGATCTTCCAGGTCATCTCCCGTGAGCAGCTATTTTCCATGGGGATAATAGCTGGGGGAATGGTTGATGTGTATACCACAACCCTCGAGAGTGCTACCAAGCTTATGCTTGAGGGCATCGAGGTGGATGGTAGAAAACTTGTGCCGCTCCCACTCAGGGAAAAACCCTCAAGAGACATTTTTTCACGGGTCCCTATGCGAGCTTGCCATGAAGACCTCATAAATTTCTTGGCAAGATTTGGGAAGGTTCATGGCAACGTTCGTGCCATTCCCTTAAAAATTTAGGACGAGGGTCTCGGGCGGGGTGTCTTCGGTACCAGCCGGGAGGCTTCCATTACCTTGAGTAAGGGATGTACGCTTCCAAAGGGCTTTACCTGAGCTTATCCGGCTCGAGGCACTGGAAAGACGTGGGCACCGAAGCGAAATGCCATGCTTGCCATTTGGTAGGGCATTTTGTTGCTGACTGCCCCAGGAGAGCCGGGAAGAAGGCTGAACCGAGGGTTCCATCGAAGGAAGCCAACTACTACAATAGTGGATCTGGAGAAGGAGCCTTCAGCCGGCACTCAACCTACTCTTTCGGAGCAGCCAGTGATTAAGGTGCCTGAAGTTGTCCTACAGGCAAAAATAATTATGGCTGTAAACGGCGCCACGTCGGCGCGTGAAAACACGGCTACTTCGACGAGGAGTCGACTAGCCATTTATTAAAAAAAAGGAGGACGAGGAGGAAGAAAGTTGATCGTGTGGTGCTGCCTCCTCCAGAGCCAGCAAATCCAGACGCATCAAAGCGGCCCCACTTGGAGGAGGACGATAGTGGAGCTGGCATTTCGAAGGTTGTTGTGAGGAAGGTGGAAGCATCTCTCGAACAGCTTTCGGACTGCGAAATGACTGGCTTGGATGAAACTGGTCTTTCGAGCTTCGGTGGCTACGAGTCGTGTGATAGCATCATTTCGACTGGTAGCCAGTTTGAAGTATCGAAGGGGATGGAGACCTTTCCTAGGAAGAAGATCTCCGAAATTCTTGCCCAGCTCCAGTGTTGTGTATTTGAGTGATCTTACGAGTAGCTCCCTTGAGGTCACCGGGTATTATATTTTCGTTCCTAACGGAGCAGCGGAGTGTAATTTCCGCTATAATAGACGAAGCTTTGTTGTTAAAGAAATGGCGAAGCCAAATGAGGCTTTGCACCAATATAATTAACGTTTACCTTGTTGTTAAAGAAATGGCGAAGCCAAATAAGGCTTTGCACCTATTTCATTAACGTATACCTTGTTACTGAGGAATAGGCGAAGCCAAATGGGGCTTTGTACCTATTTGTTAAACGTACGCCTTGTTTGAAGATTGAACTAACTCCCTGCTTTATTCTTATTACTGCAGTATATTTATACAAAAATTGTCTTACCGTAAGACTACTAATATTATACAGAGTAATATATGAAATACATCTGACCCAGCACTTTGTTTATTTAACGTATAATTCATACAAAGTGTAAGTCGGAAGTATTTCATTAACAACTATTACTTAATTTTACTATTTACGGAAGCATGCAAGTCACGGCACTCGTTGCATTTTATAAATTTATATGTATACCTTACCCAATCCGTGTTGCGGGTTTTCAACTCATTGTTTATTTTAATTTCTTTCCTACTCGAATTACACTCAGTTCTTTGCGGGTTATTACAAAAACAATTTAGTTGCTTACAAACATATGTTCTACCTCTGGTGCAAGGTCGTCGTATTTCAACGTGCGAATTCTTGCGCGTAGTGGTATTATGACATCATTCACTGAAATAATTGAGGTAGATCAGTGATGATTAATTATGTATGTACGTATACCGTTTGCTTTTACATGCAGTGGAAACTGATGTAGGTAAGTAGGTATACAATGCCGTAAACTTTTTGTTTTATTTCCTGATCGGAATATGTGAAATGTTTACTTGCAATTTACTGATGTAGGTAGGTAGGTATGCAATGAGTTGCTTCCGGATGAAAATTGATGTTTTTAGATTGGGGTTTATTTGGGATTTTATGATGTTTTCAGATTGGGGTTTATTTGGGATTTTCTGTATATAACAAATCTCCCCCTTGTAAAAAAAATGTGTTATTCTTTGAAGAGGAATAACGCATTAAAACATAATGAATGGGTTTTATCTTATTGGTAGTACTTCGTTATTGATTTTATATGTATAAATGATGTCGAGCTCCGGGGCAAGCATACGGATAGGTCGTTAAGACTAATAAGTACAAGTTCATCTATGCCTACAATAAATTAAATTAAGGTTAGGAATACGTTACAATATTTCTTATAGTAGTACAATAAAGTTATAATATTTGATAGTTTGTTTGGCACATATTAAAAATTTCACATTGTAATTGTTTTTTTTTTTTTATAGGGCATGGTTAATAATATTGTTTATACATACTTGTGTGTACATATTTTTCTTTTATTACAAGTATTGATAATCGGATTGCTTTAATTCTTATTGTTATAATATATTCTTCTTAATTAATTTTATTAATTATATATATATACTTTTTTTTTTATAATCTGTATATGTATAAATATTTGAAAAAAACATTTTTTTGTAGAATTTATATATCAAACAAGGCAGGTATTTCTTATTATTTCTGGTATTTTTAGAAATTTATATTCAATGATTAATTAAACTACTTGTAAATTGCGGGGTCTTTTAATTGAATCTAGTTCAAAATTGGTTAAGGATGGTGGAGGTGGTGGAGGTATTGGTAAATTGTGTCTACTATTTGTCTGTGGAGACGAAATATTTTGTGGTTTAATTGAACCTTTAAATTCAGAACGAGCGATTTGAGGGGCGATGCGTTCTTTGTTTGTTGTCACCTCTTCTGATGCATTAATTAGTGGGTTTAATCTGGCTTTGTGAGCTTTGGAGATTTCCGATTGGAACTTTTGGGAGATTTGTTTGAATTTTCCAGTCGACACGTTTTCCTGGGGTTGAGTATACGAACGACACTTGGTATCTACTTTGCCTTCGGGATTTATGTCTTCCGTAATTTTTACCTTAGGTTGTGGATGTGTTTCCGCATCTAATTGAGGTTTTGGATTACCGACGATTACTACTTTGGGAGCTTCTACTATCTTTTTCTCTTTCTTGTTTTTTATAGTTTTACATAGTTTTATTATTCCGATTATGCAAAGTAATAAAATCACTGTAGAACTCAGAGATAGGGAGCTTATTTGAATCAGTTCTGATTTGTTTCGCTCTTTTCTTTGTTTTTCCAGTGTATTTATTTGCTCTTCCAGTTGATCTAAGGAATATGAGTTTTCATTTAGAATATGATTGGCATCTTCTGCTCTTATCATAATTATATGTTTTTTAGCGGTGTTATTAACATTTTTGATGTAGTTCTGAATGGTCTCCATTAGGTTAGTATTTATAAGGTGAGGATATTCTGGCTGTGTTCTTTGCTCTTTGCTGTGTTTATTTTATTGATTCGTAAATATTATCGGGTCATGCCAATTTAGGTAAGCTCATTCTCCACTTGCAGTTGTAATTGTGTTATGACCTCTAATTCTGTTTATTTTTACAATTTTGTCATGACTTGCACTTGATGTCGACATGAATGGCCTCTAGTGTTGATCGGAGGTGTATGGTGATTTACCGATAAGCAGTTTTTATGTATAAATAGAATGTTACATAATTCAGTTTTATACTTTGTTAATTTGTGTATTACAAACTGTTGTGCTCTTGAGTGTTTATTTTTGTTAAAAATATATAGAAGAAAATTGGTGTTGCTTTTGACAAGCTGATGGCCTTGGCTAAATCGACTATCCAGCCGGAGAGGAATGTTGAAGGTATGCTCTTATATCGAGTGGACCGGCCAATCGAGCCGTACGTGCCTCAGGGGCTGCCTGGGACCTCTCAAGAAGTGCCGGCTTACGTACCTGGACCTAGGAGGCTGACTTTAGAGGAATATCAAAGGAGGACTAAGAAGAACTGCGGAGATCAGCCAGATATGGCAAAGGAAACCGAGAGTTCCATTATTTCAGGCTGAGGGCTAGTCTAGCCGCTACAACCGAGGAGCGTGCTCAGTATGAAGATTTGGCCAAGGGAAAATTGAAAGAACTTAACGCCTTCAAAAGGACTAAAAAGAGAAATTTTAAACACCAACAAAAAAAAAAACAAAGAAAAATATGTCTAAATTATGAAATAAATGATTAGTTATATTTTTATTTTCTTTTTCTTTCATTAAACCCAAAAGAAATTTTTACCATTTTTATCCCTGAATAGGTATGTTGAGGGGTATTATTTTTCTGCATGAGAAGTTCTTCTTTTGAATTTTTTGAATAGGTGCCTACTATTGCTGCATGGGAAATGCAATTTTTTTTTTTTTTTTTTTTTTTTTTTTTTTTTTTTTTTTTTTTTTTTTTTTTTTTTTTTTTTTTTTGTTAGCCATTACTCATGGAATGGTTTTAATCTGTTGTTATGTACTGTTACTCTTCGTTTACCGATTTGAATAACAGTATTAACAGGGGTAAAAGCTTTTACCACGAGATATGGACCTAGCCATATCTGGGAAAGCTTGTGTTTTTTGGCCGGATTTTTCAGTAAAACTTTATCACCTGGTTGGAATGTTACCGGGCGTGAGTGTTTATCGTAATAAAGTTTTTTGACTTTTCCTTGGCGTTGAGCAGATTTTCCGGGCGATAGCATATGTTTTTTTTAATTTGGACCTAAGAATGTGGTAGTAACTTTCGTGGTTGTAAATGGGCTCGTGTTCTCTTTTCAGATAAACCCGAATAGACAATCCATTGGAGTGAGCTTAGTGCCGTTATGTGGGCTATTATTGTATACGAAAGCCGCGGTTCTCAGGAATCGATCCCAAACCTTTGGAGTTTTCGGACACAATAGCTCTTAAATACTCCACTAGAGGTCTGTGGGTTCGGCCATTGGATTGCGGATGATAAGCGGAAGTCTGTAATTTTTTTATTTTTAGAAGTTTACAGACACGTTTGAAAAGATCACTTAAAAAGTTAGATCCCTGGTCAGTTACTACCTTTTTAGGAATGCGATAACGAGTAATTATCTCATCGAAGAATATTTCTGCTACCGTTTCTGCTTCGCCATTCGGCATGGCATAACAATCTACGAATTTCGTAAGATTGTCTAGGAATGTCAATATATACTTGTTTCTTCAAGTGGTCCTACTATATCTAAATAGACTTTCTCGAATGGCATTAGGGCAGTATCTGTTATTATCATCGGCATACGGTATTCCGGGCTAGCCTTCATTTTTTGGCATTTGGAACATTTCCGAATATATCTCTTAATAGAACTGAGCATATTCTTCCATTTATATTTTATTTTTATTTTTTTGTACGTTTTAATGACTCCTTGTTGACCACCAAATGCCGAGTCATGATAGTCCTTTAGAATTATTTGAATTTCCTCGGGATCTGTGATAATTTCAGGTAATTTATTTTGGGAATTTATAAAATTATTGCTCGGAGATAATTCGCCGTGTTCAGATATACTACTTCCAGATTGGTTGTTTGTGGTTGATTTGTGTTTCATTGAGTCATTTTGGGGACTCCCTGAACGTTCTTGAATTCTCTGGGGAGTTTTGTGAATTATGTCCTCAATTTCAGTTTCCCTTGCTTGAGCTCGTATAACAGCATGGCAGTGTGCAGCTTTGGACTTCGGTGGAGGCGAAGAACTAGTATCTTCATCGTCTATGTCGGAATCGACACGGTGATGTACCTGGGCCTCTACTATGATCGAAGTGGGGCTTGTTTGTTTCAGCTGGGCAGGTATTCGACTAAGCGCGTCTGCATTAGTGTTATATTTGCCAGGCTTATAGTTAATCTTGTAGTCAAATTCCGAGAGTTTGTGGTGAAACCTTACTAATCTCGAAGTCGGATCTTTTACATTGAATACGCCTTTTAAGGGCTTATGATCTGTGTAAACCGTGAAGGCTCTACTCTGTAAATAACACCTGAAGTTCCTGGCGGCCCATACAATAGCGAGCAACACTTTTTCTATTCTGGAGTATTTTTGTTCCGCCTTATTTAAACTTCGACTTGCATACGCTATTGGCTTGTTTTTGCCAATTATCCCTTGAGATAAAACAGCTCCCAATGCTTCGTTGCTAGCGTCTGTCGTTAGATTGAAAGGTTTAGTGAAATCTGGGTAGGTAAGTAGAGGAGGATTAACAAGAGAAGTTTTAATTTCATTGAAAGCGTCTTGGCATTTTTGTTTCCAATTAAATTTGACGTCTTTCCGTAAGAGATTTGTTAGTGGCCTGACTATTTTTGAAAAGTTTGGAATGAACTTGCGGTAGTAGTTGGCCAGTCCAAGAAATGACTGAGTTTGTCTCACCGTTCGGGGTTGAGGAAAATTTTGAACGCAACTTGTTTTACTGGGATCTGGAAGTGCTCCTTTGTTTGAGCATGTGTGTCCAAGGTAGATCGCTTCTCTGCGTATGGGGAATAAGTATACCTTACATTACTAGTTAAATATTTTCTAATTTCTAATGGTGGCTGTAAATTTCCAAAGGTATCAAAGTACTGAATATCTTCATTATTTTTATAGTACGCTACCCAATGAATTTCTGGACCTGATGATATATCCAAGTTGATAATACCGCATTCCTTCTTGTTTAGTTTCTTTGGAAGCTTATCTCGTATGAAAACTCCTCGAAAATATGGTAAATCTTTTGCATATTTATGTAAATCGACCTCAGTTAATGGTCTTTTAGGTAGCGTTTTCAATAGTTTTTTGGCTCTGGGTTTAAGTATAGCCCCAATCCCTTTTTATGAGGTTTGAGATAAAGACCTTTCTCTATTAGACGGGATTCCATTTCTTCATTATGCCTCTTACTCTCTTTAAGCTGCTCCTTAACAGCATTAACAGCTTTAACAATTGTAGCAGCACCTCCTCCTAAAGATCCTAAAGCAGAAAGGCCCGCAAATAAAGGAACGAGGAATGGTAAAATACCTCCAGTTTTTGGTATAGGTGGAACTTTTACATTTTTCTTCCTATATTTAATTATATTTCCTCCTTCCTTTCGTGCTAACGCAAAGGCTCTGTTCAAAGAATCAGGTTTTTGCCTTTGAATTGATTTACGTGCCTTTGAGATAACCGCTCTCAGGGTAATGTTTTTCTTAACTTTTTTATTTTTCTTTTGTGTGCTCGTTTTCTTCTTACTCCTCATTTTCGTCATAAGGCCGAAACACAATGATGCCGACAAGGCAATTACGACGACACTGTCGTCGTAAATGTCGTCGAATTAACACAATGACACCGACATCCTTATATGTTCGTTGGTATATCAAAATATGTAGGTGGTAAAATTATTTGTTGAAATTTATTAACAAAATGAGAAAGATATAAAAAAAAATTGTAAAGGTCTAATGAACAATGATTAACGCCGAGTTTATGTGGATTACAAAATATCATCTATCACTTATTTCAACTTTTCTCCAATTTCTTCTTTATTTTTTTTTCTTTTAAATATGTATTTCGATATT
>OZ005740.1:129870266-129914372 GCA_963930735.1 Dioctria linearis | reverse complement strand
TCTTATTACTGCAGTATATTTATACAAAAATTGTCTTACCGTAAGACTACTAATATTATACAGAGTAATATATGAAATACATCTGACCCAGCACTTTGTTTATTTAACGTATAATTCATACAAAGTGTAAGTCGGAAGTATTTCATTAACAACTATTACTTAATTTTACTATTTACGGAAGCATGCAAGTCACGGCACTCGTTGCATTTTATAAATTTATATGTATACCTTACCCAATCCGTGTTGCGGGTTTTCAACTCATTGTTTATTTTAATTTCTTTCCTACTCGAATTACACTCAGTACTTTGCGGCTTATTACAAAAACAATTTAGTTGCTTACAAACATATGTTCTACCTCTGGTGCAAGGTCGTCGTATTTCAACGTGCGAATTCTTGCGCGCAGTGGTATTATGACATCATTCACTGAAATAATTGAGGTAGATCAGTGATGATTAATTATGTATGTACGTATACCGTTTGCTTTTACATGCAGTGGAAACTGATGTAGGTAAGTAGGTATACAATGCCGTAAACTTTTGTTTTATTTCCTGATCGGAATATGTGAAATGTTTACTTGCAATGTACTGATGTAGGTAGGTAGGTATGCAATGAGTTGCTTCCGGATGAAAATTGATGTTTTTAGATTGGGGTTTATTTGGGATTTTATGATGTTTTCAGATTGGGGTTTATTTGGGATTTTCTGTATATAACAAATCTCCCCCTTGTAAAAAAAATGTGTTATTCTTTGAAGAGGAATAACGCATTAAAACATAATGAATGGGTTTTATCTTATTGGTAGTACTTCGTTATTGATTTTATATGTATAAATGATGTCGAGCTCCGGGGCAAGCATACGGATAGGTCGTTAAGACTAATAAGTACAAGTTCATCTATGCCTACAATAAATTAAATTAAGGTTAGGAATACGTTACAATATTTCTTATAGTAGTACAATAAAGTTATAATATTTGATAGTTGTTTGGCACATATTAAAAATTTCACATTGTAATTGTTTTTTTTTTTTATAGGGCATGGTTAATAATATTGTTTATACATACTTGTGTGTACATATTTTTCTTTTATTACAAGTATTGATAATCGGATTGCTTTAA
Organism: Dioctria linearis; assembly: GCA_963930735.1. Lineage (NCBI taxonomy): Eukaryota > Metazoa > Arthropoda > Insecta > Diptera > Asilidae > Dioctria > Dioctria linearis. Next base: position 129,913,260 of record OZ005740.1, on the reverse strand, counting down.
TTCTTATTGTTATAATATATTCTTCTTAATTAATTTTATTAATTATATATATATACTTTTTTTTTTATAATCTGTATATGTATAAATATTTGAAAAAAACATTTTTTTGTAGAATTTATATATCAAACAAGGCAGGTATTTCTTATTATTTCTGGTATTTTTAGAAATTTATATCAATGATTAATTAAACTACTTGTAAATTGCGGGGTCTTTAATTGAATCTAGTTCAAAATTGGTTAAGGATGGTGGAGGTGGTGGAGGTATTGGTAAATTGTGTCTACTATTTGTCTGTGGAGACGAAATATTTTGTGGTTTAATTGAACCTTTAAATTCAGAACGAGCGATTTGAGGGGCGATGCGTTCTTTGTTTGTTGTCACCTCTTCTGATGCATTAATTAGTGGGTTTAATCTGGCTTTGTGAGCTTTGGAGATTTCCGATTGGAACTTTTGGGAGATTTGTTTGAATTTTCCAGTCGACACGTTTTCCTGGGGTTGAGTATACGAACGACACTTGGTATCTACTTTGCCTTCGGGATTTATGTCTTCCGTAATTTTTACCTTAGGTTGTGGATGTGTTTCCGCATCTAATTGAGGTTTTGGATTACCGACGATTACTACTTTGGGAGCTTCTACTATCTTTTTCTCTTTCTTGTTTTTTATAGTTTTACATAGTTTTATTATTCCGATTATGCAAAGTAATAAAATCACTGTAGAACTCAGAGATAGGGAGCTTATTTGAATCAGTTCTGATTTGTTTCGCTCTTTTCTTTGTTTTTCCAGTGTATTTATTTGCTCTTCCAGTTGATCTAAGGAATATGAGTTTTCATTTAGAATATGATTGGCATCTTCTGCTCTTATCATAATTATATGTTTTTTAGCGGTGTTATTAACATTTTTGATGTAGTTCTGAATGGTCTCCGTTAGGTTAGTATTTATAAGGTGAGGATATTCTGGCTGTGTTCTTTGCTCTTTGCTGTGTTTATTTTATTGATTCGTAAATATTATCGGGTCATGCCAATTTAGGTAAGCTCATTCTCCACTTGCAGTTGTAATTGTGTTATGACCTCTAATTCTGTTTATTTTTACAATTTTGTCATGACTTGCACTTGATGTCGACATGAATGGCCTCTAGTGTTGATCGGAGGTGTATGGTGATTTACCGATAAGCAGTTTTTATGTATAAATAGAATGTTACATAATTCAGTTTTATACTTTGTTAATTTGTGTATTACAAACTGTTGTGCTCTTGAGTGTTTATTTTTGTTAAAAATATATAGAAGAAAATTGGTGCTGCTTTTGACAAGCTGATGGCCTTGGCTAAATCGACTATCCAGCCGGAGAGGAATGTTGAAGGTATGCTCTTATATCGAGTGGACCGGCCAATCGAGCCGTACGTGCCTCAGGGGCTGCCTGGGACCTCTCAAGAAGTGCCGGCTTACGTACCTGGACCTAGGAGGCTGACTTTAGAGGAATATCAAAGGAGGACTAAGAAGAACTGCGGAGATCAGCCAGATATGGCAAAGGAAACCGAGAGTTCCATTATTTCAGGCTGAGGGCTAGTCTAGCCGCTACAACCGAGGAGCGTGGCTCAGTATGAAGATTTGGCCAAGGGAAAATTGAAAGAACTTAACGCCTTCAAAAGGACTAAAAAGAGAAATTTTAAACACCGACAAAAAAAAAACAAAGAAAAATATGTCTAATTATGAAATAAATGATTAGTTATATTTTTATTTTCTTTTTCTTTCATTAAACCCAAAAGAAATTTTTACCATTTTTATCCCTGAATAGGTATGTTGAGGGGTATTATTTTTCTGCATTGAGAAGTTCTTCTTTTGAATTTTTGAATAGGTGCCTACTATTGCTGCATGGGAATGCAATTTTTTTTTTTTTTTTTTTTTTTTGTTAGCCATTACTCATGGAATGGTTTTAATCTGTTGTTATGTACTGTTACTCTTCGTTTACCGATTCGAATAACAGTATTAACAGGGGTAAAAAGCTTTTACCACGAGATATGGACCTAGCCATATCTGGGAAAGCTTGTGTTTTTGGCCGGATTTTTCAGTAAAACTTTATCACCTGGTTGGAATGTTACCGGGCGTGAGTGTTTATCGTAATAAAGTTTTTTGACTTTTCCTTGGCGTTGAGCAGATTTTCCGGGCGATAGCATATGTTTTTTTTAATTTGGACCTAAGAATGTGGTAGTAACTTCGTGGTTGTAAATGGGCTCGTGTTCTCTTTTCAGATTTGATGGTACATCCGCTGTAAACCCGAATAGACAATCCATTGGAGTGAGCTTAGTGCCGTTATGTGGGCTATTATTGTATACGAAAGCCGCGGTTTCTCAGGAATCGATCCCAAACCTTTGGAGTTTTCGGACACAATAGCTCTTAAATACTCCACTAGAGGTCTGTGGGTTCGGCCATTGGATTGCGGATGATAAGCGGAAGTCTGTAATTTTTTTATTTTAGAAGTTTACAGACACGTTTGAAAAGATCACTTAAAAAAGTTAGATCCCTGGTCAGTTACTACCTTTTTAGGAATGCGATAACGAGTAATTATCTCATCGAAGAATATTTCTGCTACCGTTTCTGCTTCGCCATTCGGCATGGCATAACAATCTACGAATTTCGTAAGATTGTCTAGGAATGTCAATATATACTTGTTTCCGGAGTGGGTTTCTTCAAGTGGTCCTACTATATCTAAATAGACTTTCTCGAATGGCATTAGGGCAGTATCTGTTATTATCATCGGCATACGGTATTCCGGGCTAGCCTTCATTTTTTGGCATTTGGAACATTTCCGAATATATCTCTTAATAGAACTGAGCATATTCTTCCATTTATATTTTATTTTTATTTTTTTGTACGTTTTAATGACTCCTTGTTGACCACCAAATGCCGAGTCATGATAGTCCTTTAGAATTATTTGAATTTCCTCGGGATCTGTGATAATTTCAGGTAATTTATTTTGGGAATTTATAAAATTATTGCTCGGAGATAATTCGCCGTGTTCAGATATACTACTTCCAGATTGGTTGTTTGTGGTTGATTTGTGTTTCATTGAGTCATTTTGGGGACTCCCTGAACGTTCTTGAATTCTCTGGGGAGTTTTGTGAATTATGTCCTCAATTTCAGTTTCCCTTGCTTGAGCTCGAATAACAGCATGGCAGTGTGCAGGTTTGGACTTCGGTGGAGGCGAAGAACTAGTATCTTCATCGTCTATGTCGGAATCGACACGGTGATGTACCTGGGCCTCTACTATGATCGAAGTGGGGCTTGTTTGTTTCAGCTGGGCAGGTATTCGACTAAGCGCGTCTGCATTAGTGTTATATTTGCCAGGCTTATAGTTAATCTTGTAGTCAAATTCCGAGAGTTTGTGGTGAAACCTTACTAATCTCGAAGTCGGATCTTTTACATTGAATACGCCTTTTAAGGGCTTATGATCTGTGTAAACCGTGAAGGCTCTACTCTGTAAATAACACCTGAAGTTCCTGGCGGCCCATACAATAGCGAGCAACACTTTTTCTATTCTGGAGTATTTTTGATCCGCCTTATTTAAACTTCGACTTGCATACGCTATTGGCTTGTTTTTGCCAATTATCCCTTGAGATAAAACAGCTCCCAATGCTTCGTTGCTAGCGTCTGTCGTTAGATTGAAAGGTTTAGTGAAATCTGGGTAGGTAAGTAGAGGAGGATTAACAAGAGAAGTTTTAATTTCATTGAAAGCGTCTTGGCATTTTTGTTTCCAATTAAATTTGACGTCTTTCCGTAAGAGATTTGTTAGTGGCCTGACTATTTTTGAAAAGTTTGGAATGAACTTGCGGTAGTAGTTGGCCAGTCCAAGAAATGACTGAGTTTGTCTCACCGTTCGGGGTTGAGGAAAATTTTGAACGCAACTTGTTTTACTGGGATCTGGAAGTGCTCCTTTGTTTGAGCATGTGTGTCCAAGGTAGATCGCTTCTCTGCGAAGGAACTGACACTTTTCGGGTTGTAATTTAAGATTATGGGCTCGAAGTCTGTCAAATACCTTAGCCCATTTCTCGTTGTGATCTTGTAAATTTTTTCCATAAATTACAATATCATCGAAATAGACAAAGCATTCTTATCCTTGGAGACCCGTTAGAATGTAATTCATTAAGCGCTGAAAGGTCGCAGGTGCGCCTTTCAGTTCAAGTGGCATTCTCTTAAATTCATAATGCCCGTAAGCAGTACTAAACGCAGTTTTCGGTCTATACCTTGGGTCAACCAGTACTTGATGGTATCCACTTGCAAGATCAAGTGTGGTAAAATACCGTGAATGCCCAAGTTTGATCCAGTATATCCTCTATCCTGGGTAGTGGAAAGGCGTCCCCTATAGATATCTCGTTGACTTTACGGAAATCTACTACTACGCGCCAACGATTATTGCCGTCAGGCCCAGCTTTCTTCGGGACTACAAGTAACGGAGAATTCCATGGGCTTTTGCTTATTTGAATGATGTCATTCTCTAGCATCTCTTTTATTTGCTCGTTAATAACAGCCCGATGTGTTTCTGGAAGTCTGTACATTTTTTGATTTATTGGTGGTTGATTATGCAATATAGGTATGGTGTGTTTTATAGAACTAGTGCACGTTAATTTATCTCCCTTTAAGTAGAAGAGGTCATTATACTTATAACATAGCTCAAAGAATTGACTTTTCTTCTTCGTGATTTAAATTTTCTTCCAACAGTAATTCTTTACGTAAAGCCGCAAGTCTGTCTTGATTAGAGCTTTTAGTATGGTTTACGTTTACTGAATATGGATTGGAAATTAAATTTGTCTTATCACTTTTGAAGTTGTAGTAGCTATTGTTTTGTGCACGAGGGGAAAGGTGGACCACCTTTATTCTGAAAACTTTGGGAATTACTGACGTCCAAAGGTAAATAGAGAGGCTTAAGAGAGGCTTCTTTCTGAGAACTTTGGGAATTTATTTCGTCAAAGGTAAATAGAGAGGCTGCAGGTTATAGTAATTAAGTGGAACTAGCGTAAGCGTTAAGTTCTTCAGGAATACTGGTTCTGTGTTTACGTTCAGAGCGGATAACGGTATAGAACTTTTAGTCGGACTAACTAAGCAATTTGCGACAAATACTCCTTCTCCTATCTCCTGAGACATACAGATCATTTCTTGTTCCAATTGTAATGGTACGCTCAGTACGATTTGAGATCGAGGAGGTATTTTATTAGGTCGCTGAAGCACTACTTCAAATTGTCTACTTTCGTCTTCATTCTCGTTTTTCAAGGGTACTCGAAATTTCTTCTATTTGAGAGGTAAGGAATTTTTTCTATTGCGTACCATTGAAGTCGGTAGCAGAAGATATAAATTGCTCCTCTATTTGATCCCTTGGTGTTTCCTCCCCATCTTCTGTGGATGTTTCGAGAGGTACCGTGATCTCAATAGAATTGGTTTCCGTGCGAGGAAACCGGAGTAATTTGTTTAGGGGCCTTCTATATTGCAATTTTTTTGCAAGAAAGTCATTACCTAAAAGCCCATCGTGAGAGAGTTGGGGCGTTATTCTTCTACAACCTGTAGATGGCATGGGATACTGCGGCTTAGTAAAAAAGTTGCCTTGGCAGCTACCCAATGTTTCTCCATCTCCAAATGGAGTTTTCAGAGTGACCTTTTGATTCTGTTCTATATGTTCTGGCGTATCAAGTGCTTCCTGTTTTATAAGACTTACTTCAGCTCCAGTGTCCACTATCAGCGAACGGCTGAGTTTTTGCTTATATCTAATGGCAAATCTACTAGCTGAAATGTTTTTCCTTTTTCGGGGTTTTCTTTTGAGAGGACCCCTGAAGTAGTAATGATAAGTTTTCTTTAATGTCGAGCCGGGGGACTTTTCGGTCGACAGTATGCCGTTTCCCGAATTTGCAATTTCCCATCGTTGTTTCTGCCGACAAGGTGGGCACGGTATGGCCTCATCTGCTACAAAAACTACACATCTCTTGTCTATAATTAATTCTAGGTTCGCAATCTGAAGTGCCCGCACTTGAAAACTGTTTTTGTATTTGCTCGCTCAGGTGGTGCCTTAAAATTTTTTCGACAATATTGGACATCATGTCCTTTCGCTCTGTAGTTTATACAGAAAGGGCTGTTATTGCGTTTTATGCATTTGTCATACGTGTGCCCCTTGTAGTTGCAATAGCTGCAGGTAATCTTGTTTAACCGTAAATTTCTGTTTTTCGTGTCTTCTTTCTCCTGTATGATGAAAGGTAGAATTCTGGTATGGAGGTGGACTTCCTAAAGATTTTCTTGTCGAGCTGACTTGAGTCGAGTGCCAATTATCCGGTGAGTTCCTGCCAGTATTAAAGGATACTGAAGCTAATTTTGTCGCTTCACCATATTGAAATTTTCAGCACACCATATTTAATCTGTGCTGCCTCATTACATTGTAACAATAGGCTTTTCAGCCTAGTTGTGAAGGAGTTAAATGACTCGTGCGGGTATTGTCGGCAAGTGATTAATTTATTTATCAGCTCATGGTATGTCTCACGAGGGTAAGTAATTACGTTAAAGTAATTGTTCAACCTCTTCAACTGTTGTGAGTGAGCTAGATGCGATTAGCTGGTATGCATTTCCTCTCAATCGAGTGGGAAAAATCTGCATAAAAGCTTGCTTTTCTTCCTCTTCTAGGCACAGTTGTACTTGTTTGCAACAGCCTATAAAGGTTTGCAATTCTGCGAGGATTTGGGGACTAAATTCTCCAGAAAACAAGGGCACCATTTATGCTGACAGTTTAACTACATTTTCATAATTCACTGGCATTTTGACTGATTGGTTTGGTTGCTTTCTCTGGAGAATATCTGGAGTATCGTTATTAGAAGTAGGCGAGATTAATGATTTTTTCTGTGATTAGGGCGTTTAAGCTATTGTTTCTTGCTAGAAAATTAATTAAGCTTTGCCTTCTGAAACGTTTACCTGAGCGATGCTCACGATACCAGTTTACGGAAGAGTCGACTTTGGGGGTGAATTACACTCTACACTTGGGCTATCTGGAGGGCTGGTATTGTCAAATGACAATGAACTTATTGCCATCTCAAAGTTAGAGCATGAAGAGCTTCGGTCAGGTTTAGGCATGAAAGCCAAAACTTTGAGTTTCCACGAATAAGTGTGAGAGAGAGAGCAGTAAGGAAGGAAAGGGAAATAAGTAGTTTTATCAAAGAAGTTTAATTTATTTAATCAAAGCAAGAAATTTGCCCGAATATGTGAAAGGCTGCCTTGTTTTAGTCTTATTGCTATTATTAATGAGGAATAACAGTTTTGCCTCTTTTTAACTTACTTAAAAAAGATTGTTGTCGCTTCAGTCAGCTTCGTTTAGCCGTACTCTTTGTTGTGTTGTGTATTATTTATTCGAAAACGGAAGTCGTCTTTTCCAAATTGGGGACTTCTTATCTTCTTAGGCTGGGTTCTGTCGCCAGATTCCACGGTAGTAACTCGTAACTCGTAGGTTGGAGGATCAAGGTTTTTCAAGTGTATGTAGATTGACCAACTTCCTTGATCCTACCGGCTGCGCCAGTACAAGACGAATTCCGATAAAATCTCGAGTATTCTTGTAAAGGAGCTGGAGAGGCCAGAGTTGTTACTTCCTCAGCTTCAACTCCTACAACAGGATTCCACGAAAAAGAGGAGGTAAAACTATGTAGCTCGGTTAGATCGACTTCATAGGAAGGTGGAGGAGTTGGTTACAGGAGCATCACTTGGTCGGTTCTCCTCGTCCGTAAACATCGTACCATCATCGTTTGAGATTCTTATCTCTTTGAATGTGTAAGATAGGCTCTCTTAACACCGGGGGGTTTAAGTGCTCATAGACAGTAATAAGGAACATGTCAAAATGTTCGATATAGACATTACACTTCTGCAGGAGACGAATACACACAAGATACGTATACACAACTTGAGCGCTATGCTTATTTGCACACTGGGCTATGCATTGTTTGCCACACTTGCGCCTCGCCGAGGCTCAGGGGTGGCAATTATTGTATCCAACAAATTTACACTATCGTCTCCTCTCTATACAGATATCTTCCCATGCTTCGCTTCTTCCTAGGATTTTGTCATTCAAGACAAACATATGAAGGTAGTAAACGTGTACCTTCCTCATGACCAGGACATAACAAGACAAGTTCTTGATAGTGTTCAGTCCTGTTTGGTGAATTTTAGTGGCGAAACTGTCCTCGGTGGTGATTTCAACTGCACTCCGAATCGTTCAGTGGATCGGCACTCTGGAGTTGAGTTCAACTCTGTCAATGCTACTTGGTTGAGGAATTTTATCAGTGTTTTCAGACTCGTGGATATCTATAGTTGGATGCATCCTACGACTAAATCATACACGAGGGTCTGGCGAAATATCCATGGAAGTCTCCCAGGCTTCAGAATCGATAGACTTTACGTCTCACCTGGAATACTAGAACATTTCGTTGGGTGTCACTCATGAAGTGTGTTCGGTTAGCGATCGTTTACAAGAAAACTACAAGAAGTAGCGACCAGCACTCTAGTTGAAAGAAGAACTGCATACTGGATATTCAACAACTATTTGTTGAATTCCGAGCAGTTCATCAATGAGTTCACTGAATTCTGGCACAACTGACAAGAGAGTAAATTTGACTTTCCTTTTCTTAGTCAATGGTGGGATGTTGGAAAGCTCCAAATTCCGTCTTCTATCGAGACGAGTTTCAATCGAAGTGGCTATCAAGCTTCTAGCTTGTCGGCCGAGGTCTCTCGGGTGGCCGCTCTTCTCCCAACTCAGCCGGAATTGATCCTTTATTTCAATAGAATAAAGGAACGCTTGGCAACACAGGCTTACAAGCACAGCTTGGAGTTTGTGCTGCGCAGCCAATCGCGCTGGCTGAGGGAAGGCGATTCTCCAAGCAAGTACTTCTTTCAGACGACTAGACGACGTACTGCTTCTTGTGTGAGTTCGAATCGATAATTGATGAATCAGGACTAGTCCTCAACGGGCAACAGCTATCAGAATATATTCGAGATTACTACAGTAGTCTTAATTCTGAATCGACGTCGACAACATCCTCGACCACTCATGAATTTCTTGAGAATACTCCCACTTTCTCTGAAGACAGTAAGGAGCTCCTGGATACAGTAATCACATTGGAGGATATGATTGCTGCGACAAAGGATCTAAGGCGACACACTTCCCCTGGTTATGACGGCTTGACTCCAGAATTCTTCATACGTTTCAGGGATTTATTAATTCCTGACCTTTTGGAAGTATTCAATTCGGCGGTTGGGACACATTCAGGCTTTCCTTCTAGTTGGAGGAGGTCTGTTAAGCGCTTGATTCCAAAGAAAGGAGATTTGCAGAAGATGGGGAACTGGAGGCCAGTAACCCTATGCAATGTAGACTACAAGCGTTAGGGGGCGATACTCCGCTCAGTGATTGCTTCGGTAATACACCAGGAACAGTCCTATTGTGTACCTGGTCGTAGTATGTACGACAACATCGCGGTAGCCAAGCATATGTTTGCCTACCATGAACAGACCAGGTACACAAATGGCCATGATTTCACTTGACCAGCAAAAGGCTTTTGATAGCGTCTCGCAACGAGTATCTCTTGACTGCTCTCGAGGCATTTGGGTTTCCACCCAGGTGGCTCGATATCATCGGGAAACTGTATAGAGATTCAGCGATTGTGATTAAGCATCAAGGACAAGTTCTGGCTCCTATCTCGTTTCATCGTGGTATCAGACAGGGCTGTCCATTGTCAGGTATGCTTTATGATCTTTCGTTGGAGCCGCTACTGGTGAATCTTCGTCGAATGCTCGGACAATTATCAGTTCGTTTATCATATACCAATGTGAGGCCCCCTTGTGTTCGCGTATGCGGATGATCTGTCTATTTTCGTAACAAGAGATGAAGCGTTTCCGGTCGCTCGAGCTGTTTTCGGGCAGTTCGGACGTATAGCTGGCGCTAAAGTCAACCTTAATAAGAGTCAAGGTGTGGAAGGTGGAGAGATCGTGCAGATACTCCACTGAACATCCAATGGACTAATACTTGCCTAAAGTATTTAGGTGTGTATATCGGACGCGAGAGTAAATTCAAATAATAGCCGCATCGCTCTTGAGAAACTCTCTAGAGCGGTAAACTCATGGCATAGTTGACTCTTTCCATTATCCTTAATGGGAAGGTCAGTCGTGATAAACTATTTGATTACGTCGTCCATCGTTCATCTGCTAAAGTCTGAGACTTTTGATGAAGGCTTCGTAGGTCTTCTTCAAGCAAAAGCGATAGACGCCTTTTGGTGCCCAAGATGATGGGTTGCTGAAAGCACGCTCTGTCTGGCAGTCAAGATAGGTGGATTAGGTCTCACTAACTGGGTTGTTAAATCAAGGTGTCTTCAAGTGCGTGCATTCCAAAGAGTGTTTTGCCAGAGAGGCAGCTTGATTTCTTAACTGTGGTGAATGTACTGGGATGGATCGGCATAGGGGAGAATTATTACCTGCTCACTATGCGACCACCCTATCCTCGTGACAGGCCGCAGGATCTAATCTCAACGATTCAGACCTGGGGCAGAATCAGGCCAGCATTTCACCCTAAGTGGAATGCTCTACGGTACACGCAATTCGCCGTCGATTCCAATCAGGTTTAATCCTGGACTAATAGATTCAGTGTTCAGTAATGCTCGGGGTTTTGAATCTGATACGCATACACTGACAGTTCTCGGAGATATTATTGATATCTCTAGAAACTGTCGAATAAACGCTAACACTGCACAACTGCATGACCTGACCCTGCCACTAAGTTGGAAGATGCTTTCGGTCTGAACAGACCACCTCACACATTTTTCAGCACACTTACAACACGTGTGCTGCGTGACGTTCTTATGTCAATAAGACCACCGGAGTATACAGGATACAACAGATGGCGAACACACCTCGGGGTGAACATGGGCGTGATGGGAATGATAACTTTCAGAGTAGTCTACAGTTATCCTTCTAATTACAAAGATGCTGATGTAGCATTCAAATTGCTGCATCATATTCCTGTGCATCTAATCAGTTGTCACATATTGACCGGCGGGTTCAGAGAATTTACACAGTTTGTGCTGGTGAAGGCACCCTGTTTCACAGCTACTTTACTTGTCCGGCTTTGCAAGGTCTAATGGATCTCGTGCGCGGTATGTGTCAGTTGATCCACCCGAATTTCCGCATTACTAGGATATCGTTTCTATGGGGACCAAAGGTCTGTAGTCGAGTGAATGTTTGATTAGCTTTGTGTTGACACTGGCCAAAACTACAATTCACCTGTACTAGTACATGAGAGTCGAAGATGGGAATCAGAACACTGACCCACAACACAACGCACACGCACTTAAGCGCCCCTTCGTTGACAGATTGAAGAGACGTTTACGTCTTGAATATCTGGCAACGAACGCAGATACATTCAACTGCACATGGCAACCACTATCGTCGGTGCAGGATGGGGCTCTTGTCTTTCGCTGGTCTTAGCAGGCCACAGGATTTGCAACACTAGCCAACGGGGCTTCTCCCCGGTTAGGAATCGTTGCAAGTGCTGTGGTAAGGATAAGCACTCTGTTAGCGATGATAAGCTGAAGGGATGATGAGGGCAGTATGTAGAGGTATGATACTACAGGCTGCCCTCGCGGGACTCCATAACGGTATCGCGTAAATTTTTCGTTCGTTCGATTTCTCTTATTTCTAATTCGGTTTCGGTCTCGGTTCTAAATTACAAAATTTTCTGTTGAAAATTCGCTCGTTTAGGTCATTATTTTTACTAGATCATTTTGGAATTTTAGAACTACTTGGAGCTGCCACTTACCTAAATGTCAAAATTGGGACTGGTGTTAAATTTTTGGTTATTACTTAGATTTTTTCACAATTCTCGTGACCGTTTATAAACTATTTTGAGCATTTTGTTTGAATTTGTTTTACTTTTTGTGTCATTTTGCTTTAGTTTTGTGTCATTTGTTTAGTTTAATTGTTTTACTAGTCCCTATTGACTTTTACAACTTTAGTTTAGCTAGCGTCCTTTTTTTTGCATTTTGTACAGCCTTTTGCCACCTACTTTTAAGGAATTTTTAAAAGCGCCAAAGAGCCAACAATAAAAGAGTCATTATACACATAAAAAAAATTATTAAATAAAAATATTAGAATGATTATAAAATGTAATTTTTTTTGTACTTTTTTTTTGTTGTGATTAAATAAGCAATAAGTAAGAATATATATTATAATGTTAAGCATGTGAATTAATTAAGAATTTTTTTTTTGTTAATCATGAAATTTTAATAAAAAAAAACAAATGTTAAAATAATTTGGAAGACAATATAAATATGTTGTGGTAATAAGAAAGAAATTCAGTGTGAGAAACAAATAGGAAAGAAATTGAATATGAGAAAAAAATATGAAAGAAAGTAAATAAAAAAAAGACAATGTAGGAAATGAACTATAGAAAAATAAGAAATTTAAATAGTAAGTATATAATGATTAAATGTAAAAGAATCTGCGGAAACTAGTTTTTCCAATGGGGCAGAGATGTTATGGCCCAATATAAGGAAGATTCCTCCAGCAGTCAAGGGCTTGTTCTAGTGAAATAATTAGCAATTGCTAAACAGTAACCTCGCATGGTATTGTTCTGCAAATGTCGGTTATTTCGCTGATTAGCTCAACGCCTGGCTGCGATGAGCGCTTAGTGAATCAATCGACGATTGCGATAACAATGAACCTTGCATGGTAATTGTTACGTAAAGCGATTGTTTACTACTAACCGACTCAGGTGCCGCAACCGGCAGAACAAACGACAAGGTTGTTTTTGTTTGTTTACATCCGCGTTGTGAGCAAAAAAAGTTTACTTCCGAATATGGGGGCATAAAAGACCAATGACTGGCCTGGCGAGTGCCCGTTAGTTATCAGTCATCGTAGTGTCAAGTTTCGGCTCGGGTTAGTTTTGTTTGAGATATAAGCATAGGTCAGTTTTGCGTAAAATAAAGATTTATATGAGAGTAATTCGAGTGTTGTCATTTTTTCAAGCAGTTTTATTAGAATTAATCGTTGGATAATTGTTCGATTGTAATTGGGACACGACAATAGAAAAGCCATACAAAAACGATAAGAAGAAGGAAAAGTAGTGATTTCGATTTTTTTCAGATAGCATATTTTATGTTTTAAAGAATATAGAGTACCTTAATGTATATATTTGATTACATAATTGATAATTGATTTATAATTGCATACTCATACATTTCAATTTATTACTGACGTTAGATAATACTGTAAAAAGATTGTGACGTTTATTTTTACCTATTTATTATAAAATCAGAATATTTCCGGAAAAAAAAGGTATTAGCTGTATTTCATAGATCGAAGGATATACGCATACACCTACATATTATATAACGAGAGTACGAACCAGTGCTACCCCGCTCCTCGTTAAGCAGCCAGGCGCAGCCATAGCCCTAGCAATAAACACATAAGTTAGGCGTTTACTGCATCGCAGCTCATACCTGAGGCTACTACATCACAAGACAGTACATAAAAATAAATTAAAAACAAGAAAAAATGCAATCCTACGATATAACAGTACCTGCTATATTCTACGAGTATGTTACATTCTTACAGAATTACTTAAAATTATTCTCTAAAACAAGTAAAATAGCTACAATTGTCCTAAGATCAATTCTTATGATACCCTAGATGAATGCCCGTTTATAATTTCATATGGTCACCCAACTGTGATTGATTTTTGAAGCAGTTTTTTCGCACACATCTCTAGAATGGTTCGTCGGAAAGCAAAATTGATTATAACAGATTTTATAGGTTTTCATATTCTGAAGAAGTTTTCAGTACAATAACAACATCTAGGTCTGATCATTTTCACAGTATATGTAAAAACAAAAATTTTTATATAGCGAAACCAAGAAGGGGTTAACTTATTTAGTCCACTTTTGAAACACTTACTATTGCTACGAAAACACCATGTATCAAATTTCAGCTCTCTACGGCGACGCGTTCTCAGGCAGTGTTCAAAAATATATAGTGGAAAACGAAATTTGTATATGGCAACCCTAGGAACGAGTTACCCGTTTGGTCTAATTTTCAAACTTAAATATACTTTACTCTAAAAAAGGACGTGTGCAAAATTTCAGCACTCTAAGTGAACTTATACATATTGTTACGCGCAGTAGCATTGGATAAGCGACATCTGGGTACTGCATGTGCGTGATATTGTTTAAGTATGGACATGATCAACTTTCGGAAAATCTTATTACTGGCAAAAGAAAAGGACAAGTGACATCTATAAAGTTTGGACATAAACAGCTTTATGTTCAGAGAATCGATGTTTTTAGATTGGCATCTTCGGGAAGGTTCTGGACTAATTGTACCTCCAGGAAAGTGTTTTATTTCATACAGTGAAATGAACGTTGACAACAGATGAAAATAATAGAAATAGAGCTGATTGGTGATTGTTTGTGAGTTTTATAAATGCAAACATTGGAGTGTAATAAAGAGATCTTGTGAATTATATTGGAAATTGTGTGTTTATATATATCATCGAAGAAACATACAACACGTAAGATCTTGAAGTGTATTGTCCATAAACCTTCGCCATGCAATCGGACCTGCTATAACTCCAATCATTAACCGGTTTACCTTACCCTTGCGAGTTATTATAGCTTGCATCAGCGCACTGCATTAATCAACTGGGATATGCAAATACGCTTGGGGTACCTATATCTAGAACACAATAATATTTTCCTCCACCCATTTTAGCAAAAATACTCACAATTCCAGGAATTGGGTAATTATCATCCTTTATGTATTTATTTATAAGGGCCTTGTAATCTACACCTTACCGAATTCCTCCATTTTTCTTACCAACGGATACAATTTAAGTATAGGGTTCTATATATATGTACATGTTATATAATATTATTTTTCACTAATTTCTGCTTCGACATTTCCTGCAAGAGAATAAGGAAATGGTTTTGTTTTATGGAAACCAGGCCATTTAGGTCGCCTAGTAAGTGAACATCTGGTACTTGG
Organism: Dioctria linearis; assembly: GCA_963930735.1. NCBI lineage: Eukaryota > Metazoa > Arthropoda > Insecta > Diptera > Asilidae > Dioctria > Dioctria linearis. The sequence goes on along the minus strand of OZ005740.1, from coordinate 129,898,228 downwards.
GATTATTCCTGTTTCGTCAGTAAATAAAGTTTTATAATGCTTAATTAAATGATTGGTACATATGTGCTTTGCATTCTGCCTCCGATATATCATAGATATCAATATGATCCAATTCAATAAAATTTCTTATTACAAAAATATTTCTTATAGTAGATTGTCCGATATGAACTAGGCAAGATAATTCTCATGTGTTAGTCGCTGTTAGTTTTCCACAGTTGTATTCATCTTCAATGTTGATAATGATTTCCTCTTCTCCAAGTATCTTCTGCATCCATTGTGCTTTTTCAGCTCCTTTTACATATATGGTCCTGTTTCGTAGCAACTATGTTTCGTTCAACTATAGTGTATAGTGCGTGATATGGTATAAAACCTTTATCACAGTGGAATCCATGTCTCTTTTTTGCAGAAGTCATATCTTTGTATCTGAACGGCGGCTGAAATACAAATTGTTACATCTGGTTTTCACCAGTTAAAATTGCCAGTTCTTTAGTGATAAACTCATTGAAGTTTGTTTTGAATCCCTCTACTTCTACGATGGCGGCCATTTCCTTAATTCCATTTTCTCACTTCACTTGTCAGCAGACAGTGTTCCACTATTCTATCGTGTAGAAATAGTGTTGTGTTTCTACTTTAGTTGGACAAAGATGATAAAGTAATCAAATCGTACTATAGACTAGGCTAATAATGCAGCTTTGTTGAGTCTAAGAGTCACAGATCGGCAAGTGAGCTATAGGGCAGACTGTACGCCGATATATTGCCTATGCCGCTATATTGCTGAAGATCAGGTTATATGCCGTTTTATTGATCTCTAGACTAAAGTGCCACTTTATTGAACAGTTAGGCTAAGGAGCCGACTTATTGAGAAAGTACAAACTTGCTAGGTGAAATAATTCTGGTTTTATTTTGATACTATCAGGCTTTTTATACAAATTGAAATACATTGCTTCTTAGGTGAAGTCATTCCATAAGCAAGAATTAACAATTTCAAAAGAAATTTCTAGAAAAGTAATTTCATTACTTTTCACAATATTGAACTTATTTGTTTTTCTGTTATTCGAAAATACATTGCGTCACTTGACTTACTGCTAAATTGTAGAAAATTGCTGATTCTGTTTAATTGATTTTACTTTATTAATTTGTCGGCAGTATTGCAAATGTTTTCTTTTTACAAATCATGTTCATGTATCGTATTGCACTAGATAATATGACACTTGCACAACAATATATGTGTGTATACGAATGTGCTTATTTGAGAGTTTACTCATGTTGTTTGGAGTTGAGCTCTTTTTTTTTATATGCTGTATATATATATGCTTGTACAGATGTGTATATAATTGCAATATTACAATGATTACAGTAGGCAATGTGCTGCTGTATTAACCGGTATATTTTTTGATGTCTTGAATTCCAGCCTTATGTCGAAAAGTTCAGTTTTAGTGTCTCATTTTGATATGAACAATAAATGACAGCGATCGCAGCATCGGTTTCGAACTTCTCCTATGAGAGAAACGGTTGATACTAATAGTCATGGTATGATTGCGTAAACTTTATATACATGTCGTACAGCCACGCGTATCAATTCTGGTTAGATTTCAGGTTCATATCATAATAGGAATATGATTCTGGGTTCAAATGAACTGTGACATCCGTGAATTCGCAGCGATTAAACTTCCTAGCATCCTTGGTTTTATTATTCTTTCTATCCGTTTGTAATGCTATGATAATAAATTATGGTTTCTGCAATTGAGTGGAAGTTTTAACAGACAAGGTTCGATGGGTAGGCGCTGGTAGTACTGGATACTCGTATATATGGCATCAGCATCTGTCCTGCTCCGGATCAATATGAGTTCATGTTTGGAATTTATAAGAATTTTCTTGTAATGTTCAACGAATCCCAGGTAGTTTTACTAAATAATATTTAATACTTAAGTGTAGTATTCCTTAATTAAATTATTGGAACTCTGTATAATGGAAGCATAGTTTCACAAAGCAAGACGAGATTAAAACATGCAGTGGACTGCGATGTTCTCAGAGCAATCTAGAAAGAATGCAATACAATTCATGTTGAATTTCGTAAATTTATAGTCGGTTTTTTAGTGTTATGAGCATTGCACTTTTTCACAAAATTGTAATGGAAAAACATTCAATTTACTTGTAACTACTAAAACGGGAGGTTTATTTGTTTATTATGTTCAATTTTTATCTACATTTAGTTATAAGTTATAACGTATATGTATGTTTTTTTAGTGCGTTTTATATTTTGTATTCAATTAAAATTCAGGTGAGGTAAAAAGTAGTTTCGAATGTTTCGTTATTTAATAAGTAACGATAGGTGATTTTGTATATAGGACAAGAAGACTTCAATTAGATTGTTGGGATTATATGTAATGGAAGCGTGTTTGTTACGGATATTTGCACCATGTGATACTATTCGTAATGGGGTTTCAAACGATTTTTGTGTACTGCAGCCTATCGCTTGCCTATTTTTATGGTGGTATCTGTTGGACTAGGCACATTGATTACCAGATATGGGCAAATCCGGATTTGAGACAGTTTATGTTTTCGGCTTTTACCTTTGAGCAAGACTTTGTATCCTAGGTGGAAAGTGAGAGGCTTGACTGTTTTGTCATAATATGCCTATGGCCGTTGTTTGCTGGCTAAGAGGTTTTTACGAGGCGTGGCATATAATTTTTGTAATCTGTATTTCAGCATGTGGTAATAACTTTCGTGGTTGTAAATGGGTTCAGGATCCCGTTTTAAATTAACTTTAACTTTATTTACTATTTTTGTACAAAAGATTTTCAGATCTTATAGTAGTACATACACTCAGGCTAAAAATGTCGGAATATTTAACTGACTCTAATAATGCATATATAAATAAGCAATGCACACATTATAAGGAAAGAGATACAAAAAGTAGTATACATTAAATATATATATATAAAAATACAGCAAAAAAAAAGGAACAAATGAGTATTGCTTACTGAAAAATCTAAATCTAAAATAAAAATTACGGACTGATAAAGCTAAATTAAAGAAAGACCGAGACGTAGAGTAACAAAGCAAAAACGCGCGTCCACTTATACTATCAAGAAAAATATAGAAGTCAAGGTAAGCGGATCAAAGTCAAAAGCCTGCCGAATATATCAGTGGAACTAGCTCTTTGAGCGCTAGTGGGTAGACTATTCCATTTGCGTATAACATGCACAAAGAAAGATCGCTCGCCAAATTGAGTTCGAAAATGAGGCAATAAAAGGTTGCGGTGTCGTGATGAACCTAGGAACTGAATACGATCATACAGATATTCAGGCTCCTTAGAATATACCAAATTATGTAAAAAATTTAATCTTCTTGCCATTAGATATACAACCAGTGTACAACCCAGGTATGAGTTAGTGTAAGGTGACACATGAGATGTTCTGAACAAATCGACCGGTGTCATTAATAGCTACAGTTAGCTTGCGCTGGCATTGTGAGTCGAGTTTCGGCAAAATTAAACTTGCAACATTGAAATGTGGTAGTATAAGAGCTTTTGAGAGTACCATGCGCATTTGACGGAACAACATGTTGGCAGAAAATCTCAACACTCTCATACAGGAATAAATGTTTCTAATCATATTAGAAACATGACTACAGCCAGTGGGGGAGCTATTTAACTCAACGCCAAGATTCTTAACAGAATCGGCATAAGGTACGATGGTGTTGTTTACCTTGATTGGAGATAAGTCTGAAACTTCGTAGCTTCTGCGATACACTTGCATACAAGTGGTCTTCTTGGGGTTGAGTATAAACTGATTACGTTTAGCCCTTACACCAATTCTAACCAGGTCGTCATTTAACCACTCAACACAGTCCTCAATTAGCCCAGTTGGCCTATCTAAATATATCTGAACATCATCAAGATACAGATTAACTGATGCATCAAGAAGTTCCGTGGGTAGTTCATTAACTTACAGCGAAAAGAGAAGTGGTCCGAGTACGGAACCTTGAGGCACGCCACAGCTGAGAGTTAGGGATGTTGAAAGAATGTTAGAAACTTTGACAGTCTGGGTTCTGGAGAAAGGAATTTTTTATCAATTTGATAGCTGTGGTCGAGAAATTGAAGTGTTGGCGCAGTCTGAAGAGGAGCAGGCCATGATTGGTGGAATAAAATGCCTCACTAAAGTTAATTAGAACTAGATGGGGCATCCGCTGTAAAGCCGTAGAGGCAATCCACCGGCGTTAACTTAGTACCCTCGTGTACACTATTATTGTACCATAATGCAGCGACTCTTAGGAATTGATCCCATTCTTTGGGATTCTCGTCTACGATTGTACGCAGATGTTCTATTAGAGGTCTATGTGCACGTTCTAGTGCTCCATTAGACTTTGGATGGTATGTTGAAGTCTGTAACTTCTTTACCTTCAGCAGCTTGCTCAGCTTCTTGAATAGCTCTCTCAGGAAATTAGCTCCCTGATCGGTGACTATTCTCTTTGGAATACGATAGCGCGTAACAATTGCATTGAAGAAAACTCGCGCTACTGTTCCTGCTTGTCCATTAGGTATGGCATATCTATCGACGAATTTGGTAAATTTATCTTGAAAAGTCAAGATTAATTTATGACCTGATTGGTCTCTTCTAGTGGACCTACTATATCAAGGTACACCTTGTCGAAAGGTTGTTCTGAGATGTCCGTTGTTACCATTAACATCTTAAATTGTGGAGATGCTTTCATTGTTTGGCACTTAGAGCATTTTTGATGTATTTTTTTAAATCGTTAAGCATGTGCCTCCGACGATACTTGCGTCTTATTCGTTCATAGGTCTGAATGACGGCCGCCATCAAAGCGCCGAACGGAAAGTCGTGATAATCCTTTATGATTGTTTGAACTTCCTTGCGGCTCGTGATTATCTCAGGTGCCTTGACTGGACTTATATCCTGTTCAAGCGTAGCAGGAAGTTGTGTCTTCGAGTCTGTGGGTTGAATTTGTTTATCTTCCGCTGCCATCGCTGTGTTTCAGCATTGGAGCCAGTATTGGGCTCTTGGAATTTCTGTTGCTAAGCTCGTGTCTCAGCGAAGCTATGAGCTTGTTCTTTATATTTATTTTATGTGGGGGATTATAGTCCTCCACTGAGTGCATAGTGTGGTGGACTGGGGTTTTTACCGTTAAGGTGTTGCCTATATAGTCTTCCTTTAATACTTGAAGAATGCGGGTTAGAGCATCCGCATTGTTATTATACTACCCAGATGCTGTAATCGAATTCTTATAATTTATAGTCAAATCTCACCAAACGGGAGGTCAGGTCTTTACCTTTAAAGACACCTTTGAGAAGCTTGTGGTCAGTATAGAACGTGAATATCCTGCCTTGAAGGTAACATCGGAAATTCCTAGTTGCCCAGTCTATAGCCAATAAATCCTTTTGAATAGTGGAGTAGATTTTCTCGGCTTTATTCAGCGTTCGGCTTGATTGGCAATTGGCTGATCCTTTCCCACTTCAACTTGGGACTGTAAATCTCCTAAAGCCTCATTACTGGCGGCTGATGTGAGATTTTCGAAAAATCTGGATAGATTAAAATATGTGGAGAAATTGAAGCATACTTGATGCTTTGAAATGCGTCTTGGCATTTCTCAGTCCAAGTGAATTATACATCCTTTCGGAGTAAATTCGTTATTGGACGAACGATTTTGGAGAAGTCCGGAATCAACTTCCTGTAGTAATGAGCAAATCCCAAAAACGGCTGAACTTGCCTTACTGTTCTAGGAACAGGAAATGTCTGGACGTAGATTGTTGTGCTGGGATCTAATAATGTACCTTCACTGCATTTCTGCTCTATGGAATCAACTTCTCTTCTCAAAAATTGGCGCTTCTCTGGCTGCAGTTTGAGGTTGATTTTTCTCAATTTGTCGTAGACCTTTTCAGTTTATCATTGTGGAAATGACAATATCATCAAGATAAACAAAACTTTGCAGGCCTAGCGGGAGCTCCTTTGAGTCCGATAGGCATACGCTTGAATTCGTAGTGTCCGTGACTAGTACTGAAAGCGGTCTTATGTCGATCTTTTTTATCCAATAAGACTTGGTGATAGTATTTGGCCAAATCGAGAGTAGTAAAGTATCTGGTGTGACCTAGTAGTCAAGAATATCCTAGATTCGGGATAGCGGAAATGCATCGCCGATTTTCTTTTCATTTAATTTACGAAAATCGACAACGACACGCCACGTTTTTTCACCATCGGGTCCCGCCTTTTTGGGAACAACCAGTAAGGGTGACTGCCGAGGGCTTTTGCTAGTTTGGACTATCCCGTTAGCTGGCATTTCTGGCAATTGTTCATCTATTACTTGCCTTATTATACTTAAATTTAGAAAAATGTTGAATAGAAATGACGGATAAATTAATTAGAAATTTTATGAAATACTAATGAAGTAGAAAGAAAAGAAATTTAATTTTTAATTAGTAATTGTTGTAATCGCATATTTGAATTTGAATTGTACAAATTGTAATAGAAGGAAGATCAAACCAACGATCGATACCATGGAAAATTAGCCGAATTCCAGGATCGCCCCGTCATAGTAGGACCAGCGAACGGATTCCGTCTTCCTTCTAGAAAGTGAAATCGATCGAACAACAAGTGTGGATAGAGAACATAAAGAATAAAATTAGTCAAAAGTAAAATCGGATTTGAGTTTTTCATTTTTTTTCTTTGTAATGCTGGATATTAGACCCACACTATTTTTTTTTAATTTTCACAAAATACCTGTCAACATATATTATGTAATTATAAGATTTAATATCCCATATGAAATATATGAAATTGGCAATGATTAAAATTCATGTTCTTGAATATTTTCGGATTAGATAAGAGTTAGATAATTTTAATTAGCATACAATATAAAAATAATAATCGCATCTATAACTTTAATCAAATAGTTCTAAACTGAAATAAAAACAAATATTCCAAAATAAAAATAACATTCTCAAACTAAACAATAAAAAAATGAGTTAGTGGAATCCAAGCGCAATCAGAAGACAACTAGGGAACGTAGCAAGATCGACTTGTCGATAACTCATATGGCAGTACGACGAGTGATTTGTTGATGTTGAGAGGAGGACAGTTAATAGCACACCATTTAAGAAAGGTGTCTAAGTCCAAACTTAGAATTCCACACTCGTTTTCGTTTTCTTATAGCGGAAATAGAATTACACACTTTGTGAAAATTTCAACTGTCTACATATTACGGTTCATGAGACACAGCCCGGTGACAGACAGACAGGCGGACGGACGGACATCGGAGGCTCTTTAATAGGACTCCCGTTTTTACCCCTTGGGTACTGTAGCGAAGAGCGCGCCCGGTGTCAGCCACACCCTGCATCCATCTTGCAGTGAATATAGACAGGTGCCGCAACTGGTGCCTCGTGCTGCAAAATTCACTTCAGCGACAAGTGTGGGTGGCCGCACAGCATGTTGTCGCTAGCGATCAGCCAGCTTGGGGTGGTTCTTGCCACCCACTTTTGGAAATTTGTAGCTATTTTTGCAATGGAATCGCTCATTCAGTTAGTTTCCGGTATTTTAAAGTAATACTTGCCATTCCAGGAATCGGACTAAAATTTTAATTCCAGTACAGGAGGCTTAGTACTGGGAATTTCCAATTCTTAAATACAGGGTATTGGTAATTATAATGGTAATGATAGTTGAATTTGACAGCTCTGCTGTATATAAACCATAGTAGTTTTCAGTGCGCGACGCGTGCAAAATGAACCTCTCCAAAATTCATATAACTTTACTATTAATTGAATAAAATGCAATTTTTGTTTGTAAGATAAAAAGTGTTGCATTTACTTGTTAAGCTTACCCTGGTATTTCATTACTTGTTTTAATAATACGAAGTTATCCGCGGTTACATTTGTTGGCACATTCGTAAGTAACACCTGCATATGCATTTGAATCTGCATTTCTAGTTCAATATAATTTATTTATTCTACAATTTGGAGCAAGTTAGGTGTGAGTAGTAGGTATTTGATCTCATTCATTTGGATTTACTAAACTAGATATTCTTGAGATCTTTAATGTGCCACCAACTTAGATCTTTACGTTCTTCGTCACATAACCTATACACAAGATTTGATTTTTTTATCAGTAATGGTACATTTAACAAACTTTGCTGCAAGTTTTGCGCAAAAACTTTTTGCAGCATCTGATAGCACATAATTGCGTTTGTAGACACTATCCCGGGTTTTGAAGTTAAATATTACCTTTCCTACATCAAACTATTTCTTGTTTGATTCATAAGCTTTAAGGATTCGTTCACAGGTTTCGTGATAAATTGCATCAAATTTTTCGAGGAATTTCGTTCTTTCACCTACTTGACTTAGCTTTTCAATATCGATATTGTAAACTCTCTACCATAATTTAGGAAGAAGGGGGAATACCCGGTGATAGAATTAACGACTGTCTTGAGAGCAACAGAAATATCATTAATTTCGCGATCCCACTTTTTGTGATTGTCGGTGATATATGAACGAAAGGCGCTACCGATAACCTTATTCCATCTCTCTGTGAAATTATTACGAGGATAATAGCGAGCGTTTAACCAAAATTTGCGTACGCCCAATTTGGAAAAAAGAGCATGAACTTCGTTTGAGTCAAATTGGCGACCACTATCACTTATTATAATTTCGGGAATACAAATTCGAGGAATATACGATTCTCTACCAGTTGGGCTACTTTTCTTACTGTTGCCCCTCATAAGGAAATAAGCACGGCATTTTTATATCAACTTTCCGATTCGGCTTCAGTCTGCCTTTGATTTGCCCACCATGCAGTCCTAATCCTAATCGTATACTGGCCTGGAGATACCCCGCGACATCGCATTTCATACTTGATGTCCACGTCGGAACGAAATGCTGCTATTTCAACAAAAGACATGATTTCTTTTGAACTTAATACAGTTTGCTTGATGTGCAGTTCGGAATGACACATTTTTCGTGAATTCAGGGTTAACGGAATATATCCTTAGCAATTAAATTATCAAGTCTAATTTAAGATAATATTCTTGAAAAGGTAAAGCGATCGCCTTCGTTCAAGTTTTCTATTTCTTGATAAGTTTACGATTCTTCAATAATGTTCATGAAAATGGAATGGATTTCTGAAATAATATTACATGTTTTCTTTGCACTATTTGTGAACGATTTTATGCGATCTAAAACAGCAACAATTCTATGAATTTTCTTTTGAAAATTATATTTACGTACCTATTAGTTTTAAATTTTGAACAATAATATTTTTAATGAGAAAGCAACCCTGGAATCAAAATAAGAATGTAGCGTTTAATTACTGACTGCTATATGTTTTTTTTTTGCAATTAATTATATAATTCTATTCAAAATTTTAAATGAAAGCGAAAATAAAGGTAATTGAAGGAATGTAGTACCAAACTAGTTTCCTCGTTTTATGATTTCCATTGCCTGTTCGTATTAATAATGTAGGTCGAAAACAATTCTAATGTCAATAATCAAGTAAGTAAGTGTTATCTATTGGTAACGATGCGTAAAAGACGAGTTGTAACCCTACGATGATGACGATTATTGTCATTAATGATTATAAGGTACCCTAATTGAACTTGTGCCTTGAGTTTCCAGGTCACGCTTGAAATATGTTACAAATAATTTAACTTGAATATGTCCACAGTGTACTCTGCTAAAATAATATGGAGATCTATCTATATGATCCATTTTGGACTAAAATGAATGAAATTGTGTATTATATGTAGCTTTTAATATGTCGAAAAATAAGTTTTTATTTAGGTTGTAATATAACCAATTTAGAAATATGTGACATTTATATGAATTAAAATGTTTAGGATTTACTTAATAATATGAATATCGGAGTCGGCAGTACGATTTTCATTTAGGTTTATGATTTCTGACATAAGATGCAACACTTGCGCATAATCACTAATTTAAATTAAGTTTGCAGATATACAAGGTTATAAGGTCACTTATTTTCAAGGTTATGGATCACTAATTCTGCCCCAGATTTGCCAGTGACCGAGGTTATGACAATTGTATTCAAGGTCATGAAAAATTTTATGCAAGCACTATTAACTAAGAAATAGTAATTCTAGAACTTAATATCGCTCGCACTATAAATATCCTTCACTAATAACTTATTCACGTTGAACGTAGATTGATGTTAATAATAATTTTTGTGAATTTGTCACAATTACCGATTTATTGTTATATGTTGTGCAAGAATTATGTATCCAATATCCACCTGACGAATTCACATTGGTTGCCACAGTCAATTATGTTGTAACATTTCACTACCGCAGCACTAATTGGATATTTACTTCGATACTGAATGGCATTTTTTTTGCAGCTGTTTAATGAGAATGCACTTACGTGCTGCTATTGTTTTGATTGGGACGACCGGTTTGATAACGCTGGATATTAGAAAGATAAAAAATTTTGATATTTTTTTTGTTGTAACTAATGATAACTGCCACTATAAATTCAATTTTTGATTATTTAATACACGTATTTCCTTCGAGGATCGTATTAATACAATCGTTGCCAGGGCTAATGCTACTCTGGGCTTTGTAAAGAGATGGTCAAAGGATTTTAATGATCCATTCATAACGAAGGTCCTTTACTGTGTACATTCGGTCGACCTATTTTGGAGTATGCCAGTCCGGTCTGGTCTCCTTTTTGTGCTGTATACATAAATCGTATTGATGCTGTGCAGCGGAGATTCGTTCGTTTTGCTCTGCGTGGACTTCATTGGAATAACCCTATTATTTTACTTCCATATATTGATAGGCTTAAACACTTTCCATTGGATTCTCTTGAAAATAGGCGGAAAGCTTCCAGAGTTCTTTTTGCGTTTCAGAGTATACAGGGAGCGACAAATTCTCCTGAGCTATTAAATACATTCAATATATCTATTCCTGCGCGATCCTCATCATAGTACGAACAATGGTTTTCACGAGCCGATTTAATCAATGTCTGGTCTCTTTAACAAGCAGTTTGATTGCATTGACTTTCATCTTTCAAAAAGCCAATTAAGAGATCAGCTTAGTTAAAGCTACTTTTCATTTTATTATTACTGTTTGTACACTTTTGGTCATTACCATTGTTTACATATGTATAATTTTTTTTTTTTTTTGTAAACTTAGTAATCAGATCTTTGATGAAGTTCTAAATAAATAAATAAACTAAACTACACAAAGTAAAATAAAATTAAACATTGATGGAGGCCCTCATACAAGAAACGTGATTTTTTCGGGGGTTTTTTGCTCCATTTCTTCTTATTATTTTTCAAACGATGGCATTATATTCTCAAATGAAGTCTTCTTTCATTTGAAAAATAAATAAAAATACATAAGGAGCGGTTCAGAAAAAATTTACCCATTAAGTTATTTTTATACCTGCAAAATTACAATAATCCAGGTCTGGAGTTATATGTAAAATAATACATAAATACTGAACTCTTTTTTAAAAATTTCAAAAGGCCTAAATACAAGTTATTCCACAGTAAAAAGGACAATAGCCAATTGAAAGGATGCGTGGGCCAAGTAGAAAACCAGGGCCATCCCATCCAGACATCATAAACCAGATGAAGGGTACTTATTCTCGGAAACCGGGAACTTTGGAAAGAGATATGGCGACATTGGCAGGAACTTCAAAGTCTACAGTACACACTGCATAGGTATAAAGAAATCTGTGAACTAAGGAGCTATAAGGTGCAAAAGTTCCGCTGAGGAAGAAAGAAGAAGAGAAGACAGCAACAAGAAGAGCGTGAAAACTTTATGAGAGCTACCTGACGAAATACGATTGTGTCGTTATTGATGACGTAACCTACTACAAAGCACTTTCCGCAGATACGTGGATACATGGAGCCTGCAACAATTAACTCATGATCATCAAGATGAAAACGAAATCGGTTCACAACTGATCTTAAATCACTTTTATTTTGACGATGCCCTTTTTGGTTCTTATGACTTATAGTCAGCTAATACAGCAAAAACAAAGAACTCCAAAAAATACTGAACTGCGGCGGATTTAAACTTCACAAATAGGCATCCAACGTTGACGAATTGCTACACAATATCCCGGATAAGGATAAAGAGCTATCTTCCACTCTTCGCATGTTCTCTGATGCACATCTAAAGATATTGGGAATCCACTGGCATCCGGCAACTGATTGCTTTCAATTAGAATGTTAACACGCTAACTCACCTTTCAAATACACGAAAAGAAACGTTCTATCGTACATTAGCCGGCCGTTTGACCCGCTTGGGTGGATGGCTCCCGTAATTATCGTTGGTGAGATATTTATGTTGAAACTTTGTCTAGCAAAATTGGACTGAGATGACGAACTATCTTCAAAGCTCGCAGCAGATTGCCATGAATACAGAAAATACTAACCGGATCTGAAAAACATTCGCATAAATCGCTGGATGGGAACATCTAATTCAAGGACGTCGCTCTTAAATTACATGTACCCTCTGCGATGCATCCATCTTAGCTAATTCCGCAGTTATTTATTTGCATATTCTTCCTTGCTGTGTGATTGCCAGAAAAACGAAAGCTGCTCCTCTTAAAACTTTATCTGTCCTTCGACTAGCGCTCGCTGAGCTTCTATATCTATATCTATATCTCCGCTAATGGCGGACATGTACATGAACAACCTAGAACAAACGATTTTCAATTCGAAAAATTCTATATCTGAAAATGTACAATTCTGGTATAGGTATGTAGACGACGTACTATGTCTTTGGAACGGTAGTTTGAGACAACTCAATAATTTTTTAAAGTGTCTGAATTCCTTCAACAGTAAAATCCAATTCACCATGGAAATTGAAGGAGATGAACACATTAATTTCTTAGACCTTACAATAATGAAAAAACAGGACAAGCTCAAATTTAAGATTTATAGAAAAGATACATATGCAGACATAAGCTGTGTTCTTTTGTGCACGCTATCCAGTTCATTGCACTGCTCCAGCAAAAGAACGCCTCACACAACCAATGAACTTTATTTTTAAAACTTAATTATTTTTAAATATATATCCCGAAGTATGGACTGTTGTATCTAAGAAATGTTTTCACTTAATTTTTAGGTATACATATAGGTATATTTACAATAATAAAAGGAAAATAATTGACTTTAGACTGAAAATGACTACAGGTGGTATATGAATGTTTTAAAGATGATTAAAGCTTAAACATCCTCCCGCCGTGAAGACTTGGTCTTAACAAATGGGTAGTCTAGCTAATTTTGATATAGGACGCTTAAAATCTCCTTTTTTAGTTCTTATTGTAACGACGCGAACTAAGTTGTCAGAACCTGGATGAGTTTCCTTAATACGTCCTAGAACCCATGCGGACGGTGGTAGGTTGTACTCTTTGATAAGCACCATGTCGCCAGTTTTTAAGTTATCTTCGGTTCTTGTCCACTTTGGCCGGTTTTGCAAGCTGGTCAGATATTCTACGTGCCAACGTCTCCAAAAGTCCTGTAACAATTTTTGTAATACTCGCCATCGGGTCAGTGTAGAAATTTTGACGTCGTGCATTGGTGATTCGGGTAGTGTGGTGATGGGTTGACCAATTAGAAAGTGAGATGGCGTGAGCACCTCGATGCTGCTGATATCATCTGACACACTCATCATCGGTCTTGAGTTTAGGACACCTTCTATTTGTGTAACAAGCGTTGACAGCTCTTCGTAGGTTAGCCGCGTTTCGCCGATCGTCTTCTTCAGAAGAGTCTTAACAGATTTCACTCCGGCTTCCCAGATTCCACCAAAGTGAGGAGCTGCGGGTGGATTCATGTGCCAGCTTATGTTGCTTTTTGATAAAAATTCTGCAATTAGAATATTATGACTTAACGCGGTTACCAAATTGTGAATTTCGCCAAGTTTCCGTTTGGCCCCTACAAAATTAGTTGCGTTGTCACTATACATGTTCACTGGCATGCCCCTTCTTGCAATGAAGCGTTTCAAACAGGAGATGAAAGCTTCCGATGTTAGGTCACTTGTTACTTCAAGGTGTAATGCTTTTGTGCTAAAGCACATAAAGACGGAAATATATCCCTTTGTTGATCTTGCTCCTCGCCCTCTATGGAGCAGCAATGGAATCGGGCCTGCATAATCAACGCCAACGTTTTCAAATGCTCTAGTAAACGAAACTCGATCACGAGGAAGATTCGCCATTAATTGTTGAGATGTGGCTGCTCTATATCTCACACAAGTGATGCACTGATTGTTATGGCTTTTGACTGCTGCTCTGCAGGATATGATCCAGTATCTTTGCCTTAGAATGCTAATAAGGAGCGATGTCCCAGTATGAAAATATTTTTGGTGCGTACAAGCGATCAGAAGTTTAGAAAATACGTGAGTTTTCGGAAGAATAATAGGGTGTTTGACATGGTAGCTGAATTTTCTAGTCTTCCACCAACTCGTAAGATTTTGTCATTGTCCGAAAATGGTGAGAGCGGAAGCAATTTGCTTGAACTAGGCACAGGTTTTCTTCAATTTCTTCGTGAAACGCTTCAGCTTGTGTCCAACGTATACAAATCCTTGTTGCATAATTTAATTCCTCGGCTGTTATCCATGGTGATGAGAGCTCGCTGGTTGGATATTTACATTTCCTTTAGAAACGAAAACATGTAGCAATGATACGTAGAATTGCACTTAATGAAGATTTTCTCTGAAAGAGCTCAACTAATGTGTCGTTCATAATGCTGGTGTGATATACATCAATGTATGTCTCTCGTGCTTCCAACTTTGCCTTTTCTGATGATTGTCTGGGCCAAGTATTAATTTTCTTCATCCAATCGTTTCTGAGCCAGTCTGGACCTTGCCACCAGAGGTTTAAATGTCGTAGGTTTGATGGTGAAATTCCTCTTGACGCTATATCCGCTGGATTCTCCTTGGAGGTTACATGATTCCAAGCAGATCTCGGCAAAATTGTTAAGATTCCAGCGGTCCTGTTGCCGACATAGCACTTCCACTTTCGAGAATGTGATGACAGCCACCTCTGAGTCTGTCCATGCGAAGCATTGTATATTTGGCATTTGAAAGGCTGACTTGATTGTATTGATTAGTTGGGACAATAATAGAGCTGCACATAGTTCTAATTTTGGGATGGAAACCTGTTTTATGGGTGCAACTCGAGTTTTTGCTGCAATCAATGTTACCTTGTTGTTACCGCTGTTTAAATTACTCCGTGCGTGTACAACTGCACCATAAGCGGATTCTGATGCGTCCGAAAATCCATGTATTTGAAATTGTTCGCCCTCAGTTGTTAACCATCGCGGTATGCAAATGTCCTGTACATGATGTAGATTGTTCCGAAGCTCATTCCAGTGCTTTGCCATGTCCTCTCCAATGAGGTCATCCCAATCATAGTTATTGAGCCATAGTCTTTGCAACATGATTTTGAACACCACTGTAATTGGTGAAAGGAACCCTAACGGATCAAATATGCGACTCGTTTCTGATAAGATCTTTCCTTTTGTAGCCGGTGTCTTAATGAAAGGGCTGACATCAAATCTGAAACAGTCATCGGCGGGTATCCACTTTAGGCCTAGGATTTTCACTGTTTCTGGATTTTCATCTATGCGTAAAGATGTCATGCCACCGTGGCCTGAAGGTAGGGCATCTAGAACTTGTTGGGAGTTGGACGCCCATTTTCTTAAATGAAAGCCTCTTGTCTGTAGCAAATTCACTAGCTCTTTTTGAAGTTCAATTGCTTGTTAGACTGTTGCAGCTCCCGCCATTAAATCGTCAACATAGAAATTGTGGTTAATAGCATTTTCAGCTAGTGGAAACTTTCCTTTAAACTCAATCGTCAATTGTTTGAGGGCTCTAGTTGCTAGAAACGGCGCTGATGTTGTTCCATAGGTGACTGTGTTAAGCCAGAGGTGCTG
The DNA here is from genome assembly GCA_963930735.1 of Dioctria linearis. Lineage (NCBI taxonomy): Eukaryota > Metazoa > Arthropoda > Insecta > Diptera > Asilidae > Dioctria > Dioctria linearis. The sequence continues at coordinate 129,882,320 of OZ005740.1, read as the reverse complement.
AATGGGTTCGGTTGAAGTTTCTCTCCATATAATGCACTTGTATCTTCTGTCACGCTCATCTACTAGGACCATTCTGTACATCTTTTCGATGTCACCCGTAAGCGCAATTTTATATGTCCTGAATGACAGAAGAATGGGGAAGAGGTCCCTCTGCATTTTCGGACCAACAAGAAGCTCCTGATTTAATGAAATGCCAGTGGATGTTTGGGTAGATCCATCAAAGACTAATCGCAATTTCGTAGTAGTACTTGAGTCTTTTAAAACAGCATGATGAGGCAGGAAGGCATGCTCTATATTGCTATTAGATTTAATAGATGAAGCACATTCTAGATGCCCCAATCTTTTATACTCACTAATGAAGGCACAATATTCCTTATGTAAAGTGGGATTTTGTTTAAATCTTCGTTCCAAAGAATTCATTCTATGAGAGGCTGAAGCTAATGAATCTCCTAGAGGCGTTGAATCTGCCTTGAATGGCAATCTCACCGTGTAGCGCCCAGATTCCTTGTCAACATAGTGTGTATTGATAAAGAGGGATTCACATTGTTGCTCCTCGAGGGTGTATTCTGAATTCCGGTGTAGTGGTTCTTCGGTTTCCCAAAATTTCCGCAGTGTTGCATCAATGTCTGCTACATCTGCATGACATGATGTTATTGTTGATATGTCAGTAGTCTTGATGAGTGATCCTGCCACAATGTATCCAAATATTGTGTTTTGTAATGCGGGTAAGTTAGCAGAAACGAAGTGCTGTCCTTGTTGTAAGATTTGAATGAAGTGTTCAACCCCCAATAGTATGTCAATCTTGTTTGATTGATTGAAATGTGGATCTGCCAGACTGTATCCCTTGATGAATGTCCAGTCATCTATGTTGAAATTTGTAGCAGGCTGCTTGGATGTTAATTTATTTAAAATTAAAGCATTTCTGACAATCTGTTTGGATCTATCATGGCGCGATGAAAGCGTTAATTTTAATCTTCCTTGAGTGTATCCAGATCTAGCAGCAGATAATCCTTTGACGAGTACTTTATCTCTCTCTCGTTTCAGTCTCAAACGTTGTACGCACTCTTCTGACACAAACGAGGCTTGCGACCCTGAATCGATTAGCACGCGACATGATTGTAAGGTTCCTGTAGAGTCTTCGACATGAACTAGAGCTGTGGGTAATACAGACAAATGAATTTGCTTAGGGTTAACCGAAGTTAGTGCATTGATGTGAATATGTTCGCTCCCATTTTGATTTTCTGCATTGGATTTTGCTTGTACAAACGGTGGCGTGTTTGGATTGAAATTAATTGCAGATTGTTGATGTGATTGGCCTGGTATGGCTGATTGAGTAGACATTCGAATAGTTGATAAATGAGTTGAGTTCTCAACTTTCCATGAGTGTAAGCATGAATGATGTTTTTGGTTGCAATAATGGCATGAAAATCTTGACTTACAATTTTGAGCTTGGTGTCCCGAGCTAAGACAGTTGAAGTACAATGCAAGTCTCTTCACGACATTTTGTCTTGTTTCTACATCCATGGACTTGAATTCAGAGCATTTGTATATAGGATGATCCTCTGAACACTTTGGACATTTAACTGAACTGTCGGAATGTAATGTGCGAACAGTTGGTTTTGCGGATGGAAATTTTTTGAGAGATGGCTCAAATGCTTCAATTGCATCGCAACGCTTAGCTAAGAACTTAAGACGGCCTTGAAATGATGGAAGATCCTTCTCGGAGATTTCTTCCGCCCAGGCTTGACGAGTATCTGGGTCTGTTTTACTAAGAATGAGAAAAATGAGCCATGGATCTCTCTTCATAGCATCATCACCTAAAGCTGCTATCCCCCTAATTAATTCATCTGATGTGTCAGTGAGTTTTCGTAAAGCGGCGAAGGAGGTCTGTGATGTGCTAGGCTGATTAATAAAGACTTGGATATACGAATTTAGAATGTGCCTTTTTTTGTCATATCGATTTATCAATTTGGACCATGCTTCCTTATAATTGGCGTCAGTTATAGTGATATGTTTGACTAACGTGGCAGCTTCACCCCTTAATAGACCCTTAAGGTATTGTAACTTGTATACATCTGACAATCCTTCGCGCTTATCCACTGATGTTAGAAATAAATCCTTAAAGGATGGCCAATCCTTATAATCACCACTGAACTCTGGAATATGCACCTTGGGCACTTTAACTTCAAGAGAGCTATTACCTTGCGATGACGAGCAATTTGTAAAGTTCTCAAAAATATGGCGCTGTTGTTCAACAAATCTGGACATGGAAGAATTAAGGTCTTCGACAGTTGGATTAGTTGGCATCTGAGAACGTTTTAAACTGTTGAGAGTACTTAGAAGTAGCGGTTTTACAGTAAAATACTTGTCCTCGAATTCAGAAAATTCTGACGCTATATCTAAAGTAACTAACGTATCGTCGACTGCACTAAACTCGCTCCACATTTTTTCTAATGTTTCTAAACGCGTTTTCAATTCTTCAACAGTACTGTTATCAATTGGAATATTTTCCGCGAAAGTTTTAAGCTTGGTCTTGGATCCTTTTAACCGACTTCGTTGACCTTTATATAAAGCAATTTGTACATCCGTCATTTTACCGTGAAATTTGAATATGTAATTATTTTTAAATATATATCCCGAAGTATGGACTGTTTTATCTAAGAAATGTTTTCACTTAATTTTTAGGTATATATATATAGGTATATTTACAATAATAAAAGGAAAATAATTTGATTTTAGAACTGTCTGAATGTCTACAATTCACTGTGAATAGATTATGTGTTCTTGTTTGCTGTAAGTGCGATTGTTTTTTATTTCTAATAAATGTGTCTCCGTATTTTTGATACACTATTGTATGAAATCAAAACTGTATAAGGTCAATGTTAAATATGCAGATTCAGTTATACATGTGTCTGACGATAGAGAACTGTTGCTTACGTATGTGTACTAGTATTGTGTAATGTGCGATCAGCAGATGAAAATGTGAAATATAGAGTTGTTACTAGAAATTTCTATTTTTCCATATGCAAATATTGTTTCTACTCTTAATAACACCATGAAATTGCAATTGAAGACACGAAAATACAAATCAGTAACGTAGTTACTTCAACAAGGCATGACACCGTCTATATAAATATTCACCTTATAAATATATGTATACACTTGTAATTCTATGAACGCTTACTTGTTCGTAGTGCACTTTCAATAAATTATATTCCAATAAATATGTTTGCAGGTATATAGATTTGTCGCTGTAATAATAAACTGTAGCTCTGCATGGTGCAGAAGATGTGAAGAATTTCATCCAATTGATTTGTGCGCAAAGTATGATCACTTGAAAGTCTCAGTAATGTGAATAATGTTAGCCAACTAAACTAAATGCAGCAATATTTAAATAAAACGAGTACTTATCTGTGATGTACATATCATGCACGAAAGGCGATGCAGTTGCAATTGTTTGTGAGTTTCAGGTTATTTTCCAATTTTTATGTGCAGATGATTATTCCAAATTGAAGTTCCATCTGGCTTATATTCAAAGCACAGTTCCACCTCTAAATTTGTGGCCCTTTTCCTATTGAATTTATATTATTCCCGGGTTTCGGCACCAAAAAAGTTATCTATGTAATTTTCAAGAAATCAGAAGGCAAATGTTGTTTGAACTTGTGTAAACTTTATTCTTGTTTGAAATACAAAAATGCTCTGATGTGTTGCTGATGCTACCGCTTGAACCTGACTGACACTAATTGACCGTAATTGTACATTTGTCTTTAATTATTTCAACTACTACGATACTATGAGTGTGACAATTACATATACTTAGGACTACTACATTGTGTGAATCATATACTCTTGACCTTGAGAAAAATAATACATTGCAACAACTCCTATGACATATAAAATAATTGACTTTAGACTGAAAATGACTACAGGTGGTGTATGAATGTTTTAAAGATGATTAAATCTTAAACACACACACATAATCAAAAAATTTATTTGGGATCTATGATAGGTGGAGGATAAACACAGATAATATTATCTAAAAAGTTAATTAAAAAAAAATATTAATTTGAATAAGTTTCAGAAAAGGAAAAAGGAAAGCGAGGTCATATAAAGAGGCCAACATATTTTTTACTGATTTTAGCGACCCCTTTTGGTGAATAGAACTATATTTAGCCGTGCAGTGCAACATTGCACTACACATTCTATAGTGTAGCTTGCACTCTCAAATGTATGATTGCACCAGTGCACGAAAAACAAGAGAACACAGCTATAGTCATAAATAAAAATTCTTTCACACACTTCAAATATAAACACTCAGTATTTGATAACTTGGTACATAGAGCAGTTTTTATCCCAACGGATAAAAATGATAGAGAAGAAGAAATTGAAACATTTAAGAATATAGCAAGCAATAACGGGTTCAATGATGAGTTAATAGCTGAAATTTTAAAAAGAAAATTAAGAAATAAACTTGTGAAAGAAATTACTTGCCTAAGCAGTATTGTACCAACAGAAAAAACTTGGGCATCATTACCATATTGTGGAGAGATATCGGACAGAATAGCGAAGGCACTAAAGAAACGTGATATACACGTAGGTTTTAAAACGGTAAAAAATCTTAATAGATTATTGCTTATGTGTTAAAGATACAACCGATAAATTAATAGAAATGGGGTATATTGTTTAAAATGCGCAACATGCCAGGGGGTATACATTGGGCAAACAGGACGATCTTTCAAAGAAAGAATAAATCAGCACTTCAGTTCTCTAAGGAATAATAATTTCAAATCGAACTTTGCTAAGCACCTATTAGAAAATAAGCACATTCCTGACTTAGAACCAGAAATTCTGCATTTTTGTGACAAAGGTAGAAAGCTAAACTTGCTAGAGTTACTCGAAATATCTCGAGCTCTATTAAATTAAAACTCTGCATGTTTCAACGACCAAACGGATCTACATTACTCGCCGCTATGCAAACCATTGCATTAGACGACATCAGCAATACAAAAATTGTTAGTGTACTAAAGATAGCCGAAAAGCTGAAACCGGTCTACATTCGAGGTGAATAACTTTTATCAAATAAGTGTGGGAGACAACGTTTTTAAGTTCTTTTATTTATAATAGCATACCACAAAATCTCCACAGAAAAAATTAAAATAATAATTCCATCAGGCAATCCTCAACTCTTCATAGTGGTATCCAATTGACATTGCTACATATTAGGACTCGATTTTGGAATATTAATGCCAGAAACAACGTTCGGTTTCACATTTATCGATGCACACGATGTTTTCGCTATATGACTACTACAAGGAATCAATAATGGGAGTTCTCCATGCAGCCAGAGTCACTTCCTCTAAGCCCTTTGAACATTCTGGAGTAGACAATATCGGACCAGTAAATGTAACCGCAGTAAGACATAAAAGTTGCAAATGTTTCAAAGCATATACAGCAGTTTTCGTATGCCTTACATCTCGAGCTGTGCACATAGAATTGGTGACACAATCGACTTCCAAAGCCTTTATCGCTAGCTTCAAACGTTTTGTTTCGCGTAGAGGTCTGTGCTCACATTTACATAGCGACAACGCCACGAACTTGTGTGAAAAGCTCTTTAGCTGTTATCATAACTATTCAAAAAGCTACTAAGTTGTTATCAGACCTGATTAAAAGCTATTAATCTGTTACTACATCTATTTGAAAAGCTATTGACCTGTTAACAGATCTCCTTTAAAAGCTGTTAGGCTATTATCAAACCGTTTTTTTGAGCTGATATCAGGCCTATATCAAACCTGTTTAATTCAATGATGAACGAAAAACTAGTGAATGGAATCGTCAAGACCAGAATTGCAGTGCGAACGAATTTTAAGGCCCTAAAAATGGGTAGGATTGACGCAGAAGCTCAACTTGTAGATACTTTTAAGCCAATCACCAAACCATTAAGAGAGTTTGTTGCAAGAGCCAAACATGGGCCCCCAGATAATGCTAACTTTTAGCCAAAAGCTGTATAAGAATAAGAAGAATCCAACGCAATTGTGGTGGCTTTTATCTATCCCCTCTCAAACGAAAATATTTAAAAGTGGTGCACAGTAGCACGCCTATAAATTACGGAGATTAGTTTTTCACATCTGAAGAAGAATTTGCATCACCCAAATACTCAAGAACACTGATATTAATATCTGCTGTTGCTTTTCTGGATACGTTTGGATACATAGTTTTAAACCATTTAAATCTGTTCACTGATAGTAGCCCTAAGATGGACTACACCTATGGAGTTTACTATGATGACAGCACCAATGAGTGGAGAATTGGCAAATCAACGATTGATGATGATGATGAAGGTGATATTGTTATCACAGGGAAGAGCTATAGAACCACGTTGGGGTTACGTGAGCTGCTATTTATGAAACATCCAGTAAAAAGTCTGTATATTAAGAGGATTTAAATCACTATGGTATCATTTTGACAGATACCAATGCATATAAACGTGACTATGCTGAAGATGGGCAGATAAAAGGCACTTAAGCGACTTAGAATAAAGGCATAATCAGTAAACTTATACCGGATAAAGAAATGGAACTAATGCATTTGCCTAAGTAAAACATTGATCACATTTACTAGGATGATCCACATGAGTTAGTGGTTAGGCTGCTAGGTCAATTGCTTGAAGTGCCAAGTTAATGTACACATTAATGTAAAGAGATTCCACATCGAAAAATACTAGTTTCTGTGACGGATGAAGTGTGATTTCCGGGATTTGAGGTGTAACGATTTCTTCAAGTTAAGCTCAGGGTTGATTATTGATCTGAGTATGTTGCTGATAAACTTTTATAGTTCGTATCCCAGTGTGTATATGTTGGACAATACAGGTCTTGTTAAACACAGTTGAAAATGAAATAATAACAATTAAAATACAATAAGAAAGGTATTCAATTCTTCTCTCATTCTATCCTCCTCTGTCCAGTAAACACTGCCTCCTGTACTCCAAGATATATCTGAAATAAAAAGTATATAGAAATTAGTTCAATAATAATCCTTTGATTGAATATTATGCAGTACAATATAAAAAATTAAGCACATACATGCAGGCTGCCAAGAAACAAATTTCTTGGCAGTACAATAACAACACTGTGTAAATGTACTTATGCGAATTTCTTAACGAAATTCATGTTACTATTGCAGCTATTGCAAAATATGCAAATATGTTCATACATGTAAAAAACATAAAGTCGCAGCATATATACATACCATAATTCACGCAATTCAACAATTTGTGTCATTGTTGACATTTCATGAAACACTTTGAAAATATGCAAAAATTTGCATAATTTGCAGATTTCTTGCAAATTATGCATAGTAAACCTAATATTAAATATTCATAGAATATATTTATGAACTTATGCATTGGATTTTAGCTGTAAGCGAGCACCACAGCTATATTGCGGCATTTTGGGTGGGTTATTGTAGCGGTATGTTAAAATAAGAAGATATGTGCGCTTGTGTTTACTGTTGTTTTATTAAACAAAATTCTTCTTAAGTTCTTCTTAATTCGTTCTAGTTTTAGCTTAACTAATTATCTGTAGGTATGTGTGCTTGAGGTGTCGTAGCGTGACACGTGCTCAATATTATACCTCATATTTATTACGAATTTCAACTTTATTTCAAATTTCACTATCTATTGTTCTGAAATTACTAACTAAACTCTTACTATTAATTAAACTAATTTGTTTAACCACATGAAGCGTAGAAAATGCAAAGCTAGCATGAATTCAGCCGCTAGGTGAAAAACCTAGATCTAAAAATTTTCCGTCACCAACATGAATTAATTTCAGAAGAAAATGAAAAATACTTATCCTGAAATTCCGATTACCACAAAACAATTTTTCACACAAATTTTCCTTAAACACCTTTAACTTTAGAGCATGAGAATAATGTACCATATTCTACGTTTATTTATGCGCTAAAATTTTCTTGAAGTTCACTTTTTATTTTTTGCTTAGTTTTATCACTGCGATGGTATAAAACAAGCATGTAAAATCACTATCACTGACTGAGAATGATCTAAGGGACCACGGTCCTTTTATAGAGTTGGAGCCGCCATTTTCTGATAGATTCCACACAAAAATATGGATTTTCCACATATTTTTCATGTTTGCTCACTTTGCGCAACTATGTCAAAATATGCTAAAATATGTCGTCTAATTTATTCTTCGTTATCGACGAATGCTCCTTGTCGATTAAGTAATTATTTCAATTTTTCGCAAAAATACCAATATGGCGACTCCCTATGAAATTATAACTGAAATAAGTGAAAATGAATGTAAACAAAAACTTAATAATTTACTCAGAGTTTAAAACAAAGTAATTTCTCATTTATTAAAAAATATTTGTTCAGAAGGAATTTTTTAGAATCTCCGGTATATACCAAAAGCTAAAAATTGTTTTTAATTTGTTAATCTATCACACAACCCATTATATTTTTGGTGGCAAGGTTTAAGTCTTCGTGTGACTCATCAAGAGGTCCCAAATAGTGAAGTTGAGTGACTTGAAAAACAAATGAAAAAATAGAATAAAGAAAAGAAATGAAAAAATGAAAGGATTGAGAAAAATAGAAAAAAAAATTTATTAAAAAATTTTAAAAAATTTAAAAAACCAGATTCATTTATATGTGTCGAACCTGTATACGCCCGCAGTGGGCTGAAAAAAGAAAAAGGAAAAAAGAAGCGTTTTGTGTTAGCAGAAAACCTTAGACCCATCGGTATAGCTTGGTTTTCTGCCTTCTATAGACGCTTGAAAACAGATCAAATTGATCTCATCTCATATAAACTCAAAATAAATTCTGGGTGTGAATTATATGAGGCAAAAACTCCTATATTACACCAAGGAGGAAAAGAATAAAAGTAGAGATTACTCTTTAGGACTTTTTACCGCGGTAAACTTATATTTGGTCAAGAAGGATTTTTTTTAGATTCTCGGGTATATAGCATCAAGCTAAAAAATGTTTTTAATTTGATATTCCATCACACAACCCATTATATTATTGGTGTGACTCACAGGTCCCAAATAGCGAAATTGAGTGACTTGAAAAACCAATGAAAAAATAGAAAAACAAACACACCTGTTAGCCCCCCAAGTATACCTCAATATCAAATAAGCAACATGGTCCAAGCGAGGGCGGATCCCGACTTTTCAAAATTTTCAATTCTATACATTACAGGCAAGTTGTTTTGGTGCAATCCCGATTGTGGAGGAAGATTCCTGCGAGGATTTTGATAAAGCCTTACAGCTGCTTGGCTGTCCGAGCAGACGGCAATATACTTGTTCTCAGTGTTTGAGTTAAAGAGATTTTAAAATGTTATATATAATATTTTTTATACTTAGCGGCAGGTTATATTGATAGAATCATGAGCACATTGTTAATAATGCTATATTATACATATAGTGGTGAAATATAAGACTGAAGCAATAAAACATTTGATATAGCTGCACATAATTTTAAACAATATGGAACATAATTATGTGTTGCACATAAAATAGTATTGGACACAAACCAGATCACACTTAATAATAAGATATAAATTGGGAATAACTTATTCATACACTCAGAAAATTGTTTCGTAAAGTATATACGAAAGCTGTCGTAAAATCTCGATCTGAAAGATTTTCGTAGTACTGGAGAAAATTTCTTCAAAGCTATAGGATTTTTTGCAATTTATAACGCAAACACATTGCAAAAACCTATAAAACTTTTCGTTAAAAAAGAACGCATGTACTCTTGTGATGACGGAAGTTTGCTTCGTAGTTGTTATGAAATCTGAGATTTTTTGATAATATAAAATGTGAAAATTAAGAACATATTCTGTAGGAAGAGATTGTGTAGCATTTCTTAAACTTTTTTAAACTTAAGAAAAATATAGTAAAATTTACGAAAACACTTGCAGACCCGAACAGAAGCACAGATGCTCTCAGCATCAGTCAGTTAGCTACCAATTACGTACATTTCAAAGTAGAACGAGATTGACAAACCTTCAATTAGCAAGTTGCGGAAACATTTAAAAACGTACACAATTTAAAGCCAGATTCGCAATACAGCTGTTGTCTTTCTGAATGTATCCAGTCATTTTATACAAGTATTTAAAAAAGCATTACATAAGTCATTTTAAAAATGTTCGTACTGTTGTATCTACACAGAAAAAAATTTGTGGGAAATTTGTAGAAAAGTTGAAATGATTCATATGAATATTTTCTTTGTTTATTAGTCATAGAACCAACCTAGCGGATTTTACTATATAAAGTATTTATAAACTCTCGTTTCTATAAATCATTGACAATGTTTTTTAAACTCGAAGTTAATTATTTGCTAGTTGTATTTGATTCATAACCAATTTTTTTTGATTTATCTAATTGTTATAATAAATAAACATATGTGTAATCTGAAGGTCACTGAAAGAAAAAGCCTTAGTTGTGTTGATAATTTAGAATTGTATGCCAACAACTTTCAGGAAATGGTGAAATCAGACAAGGAAATGTTAAAACCAAACAATGCGTAAATTATTCATTTAACCACTTCAAAATAGCAAACGCATAAAAAAGGTTTAAGCACGTAATTTGCAATTTAATGTTCCAATTGACTACCTTACTTTATTGAAACTGCTATAGAAGTGATAACCTTAACATTAAACTGACAATGACATATTTATTTTTTCACACACACAAAAAAACTCTATCTGTAATGCTATTTTCATTATTTGAATTTAATAGATTAAGTAATAAAATAACAATTACTGATACTAGAGATACGAAACAAATTTTAAGCTCAAGTAATTTTACAATTACATATTTAAATTTTGATGGGGTTTGATTTAATACGTTATGTCAGCTTTCTTGTCCTCAAGAGGTCATTAAAACATATTGATTACAAAATGTGACGAAACCTTCCTTAGGAGTGGTGGTCAATTGAAGATATGTGGAACAATTTTTTGGTCACCTTACCTCAAGGAATCGCGTGGTATACCGGAAGGTATCTTGCTCAGAATCACCCTGTATATAAAAACAAAAACGAATTTCGAATATTTTAATTATATTTCGTTGATTGGTTACTTAATCACGTTTGTAGTTATTTAATCACTGTTCGTAGTTATTTTACCACTATTAACGACATTCATAGTTACTGAACCACATTCGTAGTTACTTTACCACTTTTAACGACATTCGTAGGCACTTAACCACGTTCACATTAACATGTATCAGTTTTCTGATACTTAAACAAAAATTATGTTGTTTGAACTATTTTACTTATTTAATTCAAACAAGAAAATTCTTGTTTTGTTAATAATTAGGAAAGTACAGTTATTTGTGGCGTTACTTGGTGAAGTGAAGAGTTTTGTAGAACTTAGTTGAAATTCAGATATCATAGTGAACAGTGCTGCGAAGTAAGTGAAATTGGCAATTGTTTTAAAGTTGAACAATTGCGTTGGCCTGGATTATTTCAATTATGGTAAGTACATAATAAGTTTTTTATATAGTTGTATGATAGATTGTTTTTTTTTTAACTGGAGCAAGATTGTGATTTGGCACAGAATATGCATTACCACCTGAAATTGTAGTGGTATGCTAGCCGTGTTGCAGCATTTACAAGTAATACCAAATTTTGCTCCCCACAAATGCCTCTCTCATCTACACAATATAAACGCACTTTTATTATAACAAAACTTAGTGGAAAGAATCCAAAAGTCATGTACAAGCAAATAAATGGAAATTATTTTCCCCTCCCAGCCCACACCGCCAAGAATCCATTTCCATGAACATAAAAAAACTTGAATTATTAAAACGCTAATATCTCGAAAACCAGAGCCCGTAAAGGATTTCTGATGAAAATTTTATTACCCCCCTTCCCTATATTTATTATCCCCCCCACATACCCACCATCTAGAATCCATTGGCATGAACAAAAATTTCCTACTATTAACTTTAATTATTAGTTCAAAACAAAAAGCCTACATTTAGGCGCTCAAGAAAAATCCTAATAAAAAAGCCTACATATTTAGGTGCACCACA
>OZ005740.1:129850266-129865266 GCA_963930735.1 Dioctria linearis | reverse complement strand
CTTGTACATATTTTGCTATATCATCAATCTCATTGCATCCAACAGGTATCTCAACAACCTCATTCCCTACATGAACCAGATTATTACTCACATCAATATTTGGTATAGAGCCGTATGTTTGAAAATCAGTTAATCCGCAAACATAATCCGTTGCTAGCTCCAGCGGAGGAAAGTACTCAGCAGTGAGTAGAGATAAATTTCCCGCGAGAGTAAGTGTTAATGGCATGGTCGTTGATAATGAACTGTCACAATTTCATTATAGATACATTTATTTATAGATAATAATTAATGGCTATAACAATTATACAAAAACTCTAAACATAAGTGACCGCAAATTACTGCATCATAATTCTAAAAACTTTAGTTGTACGTAATATTCCTACCCAAGTAGTTTATGAGCTCCCTTGGTGGTTGGAGATTGCCAAAGCTATCAAAGTATTTGATGTTATCACCTCTCTTGTAGTACGCTACCCAGTGTATACCTGCTCCAGTTGAGATGTCGAGGTTAACAATACCGCTTTCTTGCTTCCATGGCTTTTTATGTAGGTTATCACGCATAAATACTCCTCTGAAGTGCGGCAAGTGTGTGGTATACTTGTGAAGATCCAACACGTTTAGGGGTCGTTTGGGTAGCGTCTTTAATAGTTTTTTAGTTGAGGTTGTAGATAGGGTCCAAGTCCTTTTCTGTACGGCTTCAACAACAGCCCATTTCCATCTTTACCAACCGCTATAGTTTCCATTGCTTGGTTACGACGTTTGCTTTCTTCCAATTTTGGCTTTGCCGCACTGGTGTAATTTACTGCTTTAGCTATGCCTGCTGCACCTCCCGATAGTGCTCCCAATGCTAAAAACCCAGCAAACAACGGGATGAGGAACGGAAGTGCCCCGCCAAAATTTGGTACAGGTATCACTCGTGGAGTTTTAATTGATTTCTTCTTTCTTTTCACAATATTTTTAGCTGCACTACGAGCTATTTTTGTAGCTTCCATCAAGTCTTTTAGTTTTTTGATTTTTAAAATCTTACGTGCATTTCGTACTGCTTCTCGGAATGTGGGTTGGCGTTTATTTTTAGCCTTAAGACATATACCTAGCTTAGGTTAATTTTAGCCTTCATTGCGTTTGTTATATGCCAGGTGTTGGCACGTTCACTCAAATTTGCATCCGTAGATTTTGCACGCTGCCAGGCTTTTTCAGCTAATATTTTATCAGTTATATGTCGATCACTTGTCGATCACTTGTCGATCTTTATGTCGCGAGTATGCTATATTGTGTTCCTTGCAGGCTGCATCCAGTGGATTAATGCCTGGATCTCCTCTCGCCAATCTTTGTTGTAACTTTGTTCCTGGTCCGCAGTACTGGTATACCGGCAGATGTAATTCTACAGGTAATTTCTTGATGATTGAATTTAATAGTCCTCTGCCCCCTTTCAAAGCTTTACTGGAGCGTTCCGATTTGTGATCTGGCATCTTATAAGGTTCCGGTGATATTGTTGAAATGTAATATAAACATGTGTACTTATAGGAATCCCGTTAGTCTTCAATATGCGGTTCATTAAACAACAACAAGTTTTTCCTGTTCGAAATGCTGATGCAGCTGCTATGAAGGTGGAAAAAAAGCATGACCCCCTATTTCCTAATAGTATAAGGGGCATCATTGTCGGACCATCGAATTGTAGAAAAACTACTGTTATGATAAGTTTGCTGGAACATCCCAATGGTCTGAGATATGAAAATATTTACGTATATTCAAAATCTTTACATCAACCAAAGTATGAATACTTGAAGCGAGCGATGACTCCCATATCAGGATTGGGGCATTACACATTCTCAAACAACTGCGACGTTCTACTTCCAGAGGAAGCCAAATCACATTCAGTGTTTATTTTCGATGATGTAGCATGTGAAAAGCAAAATAATGTGCGATCCTGTTTTTGCATGTGTCGCCACGAAGATATAGATAGCTTCTATCTCTGTCAAACATATACACATATACCAAAGCACTTAATACGTGACAATGCTAATTTAATCATCTTATTCAAGCAAGATGACTTGAATTTGAAACATATCTATAATGATCATGTGAATACAGACATGAAGTTTGATAAATTTCGAAGAGCCTGTGCTGCGTGTTGGAAGGACGAATATGGTTTCTTGATGAGTGATAGGAAAAGCTCAATAAACAAGGGGTGCTACCGCAAAGGATTTGATACCTTCATTGTACTACAAAAGGATGAAACATGCGAAATCTTCATAAGTCGAAGTTGGAACTCAGCTGAAAGCGCACCGAAACCTGTGGACCTGCTGAGTAAATTAAAGCAGTTCACCTATTATCAGACCTGTTTGAAAAGCTATTAAGCAGTTATCAGAGCTGTTTGGAAAGCTGTTGAGCTGTTATCAGAGCTCTTTAAAAGCTGTTAAGCTGTTATGAGAGCTATTGGAAAAGCTGTTAAGCTGTTATCAAAGCTGTTTGGAAAGCTGTTTACCTGTTACCAGAGCTGTTTGAAAACCCGTTTTTCAGTTAATATCGAAGATGAATGAAAAGCTATTAAAAGAAATCATCAAGACAGGGAATGCAGTGCGAAGGAAATTTAAAGCTCTAAGGATGGGAAGAATTGAAGGAGAAGCTCAGCTTGAAGAAACCTTTAAGCCAATCACTAAACCCTTAAAAGAGTTTGTTAGAAGAGTCAAATACTAGCCGCCAGATATAGCCAAGTTTGAGACAAAAGATACAAAAGAGGAAGAAGAAGCCAATGACATTGTGGAACCTTTTACCCCTGCAAAACGAAAATATGTGAAAATGGAGGCTAGTAGCACACCTATAAATTATGGAGATTAGTCCTTAACATCTGAAGAAGAATTCGCAACACCTAAACATTCAAGAACATTGACAGGAAGGTCTCCTGTCACCTCCCCCGATACGTCTGGATACATAGTTTCAAACTATTTAAAGCTATTCACTGATAATAGCCCTAAGATTGATCCAACCTATGGAGTTTACTATGATGACATCGCGTGGAGAATCGGTAATTCAACGTTTGATGTTGATGATGTCGGAAATATTGTTATCAAGGGGAAGAGCTACAAAACAACTTTAGGGTTATGTGAGCTGCTATTTATGAAAGAACCTGTAAAAAGTCTATATACTAAAGAGGATTTAACTAATTCTGAATTTATTTTGCGAGATACCAATGCATATAGACGTGACTATGCTGAAGATGGACAAATAAAAGGTACTAGAGCGGCTAAGAATAAAGCTATAATCAGTAAACTTATACAGCATAAAGGCATGGGACTAATGCGTCTGCCTAAGAAAATATTGATCACATTTACTGGGATGATCCAAATGAATTAGTTGATAGACTGCACCTTCTAATGGCATCAAAGCAGGCTGAAAACACCAGTCACAACAATGAAATTGTATCTATCCTTGAGCAGTTGCGAGAAGGAGATATTATTGTTTAAATACTACTCCATTACAATACTTCTTCACAATCTACAGATGAGCGTTGACAAGTTTGGACGTTTCTCTAAGCGAGGATATCTTAGGAAAGCAGGTGAGCGTGGGCCAACAGGAGCTCAGGGGCCAGCCGTTAGACAAGGAACTCAAGGACCAGATGGTATTCAAGGAGCTCAGGGTCCAGCTGGTGAACAAGGAGAGCGCGGTATTGGATTTAATTTAACGATAAACGGAGACTACGGGGTAAATGGGACGCATGAACTCGAGGCTCTTGTGCAAGGTGTTCTGGAAAGACAGCTGACTTCTTTTAGATCTTCCATGCTAGAATCTGCAGATAAATCAGTTGATTCTCCCGCTTCTCCTCGTTCCCAAACAGGATCGTTTCATCACATTCTGTTGCTTTTGTAATTCACCTTGTTATTGTGAAATTTCATGCAATTATATTAGCTGAACATTCGCAGGATATTGAAAATGGTCTTGTGGAGTTTCCTACAGGGAGTTTTGTGTCAACAGACTTTAGAAAATGTAAGAAGATTTGAGAAACATCCAGAAATATGTTAATCGAAGCAATTATATCTTGGCATATAAAAAAACAAAAAACTATTTCTCGAAAAGACTCGAAATTATTGCAGAGCAAATTAAATTTAAGTTCAATGACGAAAAGATGGTTTTCTTTTTACCTGCCATCTTCTTTCTACAACTTTTACTATTTAAGGATATTTATTATGTTAAACCATAATCCAAAACTGAAAATCCTGGTGGAAGGATGTACAGTCGTTATTATAACACAAAGAGAAGACTTACAAAAATTGGTGTACCTCTTTCACCCAAAGAGAGCAGCAAAGAGGAGACAGCTGTATCTAACCTATTAAATGTTGATGTCAGTGAGGAATCTTCTCAAGCAAAAACTCCTTAAATTTATGAAATATTTTTAACTCAAAATTCATTCAACAGATTATAACGTGGACATAAACTGGCTCAAAATCTACTCGGAACCTTGGAGTGAAGTTATCCTGAAGTGGGAAAGAACGTTTCCAGAACGAAGGCGCCAAGTTTTAACCACAAAAACCAAAGAATGGCCAATAATTAAATATTCACATGGTTTTACTTTGGTAAAATTTTAATTACAATAAATTTAAAAAATTAAATAACTTTTTTGTCTAGATTCATTTGGATTTTGAAAAGCTTTATCCCAATCAGTCTACAACGTTACATATCCAGTGGGAAATATCTAAGGCGAAAATCCTTCCCGTTTACAATCACAAAATAAAGGATAAGGATAGTCACGGTATTTTGTCGAAGTTGAACAACAAGGAAGAATCATTATGTAAGTATTATTGTATTGCTGTATATCTAATTCCTAAAATTATTTATTTTTTCCAGATCGACAAGATTTAATGTACATTGATTTGCTTCATTCATTACTTCCACCATCTGTAAGACACTATGAAAACCATGATCCAGAGAATCAGCCTCTAATTAAAAAAACTAAGAGAAAGATTTCTAAGGCGACAATCAAAGATTCACCGCACAGTCTTCTTTTAAAGGTGCATACGGTAAATGATTTATATCCAGCTATAGATAGATTATCTACTGATTTGAAGAAAAAAGGCCAAACACTGCAACCAATAATAATATATATCATAGCTGAGAAAGAATTTGTAGTATATTACCATGACATTAAATATAAATTTCCATCACTCCTATCGGCATTAGATATGTACTTGCTTCAAAATTTTCTTTGCTTTAAATCTCCAATACCCAGAGTATTACAAGTCTGTTTGGCTATTTTTCCAAAAATATTTCTATAAATTTGAAAGTAATGCAAAGAATTCGTCCTAATGTTTTAGTTTTGTTGATATTATTAGAGTAATAGTTTTTAATATTAAAATTTTTATTTAGTCGTAACGTTTTGGGTTTTTACCTACTTAAAAAGACTTGTTTAAATGAATTATTCTTCCTTTGTTAACCTTAAAAGACAAAGAAAATTTTCCCTTAATATATTTGAATGATTCATGATTTGCTACTTTCCTCAAAGTTTTTTGGTACTAGTTAAACGGAAACAAATCAGTTGTCCATAATATTTAATAGTATTCGCAATTTAAATATTAAAATGCTGAAGTGTTACATTTGTTCAGAAACTCATTTTGCTGATGTGAAGACCATTGTGCTTCATTTCAAATATATTCATAATATGTCAGCAACTGAGGATTATTATTGTACTAACTGTGGCCAAACGTATAATTTGAAAAGCTATAAAAGGCATTTCGCTCAAAGAGGAAATGCATGCCTTCAACCTGTTATTGCGTCAGGGGGAATTTTGATGACATCCGTTTCATTGCCAAATTTGAATGAAAACTTATTTGTTCTCTTTCATGATACCGCAAATCTTTCACTTGTTAGTGCCAATGATCAAAATCTTGTTGATGAATACTCTAAAACTTTTCAGAATATTGAAAAATGTGCAATTTTATTTGCATGCAAACAATATGGTAATTCAAATCTACCAAGACATTTTGTTGATGAGATCATTAAGGATTTAATAGAGGGTCTTTTTGAAGTCATAGGTAACGAATTGTTAAAATGCTTCAGTTCTAACTCTATACCTTTAGATAAAAATATCAAGAAACTTTTATCAATTATTTCAAACTCATTTCAAAATGTGAGCAGTTTTTGCAAATTTTCACAAAAACTTAAAGAACTGAATTGTTTTGAAGCTCCTTATGAATTTATTGTAAACGAAGAAGTTAAACCAGTTATTGGTAACACCGCTACATTCGGCAGTGAAAAAAACAGTGTCATAATAATGCCCTTCGGTTCACAAAAATTTTTGAACTTCCTGGTGTTTTCGAGGATGACAATGTAAAAAATATCACCCAAAACTCTACTTCCCACTTTATTAACAGTGAATTATGGAGAATTAAAACTTCTCATATGAAGAGTGATATAATAGTTCCCTATAATCTGTATTTTGATGACTTTGAGTCAAACAACCCTTTCGGTTCTCATGCTGGAAGCCATTCTATTGGGGCTGTTTACTTACTACAATTTTCCCACTCTACCACAGTGAACTACATCCCTTCTTGATGACACGTTTATTGGCATGCTATTTTATAGCAAATTCTATATTTTGTCGATTAGTTGAAGATATTATTGTGTTGAAAAAAAGGAATTGTTATTAAGGTTAAAAGTGAAGAAGTAAGGCTACATTTCGTTCTTGGTTTAATAATCGGTGATAACTTAGGACTTAATACTATCCTTGGATATGCGCAGGGATTCACCTCAAACTATCCTTGCAGATTTTGTAGGTGCTCTAAAAAACAATTACAATCTTATTTTGAGGATACTCCAGAATTTTACAGAACAAACGACAATTATGAAGTTGATATAAACTCTTATACAAATGTAAAGGAACGTGTTACAACCGGAATTCGAGAAAAATCTATTTTTAATAAAATTCAATCATTTCATACAGTGCGAAATTATACCGTAGATATCATGCATGACATATTTGAGGGTATTTGTCACTATGATGTTTGTAAAGAATTAGTTCAGCTTATTAATGAAAAAATTATAACTTTGGATACCCTGAACAATCGTACACAATTATTTAACTATGGTCCGACCGAAGTTGGCAACATAGCACCTCCAATTAAAGTTGAACATTTGCATAAAAATAAGCTAAATATGTCTGCACGTGAAATGTGGACATTTTGCCATTTTTTACGTCTGATAATCAGAGATATTATTCCTAAAGATAACAAATGTTGGAGGTTATTGATTACTTTAATTGAAATTATTGATATTATTCTGAAATCAAATTTTAATAACAATGATCTTAAAACTCTAAAAATAAAAATTGCATCTCATCACAATTTATACAAATCGCTATTCAAAAACACATTGAAACCTAATGGTTGGACCTCTGAGACATACGTGGTGTTTTCCGTATGAATTGAAACACAAAACTCTCAAAACTTATTGTTGAAACCAACATTAAAATGCTAAAAAGCCACCTGAAAATTAAATCATTCAAAAGATTTTAATTCCAAGTATTTCTTATTATTGAAACCAGGTTGGGAACGAAACTACATATACCTACCTACAAGATCGTCGATAAAGCAGTTTTTTAGTGGAGACAACAATCGACACATGATCGCTACATTCCACATTACAAAATCTCGACACGATCGACAGAATTCATCAGGCTTTTAATGGAAATTAAAATATATATATTATTAGCAAATTATTACTTAGCTTAAAAAGCATAAACATTTTAGTATTAAGTAAAAATAATTTGGAAATGGCCATATTATATATGTATAGGTATATTCTATTATTTCAGTTAATACGTTGTACGTACTAAGCACAGCTGCTAAGGTCAATGCACTCGTCTGACCTACGCACAGCTGTTTAGGTCAACGGACTTTTCTGTTGCTATCGACACACAGCTGCTAAAGTCAATGTACTTTGGTTGCTATGTACAAGGTAAAATAATTTGTTGGTGCCGTGCGCAATTCAGAGGCAATATAAGTCGCAGGCCAACTTAAATCTTTCTCTTTTAGTATACAGCTATCATAGATTGTGCATCGTTTTTGAATTCGACTTGCCGAGTGTAATAAAATAAAATTATTAACAAATTAACTTTATCTTGGGTACCGACTGAGGTAAAGATATTTATTCTGGGTCTCGACTGGAATAAAATTTACTAACCTAATAACTTTGTTAGGGTAGCGACTGAGATAAAGATATTTATTCTGGGTCTCGACTGGAATAAATCTTACTAATAACAACTTTATCTTGGGTACCGACTGAGATAAAGATATTTATTCTGGGTCTCGACTGGAATAAATTCTACTAACATAATAACTTTATCTTGGGTAACGACTGAGATAAAGATATTTATTCTGGGTCTCGACTGGAATAAATTCTACTAACATAATAACTTTATCTTGGGTAGCGACTCAGATAAAGATATTTATTCTGGGTCTCGACTGGAATAAATCTTATTAATAACAACTTTATCTTGGGTACCGACTGAGATAAAGATATTTATTCTGGGTCTCGACTGGAATAAAATTTACTAACTTAATAACTTTATCTTGGGTAGCGACTGTGATAAAGATATTTATTCTGGGTCTCGACTGGAATAAATCTCACTAACTCAACAACTTTATCTTGGGTACCGACTGAGATAAAGATATTTATTCTGGGTCTCGACTGGAATAAATTCTATTAACATAACAATTTTATCTTGGGTATCGACTGAGATAAAGATACATATTCTGGGTCTCGACTGGAATAGATTTTACTAACTCAATACCTTTATCTTGGGTAGCGACTGAGATAAAGATAGTTATTCCGGGTAGCGACTAGAATAACACTCACTAATCTCAAACCTTTATCTTGGGTCTCGACTGAGATAAAGATATTTATTCTGGGTACCGACTAGAATAAATACCACTAATACAACTTTGCTTTGGGACTCGACTGAAGTAAAGTATCTTGTTCTGGGGAACGACTAGAACAAGAATTCTACTAACCAAATTACATCTTTGCTTTGGGTCTCGACTGAAGTAAAGTATCTTGTTCCGGGGAACGACTAGAACAAGATAATCGCTAATTATATAATTACCAACGCCATAAAGTCGATTCCATAGTTTTATACTGGTGAGTACATTTTTTTATTCATATTGAGTAATGTATTTATACATATATACATATATAATACCATTGGTCAAAGTTGTCTCAACTTTGGCAGTATTGTACTGAGATTAAAATAAGTATTGTGTAGTGAATAAGTGACTTTTTTTTAAATCTATTGAAATTTAGTTCTTAGTGTCGTGAAATTGAATTCTGTTAATTTTAGTTCTAGTTATAATTTTGTACTTAAGTTTTACGTGCCTTCAATAAACCACTGACTATAAACTATTCCCCGGCGTTATTATTTACAGTCCACATCATTATTGATATTTTCTTTTGAGTGTTCTCATTGGACAGAACAGTTATTGTAATAACACAACGTCTCGAAGAAACTTGCCGTATTCGTTAAGAATAAAATGTTTTTTCAACTTTTCAACAAGACTCCTTTATAAGCTCGGACTATCCAAAAAGTGTGAAACCCCTGCAGTGTCAAAACAAATTATACTAGATTCTCAGTTTTTTAAGAAATTTGCTAATTTAGATGCTAATACTAAATTAGAGCAATCTTGCATGATTGAAAATTTAGATTATTGCAATTATTTCCTATAAAAAAAATCAGATTTTGACAATAACTTCTAAAGAATTGATAGAATTATACCGTGTTGGCGGAATTGATATTGTGGATAAAAAAGAAATATTTATTTCTTGTGAAAAATATTCAATTTGCAGATTTATTCACCATTTCCAATCTTATAAGGTTAACAAGCCAATGGCGAAATTTTGTCTTGTTAAAATTGACGAGTTCGATGGACCACCGATATATACTTACACCCTTTCAAATGGTGACATATATATAAGACCAAAATATTTTTGAATATTCGATCATAAAGAGAAACATAATTACATAATAATTTTTAAATTATGAGATATCATATAACCTCATATATCCTTAATGGTGGGTGATATGCCTCTTTATAGTATTTGATCATTTATTAATGGTGGCATTCATTGCTTTTCATACATATGAAATTCTTAATCCTTGATTAATACTTAATTCTAATTATCAATGAAACAAGTATAAATATTTTGTATTAATATAAAAAAATCTACCTGAAAGGAATATTTTCATTTTTGAATAAATTATATAATACGCTTCTAAAAACAATCTTTTTATCAGTTTTTTAGTCCTTAAAATAGGTCCACTACTATGAAAATGCTGCACTTTACTTAGAAAACAACATGTAATTAATAATGTATCGAATTCGAGGTGTATTATTAGTTGCTATTATTACCTCAAAAGTTGTCAGATAATTACGAGGTATGTTCAAATAACGTTGTTTAGAGATAAACTTACGATAAATATATAATTGTTCTACAACGTTATTTGTCACTAAAACACTTTCCGTGATATTTTAATTATAATAATGTTTAGTAATAACTGTGTGATAAAATTTTTTTGCAAAAAGTTACTATATTTGGGTGTTCAACATGACTATACTCCTTATTTTACGCACAATCAAACACGAAATTTATTTGATTTTACCAAGGTTTTTCTTTCAGTGTACACAGAATGGCATTCTGGGTAAATCTGAATGTATGGAAACTGACAGAGTATGGTACGAAAATAGCTGTACCACGATATCATGGGAGTACTATTATGGCTTCCAATTAGGAAAAAGAAGAAGTTGCTTTTCAAAACCTCTTTGAATCTTCCTTAATGTTTTCCTACAATAGTCTGCCTAAGAACAATATATCACTATTTAATAAAGATGATAAATTTGTATGGAAATTAAAATAACATACGTAATTTTGACAATTTTTTTCACTGATTCAGATTACTAATTTTTTGGAAAATGTTGATTATTTCGCCAATTCAAAGATTATTACTGTTCATTGCGAAATTAGTGATGCTGTTTCACACGGGGAAATGATTGCAGATAATCTCGATATAAAAATTACGTATATGTTATATACTTATATTATTATTATTAAGTAACAACTTCGAAAATTTCTTGAGTTGCCCAATGTTTTACAATCAATTATTAATAACGGCAATAACTTGAAATCCTCTGAACATTACAAAAAAAATATATGAGGAATGTTGTGGTCTTGGTATTGGTATTCCATATTTTTTTATATTAAGATGATTGTGAGATAAACAACTGTCTTGGTACAAATGCAGAGTTAATAACTGTGGTCTACTATTCATACTCAACGATATCGGAAATTGTGATATCAAAATCATAAAACGGTTTTATTACAAGTTTTTTTTTAAAGCAGGGGATATGAAATTAACAGGTCACCGAAAATGTTACAATATAATAAAATCTTTCGAATCTGAAGGCGTAATATGCAAAACTTCTGAAGGAGAATAAAGGGTTTATTTCATAATGAGACTTTTTCGGGGAGCATCCTTGCTTTGAACGAAGTTTTAAGATTTTCGAAAAGCTAAGTACTTTTGTAAGGCGTCCATATATATAAAAATGTTAAATAAAAATAAAGTGTACATAGCATATAAGTTTTGAGCACAAATGATAAGCTTGCAAAAGATTTTAAGTTAAATAAGAACAATGCGAAGTGATAGTGTCAGCTGGGAAAGCTAGGTATAAAACTGGCCGAAAATCTTAAGCTGTAATTTCTTGCCGATGTACGTGATTTACATAAGAATAAAGCTCAAGCTGGAAGAAAAGCTCCAATTGTGCTTTTTGCCTGATGAGCGCACTTAAGCGTTTTTGAAATTTTGTCAGCGCCTATGACTGTCGCATTGTGTTTAAAACTGGTGATAATATTTTTCACAGGCTCCAAGCCCCATTGCGTTAGGGCGCTGGCGATTTCTGTACAGAGTGCGGCCTCACGGTGGAGGGGTTTGTTCCGGCTGATTTTGGGGAGGGATGGTCTCCCAGATATTTGTATCTAGTCTGCTCCTGCCTAGGTAGACCGCTGCCACCGGGTGGAGCTCTGCCTGTCCCTGAGTTTATTTTGTGGTCAATTACTTTTTCTTGGTTCTAAGTTCCATTTTTTTCATTTCTTTTTAGGGGCTTCCTTAGCTGTGTCTGGAGAGGCTGGCTGGTGTGCCTGTTTGGTGTGCAGGATGCACTCGAGCTACATGATCCACGAGGATGATGTGACCGCCTGGTCCAGCAATCCTCCCGGGTTCGACTGGGAGGAGCTGGGACGTGTCGTCTGATCTCGCTCAGGAGGATTGGGATCTCTCCGGTGAGGAGCCCGGCACTGGCGAAGAGGAATGGGACATTCCATATGAGGAAGCAGGCACTACCAAGGAGTAAGCCATTCTTCTACCCGCAATCAGGTAATTTATGCCCAAGTTTGTTTGAAAATTTATTTGTAAGTTTTCATTCTGTTTTGTGTACTAGATTTTGTGGATGGCCTGGGATCTTCAACAGGATTCTCCCGCTCAACTTTTTTATATTCTAGTTTTAAGATTGTGTTTTTTTGCTTTTCCTAAATTTCTCCTTTTTTAAAAATTTGTAACTCTATTGTAATTTAATTTTGCCTATTACCTTTTTTTATTTTAAGTTTGAATAAATAAAATTATAATTAACTACCTGTTGTATTTTTGATTTAGGCCAGAGAGGGGGGACTAACTAGTTCTGAACTTAAAAAACTGTGGACGCTGCCCACCATCGCAATCCTTTCGACTCATGTACTTGTGAACTGCATGTGTTTAGAATTGCTAATGGAACTGCTCTTGAGTTATTCGAAAGTAGCTCCAGAGTTTCTTTTGAGAGACGAAGCATTTCTTCCTGTAACTGCAACGGAACTTTTACTATGATCTGGGACATTGCTGGTATGCACACAGGTTCTTTTAAATTCACCTAATGTTACTCGTCGAATTATTTGTAACTTTTATTTACGGGGATTAGTTAGGAGGTTCTGTTCCTTTCTGGGCCGAGTTTGCTCTGTGTTTTCTGGGGTTGTTCTGAGCTTCGTTTTACAAAAGAATGGTATACGGTTTTGGTTTTATGAGAGTATACATATGTATATAATACATTTCTAATATGAGTATATAATTTCTTCTTTTACCCTAGTTAAGAAACTACTGTGCTTTTTGTATTCGTATCAGTTTTGCTAGGTTGCTATCTTACCTATTTTATCTATTCAAAAATTTTTGTTTATCCCTTGGTAGGTACCGGTTAATTCTCGTTTTTATTTTGCTTTCCTTGCAAATATAGCATGTGATTTCCTTAATCGTATTGTCTTATCCATTCCTATTTATTTTTATATTTATTTATTTATATCTAGTTTTAAGGCATTTTTGCTTTAATTTTACAAATTTGTTTACTTTTGTTTATATTTACATATCTCTAATGCCATTTAATTTTTCCTTGCATAAAAATAAAATTGTTTGTTTTATGTTTTTATACTTTCTCTTTTCTTCTACTATTTTTAGTCGCTCTTTTCTATTTATAATCGTAGTATAATTTAGGTATTTATGTCAATTTCTTAGTAGTTAGCTGATTATTCTTACGTACTACTTAATGTTACTGAATATTATTTATTTATTATTTTTAGTACGGAAACGCACACTCACGTGCGCACACGCGCGTAAGTAATAAATTGTGTGCGATCAAAGCATACATACTCATGAGTCATGCGCGATTCTCTAGCGAATATAAGGAAGCGCACACTAGCGTGCGCACACCAAATTTTTCACTGCTTATTACTCACGAGTGGTAATTCAATATCAGAAAACACACACTCGCGTGCGCACACGAAATCTCTCACTGGTCATTACTCACGAGTGAGTAATTCAAAGGAATGAAAGCGCACACGAAATTTCTCATTGCTCATTTCCAACTTGTGTGCAATTTCATTTATGAAATACCTGGGTATTTCTCTACTAATGGGAAAGTTGCTCCTGTAAAGTTGTCCCACAACATTTTTTCCTTAACTAAACGAAAAAACTGCATGAGAGCAAAGATAAGAATTAGTTGGACTGTGTGCTGTTAAAGGCTGGATAATTTTCTCAGTTTTTTAGGTTTTATAAAGGATTTTATGAAAATTCACGACAGGGGACTGACACATGTATCAGAGGACTGTCTTAATGAAGTAAAAAAATTTTTTATTAATTAAAATAAGGATTTTAATTGTTTTGGTTGTTGAACAAGTTAATTGAATAAAGAAATCACATTAATACATAAAACAAATAAACTAAACATATCCTGTTTCTGAACATAAGTGTGTGTTTTCAAAAGCGCAAGATGATATTAACTTTAAACAAGTCCTCTGCAATAAAACTAACTAAATATTAATTGAAACGAATTCTAAATTATTTCTCAAAAAATTTACGGGCGACTTAAACTTATAAAATACTCTTTTCCCTTTCATCACCAAATGGGGGCTAGGTAATTTTTCCATAATTTTGTCATAAATTACATCTGATACATCGTTGGAATCAACTCTGAACGTTTGACCCTTTTTATCACACAGTTTCAAAAAAGCAACATTAAATTCACCCTCTTCTTCATCTATTTTATCTATGGTCCCCACGTAGCGCTATTCAGTGCTTTTAACAGGAAACTTCACAAGTACATAATCACCGCTGGTGTATTGTTTAAAGGATCCAGAACTAGGTCTAGATTCGTTCTCACATTCAGAATCGGTGTAAATATCTTCGATTATAAGTTTGGGCTATATTCCATATTTCAAACTTCCTATTTTAAAATGTTCACATACATCGCCATCGCAGAAACAGCTCAAACTATTCATTGTTATGGTGACTGAACAAGCGTTCAAATCCAATGAAGAACGTAGTGTAATGCATCTACAATAAAATAACTACACATAGTGAAAACAAGCTAACAAAAAGATGCATTACAAGAGTACAAGCTAAAAAACACGCATATCATGCAGGGAGAATTTACATAGAGCGAGAAGTAC
>OZ005740.1:129768710-129850066 GCA_963930735.1 Dioctria linearis | reverse complement strand
CCTTATTTTACGCACAATCAAACACGAAATTTATTTGATTTTACCAAGGTTTTTCTTTCAGTGTACACAGAATGGCATTCTGGGTAAATCTGAATGTATGGAAACTGACAGAGTATGGTACGAAAATAGCTGTACCACGATATCATGGGAGTACTATTATGGCTTCCAATTAGGAAAAAGAAGAAGTTGCTTTTCAAAACCTCTTTGAATCTTCCTTAATGTTTTCCTACAATAGTCTGCCTAAGAACAATATATCACTATTTAATAAAGATGATAAATTTGTATGGAAATTAAAATAACATACGTAATTTTGACAATTTTTTTCACTGATTCAGATTACTAATTTTTTGGAAAATGTTGATTATTTCGCCAATTCAAAGATTATTACTGTTCATTGCGAAATTAGTGATGCTGTTTCACACGGGGAAATGATTGCAGATAATCTCGATATAAAAATTACGTATATGTTATATACTTATATTATTATTATTAAGTAACAACTTCGAAAATTTCTTGAGTTGCCCAATGTTTTACAATCAATTATTAATAACGGCAATAACTTGAAATCCTCTGAACATTACAAAAAAAATATATGAGGAATGTTGTGGTCTTGGTATTGGTATTCCATATTTTTTTATATTAAGATGATTGTGAGATAAACAACTGTCTTGGTACAAATGCAGAGTTAATAACTGTGGTCTACTATTCATACTCAACGATATCGGAAATTGTGATATCAAAATCATAAAACGGTTTTATTACAAGTTTTTTTTTAAAGCAGGGGATATGAAATTAACAGGTCACCGAAAATGTTACAATATAATAAAATCTTTCGAATCTGAAGGCGTAATATGCAAAACTTCTGAAGGAGAATAAAGGGTTTATTTCATAATGAGACTTTTTCGGGGAGCATCCTTGCTTTGAACGAAGTTTTAAGATTTTCGAAAAGCTAAGTACTTTTGTAAGGCGTCCATATATATAAAAATGTTAAATAAAAATAAAGTGTACATAGCATATAAGTTTTGAGCACAAATGATAAGCTTGCAAAAGATTTTAAGTTAAATAAGAACAATGCGAAGTGATAGTGTCAGCTGGGAAAGCTAGGTATAAAACTGGCCGAAAATCTTAAGCTGTAATTTCTTGCCGATGTACGTGATTTACATAAGAATAAAGCTCAAGCTGGAAGAAAAGCTCCAATTGTGCTTTTTGCCTGATGAGCGCACTTAAGCGTTTTTGAAATTTTGTCAGCGCCTATGACTGTCGCATTGTGTTTAAAACTGGTGATAATATTTTTCACAGGCTCCAAGCCCCATTGCGTTAGGGCGCTGGCGATTTCTGTACAGAGTGCGGCCTCACGGTGGAGGGGTTTGTTCCGGCTGATTTTGGGGAGGGATGGTCTCCCAGATATTTGTATCTAGTCTGCTCCTGCCTAGGTAGACCGCTGCCACCGGGTGGAGCTCTGCCTGTCCCTGAGTTTATTTTGTGGTCAATTACTTTTTCTTGGTTCTAAGTTCCATTTTTTTCATTTCTTTTTAGGGGCTTCCTTAGCTGTGTCTGGAGAGGCTGGCTGGTGTGCCTGTTTGGTGTGCAGGATGCACTCGAGCTACATGATCCACGAGGATGATGTGACCGCCTGGTCCAGCAATCCTCCCGGGTTCGACTGGGAGGAGCTGGGACGTGTCGTCTGATCTCGCTCAGGAGGATTGGGATCTCTCCGGTGAGGAGCCCGGCACTGGCGAAGAGGAATGGGACATTCCATATGAGGAAGCAGGCACTACCAAGGAGTAAGCCATTCTTCTACCCGCAATCAGGTAATTTATGCCCAAGTTTGTTTGAAAATTTATTTGTAAGTTTTCATTCTGTTTTGTGTACTAGATTTTGTGGATGGCCTGGGATCTTCAACAGGATTCTCCCGCTCAACTTTTTTATATTCTAGTTTTAAGATTGTGTTTTTTTGCTTTTCCTAAATTTCTCCTTTTTTAAAAATTTGTAACTCTATTGTAATTTAATTTTGCCTATTACCTTTTTTTATTTTAAGTTTGAATAAATAAAATTATAATTAACTACCTGTTGTATTTTTGATTTAGGCCAGAGAGGGGGGACTAACTAGTTCTGAACTTAAAAAACTGTGGACGCTGCCCACCATCGCAATCCTTTCGACTCATGTACTTGTGAACTGCATGTGTTTAGAATTGCTAATGGAACTGCTCTTGAGTTATTCGAAAGTA
Organism: Dioctria linearis; assembly: GCA_963930735.1. Lineage (NCBI taxonomy): Eukaryota > Metazoa > Arthropoda > Insecta > Diptera > Asilidae > Dioctria > Dioctria linearis. The sequence goes on along the minus strand of OZ005740.1, from coordinate 129,847,838 downwards.
GCTCCAGAGTTTCTTTTGAGAGACGAAGCATTTCTTCCTGTAACTGCAACGGAACTTTTACTATGATCTGGGACATTGCTGGTATGCACACAGGTTCTTTTAAATTCACCTAATGTTACTCGTCGAATTATTTGTAACTTTTATTTACGGGGATTAGTTAGGAGGTTCTGTTCCTTTCTGGGCCGAGTTTGCTCTGTGTTTTCTGGGGTTGTTCTGAGCTTCGTTTTACAAAAGAATGGTATACGGTTTTGGTTTTATGAGAGTATACATATGTATATAATACATTTCTAATATGAGTATATAATTTCTTCTTTTACCCTAGTTAAGAAACTACTGTGCTTTTTGTATTCGTATCAGTTTTGCTAGGTTGCTATCTTACCTATTTTATCTATTCAAAAATTTTTGTTTATCCCTTGGTAGGTACCGGTTAATTCTCGTTTTTATTTTGCTTTCCTTGCAAATATAGCATGTGATTTCCTTAATCGTATTGTCTTATCCATTCCTATTTATTTTTATATTTATTTATTTATATCTAGTTTTAAGGCATTTTTGCTTTAATTTTACAAATTTGTTTACTTTTGTTTATATTTACATATCTCTAATGCCATTTAATTTTTCCTTGCATAAAAATAAAATTGTTTGTTTTATGTTTTTATACTTTCTCTTTTCTTCTACTATTTTTAGTCGCTCTTTTCTATTTATAATCGTAGTATAATTTAGGTATTTATGTCAATTTCTTAGTAGTTAGCTGATTATTCTTACGTACTACTTAATGTTACTGAATATTATTTATTTATTATTTTTAGTACGGAAACGCACACTCACGTGCGCACACGCGCGTAAGTAATAAATTGTGTGCGATCAAAGCATACATACTCATGAGTCATGCGCGATTCTCTAGCGAATATAAGGAAGCGCACACTAGCGTGCGCACACCAAATTTTTCACTGCTTATTACTCACGAGTGGTAATTCAATATCAGAAAACACACACTCGCGTGCGCACACGAAATCTCTCACTGGTCATTACTCACGAGTGAGTAATTCAAAGGAATGAAAGCGCACACGAAATTTCTCATTGCTCATTTCCAACTTGTGTGCAATTTCATTTATGAAATACCTGGGTATTTCTCTACTAATGGGAAAGTTGCTCCTGTAAAGTTGTCCCACAACATTTTTTCCTTAACTAAACGAAAAAACTGCATGAGAGCAAAGATAAGAATTAGTTGGACTGTGTGCTGTTAAAGGCTGGATAATTTTCTCAGTTTTTTAGGTTTTATAAAGGATTTTATGAAAATTCACGACAGGGGACTGACACATGTATCAGAGGACTGTCTTAATGAAGTAAAAAAATTTTTTATTAATTAAAATAAGGATTTTAATTGTTTTGGTTGTTGAACAAGTTAATTGAATAAAGAAATCACATTAATACATAAAACAAATAAACTAAACATATCCTGTTTCTGAACATAAGTGTGTGTTTTCAAAAGCGCAAGATGATATTAACTTTAAACAAGTCCTCTGCAATAAAACTAACTAAATATTAATTGAAACGAATTCTAAATTATTTCTCAAAAAATTTACGGGCGACTTAAACTTATAAAATACTCTTTTCCCTTTCATCACCAAATGGGGGCTAGGTAATTTTTCCATAATTTTGTCATAAATTACATCTGATACATCGTTGGAATCAACTCTGAACGTTTGACCCTTTTTATCACACAGTTTCAAAAAAGCAACATTAAATTCACCCTCTTCTTCATCTATTTTATCTATGGTCCCCACGTAGCGCTATTCAGTGCTTTTAACAGGAAACTTCACAAGTACATAATCACCGCTGGTGTATTGTTTAAAGGATCCAGAACTAGGTCTAGATTCGTTCTCACATTCAGAATCGGTGTAAATATCTTCGATTATAAGTTTGGGCTATATTCCATATTTCAAACTTCCTATTTTAAAATGTTCACATACATCGCCATCGCAGAAACAGCTCAAACTATTCATTGTTATGGTGACTGAACAAGCGTTCAAATCCAATGAAGAACGTAGTGTAATGCATCTACAATAAAATAACTACACATAGTGAAAACAAGCTAACAAAAAGATGCATTACAAGAGTACAAGCTAAAAAACACGCATATCATGCAGGGAGAATTTACATAGAGCGAGAAGTACAATTGAACCAAAGAATCATGAAGAAATTCTGTTCAAATAAGTTAAACGCTTTCACTTCCGCATATCAGCACATATGGCTTAAGAATTAAGTAATTGATTTTCATGCATGAAGCATGAAGATCTAAAAATATAAACAATGCGTTGAGCAATTAAATGCATTCAAGCGCCAGCCAGCTGATTCTTGCATTTTCACTTTTTTACGATGTACTGACCCTCAATAAATCCGCCTGCTGATATGGGTCACTGTTGTACATAATGAATGTGTAAACAAAGAATATTTTCGTAAGTTATTTTTGTATCATTATTTTCGTAAGTTATTTGTGTGTCATATTACTTCACGTTTTTTTGTGTTTTGTTAAGTGACCGAAATTATGTTAAGGAAGGGTAAGAATTTTGTGTAAGAATTTTGTATAAATTGAATGTATTACTATTGAATAAACAGAGTATAATTTTGACCTGTGAATGGAGAAGTTCAGTTTTTCAATTGCAACTATCACACCCTGCTCCTTCTACAATTTAGGCTGTCGCAAGACGCCAAGCACTCTCAGTGAGAGATATAGGCTGAGTTCGCTCGCCAAACATTGAACCATTGTAAAGGAAGCAGATATAGTGATTGTGAACATCCCATTAAGACGTCCAATCATTACATGGCGACCCTGCAATACGAACTTTTGGAGAAGATTAAATTAGATCATCACGCTGGATCGAAGCCAATAACTATTGAAGAGTATAGACGAAGGCAGCAGCAGAAGAAGCAGGAACCACTGCAGCAGCAACAGCCGATTCAGAAGAAACGGAAAAGGACAAGGGCTGGAAAAGCAGTAAAACACCGTAGGAGCATAGCTAATTTGTACAGGCTAGCGAATTTAGCCATCACCAAAGAGGAGAAAAGGAATTTCTCTCTACCGAAGATGGGCAAAGGAGCATCAAAGATAAAAAGCAGTGAAGCCATAGACAATGTACCAGTAGCCACAGCAACTAACACATTCATAGATGCCAAAATTTTTGGAGACCACGCTACGGACATTAAATATTTATTAGGCGCGATAATTTTTATCATAATAATTATAATAGGCTACAATTATTGTAAAAATATGTTCATTAAAAAAGTAAAAAAGAAGCAAACAAAATATTGTCAGCATAAATAAAATAAAAAAAAAAAAATTTATTTAACTTTCTTTAAATTAATTTTAATATTCACAAAATGATGTCCTCATATAATGAATGAATTGAAGGCTATAGATAAAGAAGCCAAAAATTTATTTGAAAATTTCAAAAAGAATCCAATTGGGATCTATACAGCTAACTTCCTATTAGCTAAAAGTAATTTTATATCTAAATCAAAAATAAATTTTGAAGAGAAGTTTGGTCAACTCTCAAAGTAAGAAAAGCAAGCTTGTGAGTATCTGCAAAAGAAGTTTCAATTAACGTTGCAAGAATTGGAAAGAATTATTAGTAACAAAACCAAGGTGTTACAGGAGATACTTGAAAACTTAATAACTGAGGAAGAAGAATACTACAGCGAAAGTTCCGAAGACACTGCAGAAACGGCTTCTTTTGACATCGCATCAGCAACAAAGCTTGTGCCCGAGTTCAATGGAGAAGTGAAGCATCTCACGAATTTCACAAACTTAGTGGAATTCCTGTATGATTCTATAGATAAACTAGATGACAAGAAAAAACTAATTAACTTTGTGATGAAAACAAAGTTAACGGAGAGAGTTCGCAACAAGATTTGCAATGAAGCAACTCCAGTAACATTCTCAGAATTCCAGACATTATTTAGAAAAACGTTTAAAAATACCAACAACCCTCTGAAAATTCAGAATGAGTTATCTCGAACCTATCAAGGTGAAAAATCTGTACAATATTTTTCCTCCAAAATAGAATCCTTGACGGCAGAGTTAAATAGCATACAGATATCTGATCAAGGTGAAAACAACCGTGAAATAATCGCAAAACTAAACGACCAACTAGATCTGAATGCTTTTAAATCTTGTTTACGAGAACCTATAAAGACGACAATATTCGCAGCACGACCAAAGACTCTAGTAGAAGCGGTACAACTTGCTACAGAAATAGATGCCGACAATAAACAGACAAAAAATGTACTTAGATTTTCGGCACAACAAACTGCACCTCGTAGGTACATTAATAACAACCATACCTTCCGAGCACCTTTTAATAGAAGAAGGCAACAATACCAAGCCAATAGAAATTCACGTGATAACATAGGGAATAAAACATTCAACAGGTACTATCAAAATCGGTCTAGAGGAAACAATTTCAGACCACGGTGGTATCAAAACCAGAACAATGCAACTACTGCATTTAGGTCAAACAGAGGATCACGCGGTGGATGGCAAAACAATTTTCCACAAAGAATAAACATAATGAATTCGGGAAACGGACTAGGAGTCCCCGAAAACCATCACACAGGGGACGAAGAATACCAGGCAACAAATTCGTAAAAATCCATAAAGTTTCACCTGACAAACTCACCCACTACGTCAACATCAAAGGTGATGCAACGTCAGACAATGCAACATGGTTCATAGATACAGGAGCAAACATATCGATAATCAAGAAAAGTAGCTTAAAAGGTTAATTCGGAATAAGAAAAGAAACAATTGAGATAACGGGAATAACTGACGAAAAAATTGAAACGATAGGAGTAATAGAAATAAAACTTCAAGTTGAAGGAGAAGTCATACGACATAATTTACACGTAGTAGAAGACAATTTCCGATCACAACGGATGGCTTAATTGGTTTAGACTTCCTAACAAAATATGGATGCAAATTAGACTACGAATTATTTATTCTGACAATCAGCACAGAAAATAACAATGCTGAAATACCAATAATGACGAGAACCCCGGAATTGGAGACAATTTCAATTCCAGCAAGATCTCAAATATACCAAGCCCTAAATATCAATGTCGATGAAGACAGTCTGATATTAAGCCAAGAAATCCAGGATGGAATCTTTATCGCCAATTCAATAATACCAACAAAGGGAGTAGTACATATCAAACTATTAAATACTTTAGAACAAAAAGTCACTATTCCGATACCTCAATTAAAAATAGTGCCACTGAGAAATTACCATTTTGTAAGAAAAGTAAGTCCAACGAACAATTCAGACCATTTTGAAAGACTCAAAAAAGAACTAAATGTAGAGAATCTTGATGACAAAGCAAAAGAATCTCTATATGCGATATGCAAAAAATATTCAGATATATTCTACGTCGATGGTGACAGGTCAACTGTCAATAATTTCTACGAACAGAAAATAACGATGACAGATCATACACCCATAAATATAAAAAACTATCGCTTACCACAAACACAAGCGGAAGAAATCAATAGACAAGTGGAGCAATTACTAAAAGAAGACATAATAGAACCATCAACAAGCCCGTATAACGCCCCACTACTAGTAGTTCCTAAAAAGAACATTAATGATGAGAAGAAATGGAGAATTGTAGTTGATTTTCGTCAACTAAATAAGAAAATTATGGATGACAAATTTCCACTAACCAGACTCGAGGATATTCTGGATAATATGGGCAGAGCAAAGTATTTTTCAACATTAGATTTAACTAGTTCATTTCACCAAATAGGTTTACATCCAAAATCACGACCTTTGACTGCGTTTTCAACCAACAAAGGTCTCTTTCAATTCAAAAGATTACCTTTTGGATTAAAAATTTCAACAAATAGCTTTCAAAGAATGCTTACCATTGCCTTAGCAGGTTTGGATGCTGAAACTTTCCTGTATGTGGATGACGTAATAATTTTCGGTTGTAGCTTAGCACACCAGAATAAAAATCTCTGTAAAACTTTTGATAGATTACGTCAATACAATCTCAAATTGAATCCACAAAAGTGCAACAGAAGAAGTATATTTAGGTCACTTAATAACTAATGAAGGTATTAAAACTGACCCCACAAAATTTAATACAATCACTAGCTATCCTAAACCCACTAATGCAGATGAAGCAAAAAGATTTACAGCTTTCTGCAACTATTACAGAAGGTTCATAACTAAGTTCGCAGCAATAGATAAACCATTAAATATGCTTTCACGCAAAAACACACCTTTTAGTTGGACAGAAGAATGTCAAAATGCTTTCGATATAATGAAACAAAAATTAACTAACCCACCGTTGTTGCAATACCCAGATTTCTCGAAACCATTTATTCTAACAACTGATGCATCCAATTATGCTCTGGGCGCAATCTTATCACAAGGAGAGATAGACCTGCCAATCTCTTATGCAAGTCGTACACTAGATGTACATGAAATGAAGAAACCAATAATTGAAAAAGAACTATTAGGAATCTATTGGGCGATCAAACATTTCAGACCCTATCTATACGGAAGAAAATTCACTGTCGAATGCACTTCAATCTCTGATGTAAGGAATATAAGTCAACTCAAGTTCACGAGGATACAAGAGGACGTCCTAAGCAGAAGAATTTCAAGAAAGAAAATAATATTAATAAAAAAGAAAGAAGTGTTGATCGAGTACAGTGATAATCTAAATCTGAACTTAGGTTCGATACTTGAGAAACTGACTTTAGCAATGATCAACAACCGAATAGAAAAGCTAGCAATATCAATAAAAGATGAACTATTAATGAAATTTGGAATAGAAAGATTTAAAAAGGAATTTAATGCTCTGCAGAAGCGATTTAAAAGAGAAAGAAAACAAAACTTGCTCATTTTAATATTTAAACCCCCGAAAAGAATTGAAAATAAAGACGAACAGTTAAAGATAATAGAAGAATTTCACGACACACCATACGCTGGTGGACACTCAGGAGTAAAACGGACGATAAACAAAATCAAACAAAGATACTGCTGGAAGAATCTCAGCAAGATGGTAAAATCTTATATAAATAATTGTGAAAAGTGCAAAAGCAATAAGCTTGTAAGACACACTAATGAAAGAATGGTAGAAACAAATACACCTAGTGATAGTTTTGAAATTGTAGAAATAGACACGGTAGGACCAATGAAACAGAGTAAAACTTACAGATATATTCTAACATGTCAATGCCAATTGACTAAATACGTAGAGGCATTTCCCATGGAAACTAAAGAGGCCAAAACAAAACAGTACGGAGCATTCAAGATCCTAAGAACGGATTTAGGCACTGAATTTGTCAACAGTTTAATCGCGGAAATATGCAAAATCTTGAAGATAGATCACGTTAAATCAACCCCATTTCACCATGAAGCGTTAGGCTCTGTTGAAAGAAGTCATAGAGTACTAAATGAATATCTGCTATCGATAAGTCAAAATAATGAATGGGATGAATAGCTAACATACTTTACATATTGTTACAATATAACACCGCATACAGAAACTGGAAGAACACCATTTGAGTTAGTATTTGGCAAAATAGCCTCACTTCCTGACACTATTGTTTCTAGCAATCCAACACCGATTTATAACATAGAAGATTACGCAAACGAATTGAAATTTCGATTACAGCAGAGTCTTAGAATAGCAAAATCTTTATTATAGAACTCTAAATCAAAGAGAAAACAAACATTAGACAAAAAAATTAATCCACTAAAAATTAATATAGGTGATAGAGTATTACTAAGAGTAGGAAATAAGAAAAAACACGAACAAGCATATAAAGGACCATATGTAGTAATAAGTACAAATAATGTAAATACCAAAATAAAGATAGGAAATAAAAGAAATACACAACAATAGATTAAAGAAATTTTAGAAGTAATTTTCATATTGGCATGCCGTACTCATAAGTACAATGTAAATAGGTTAATGATATAGGGTACAATAGTAATTTAGGTATTAGGTAACTACTGTATAACAAAAAAAAAATTTCTCATACTCTCAAAAAAAAAATTTTTCTCCCGAAGGGAAGGATGTAATGCATCTACAATTAAATAACTACACATAGTGAAAACAAGCTAACAAAAAGATGCATTACAAGAGTACATGCTAAAAAACACGCATATCATGCAGGCAGAATTTACATAGAGCGGGAAGTACAAGAAGAACCAAAGAATCATGAAGAAATTCTGTTCAAAAAAAGTTAAACGCTTTCACTTCCGCATATCATATATGGCTTAAGAATTAAGTAATTGATTTTCATGCATGAAGCATGAAGACCTAAAAATATAAACAATGCGTTGAGCAATTAAATGCATTCAAGCGCCAGCCAGCTGATTCTTGCATTTTCACTTTTTTACGATGTACTGACCCTCAATAAATCCGCCTGCTGATATGGGTCACTGTTGTACACAATTAATGTGTAAACAAAGAATATTTTCGTAAGTTATTTTTGTATCATTATTTTCGTAAGTTATTTGTGTGTCATATTACTTCACGTTTTTTTGTGTTTTGTTAAGTGACCGAAATTATGTTAAGGAAGGGTAAGAATTTTGTGTAAGAATTTTGTATAAATTGAATGTATTACTATTTTCAATTGCAACTATCACACCCTGCTCCTTCTACAATTTAGGCTGTCGCAAGACGCCAAGCACTCTCAGTGAGAGATATAGGCTGAGCTCGCCAAACATTGAACCATTGTAAAGAAAGCAGGTATAGTGATTAGAACATCCCATTAAGACGTCCAATCATTACAGTAGTACGTTTCCAGTCACTTGATGCACTTTAATGGTGCTATTAAAAGTCTTCAGTTTTAATGTGTCCCTTTCAATTTCATCAGTTTTTGTCTGTATAGCTTCGTCGTTAATAGTGCTTAAAATAATTCCAGGACACTTCTGATGTATGGTTTCCACAACGTTTCCAGATTGTCGATGTAACCCCCCTCGGCTACAACAGTCAGCCGTTCTTTTGCAGGTAACACCTATGCCATCCGGTGCGCCCATGTCATGTCCACTTTCTGAGAAGTTAAATGAAAATTGCTGATTATTTGGAATCTGTTGTGGTAACTTAGAAGCCACAAAAGAAAACATGACTTTATGACGGTATTGGGTTACGGGTCCATCACTTAGAAAATGAAGGCATTTGATTTGGGGCGGTAAATTCTTCAAAACGGGTTGCAAGTGAGTCCATATTGCAGCTGGAGAATGAGAAATGTTCTTGGATACTGTGCAATATGACTTAGTGGAATTTTTCAGGTAGACAACTACAGTGTGGAGAATAATTTGTAAGCGCGATCCTCCAAAATGAAAAGGTTGTATTTCTTGTCCATATTTGAAGCTGTAATTTTCCGAAAAATCCATATGTATTAAAGCATCCACGTCACTAAGGTTTTTTTCCACGTTTTTATTGCATTAAACTGGTGGACAATGTTTCTATCGTGGCATAAAAACTTTTCTAAATCCTCATGTAAAGTTGTCATGAGCTGACGGGGTCGAAGAGTAAATGTCTTTTTTTGATATTTAGTCACTAGACGTGATTTTTCGCTTTTGGGTCTCGAAATTCTTGCCTTTCAGCTACCCATTTTTGAAAATGCAAAAGTTTGCTGTTATCACATTCTTTATAAACAGCACTTTTGTTGTTGTAGCGTTGGCACTGTCGGGATAAACACTGCTCATCGTAACGATTACAGCATATTTCTTCGAGTAATTTATGGTGGCTATTGTAAGCTATTACCTTTGCTCCATGCAACGCAGAGAGCATCAAATTGACATTAGCGTGAGTAATGCAGAGGCAAGTGTCACGATCATGTAATCTTGGCTTTACTACCCAAAAAGGGCGAAGACGACTAAATATTGGGTAACTTATTTTTAAATTGCTAGCGATAAATTTCTTGTAAAGACCCTGTATGGAATCCCAAAGGTACCTTTTTTGTTTTTTTATTGTGTTTCTGGTCACTACTTCTTTTCTTCCTGCTTCTAATCTACTATTACTATCATCTTCATAAAAGTTTCGAATAGCAGCGATGCTCTTATACGAAATTTTATCTTTTCGAGTTTGTTTAGGCAACGTTAAAGATGTAATAAGCTTCGATTTGTGTACCCTTTTATAAGTTAAAAAACCAGCACTGTTTTTCCAGAGTTTATATTTTTCTACTAAATTACCTGTTCGCACCAAATCGGTTCGAATATATTTTGGTTTTACCGATTACTTTAAAAAAGAAAACATCCTTAAAACAAGGCATCAAATTTTTATGAAAATTAAATCTAATTTGATTACTCGTAATCAAAAGACAGGTATACAACCCAACAAAGCCATGTATTTGTCATCTACATAACACATTGCACAAATACAATACAACAATATAGCCTCATTGAGCAGATCAAATTAAAATTCTTATCATATGATTGAAGCAATTAGATTCGTGCTAAAAAACAATTGCTGAAAACGAACATATGCAAAAATACCATGCTAAAATTGATTTCTAAAAACAAAACAAATTTAATCTAATTACAAATTTTCCCAAAAATAGGTACAGCATCTAACCAAAGCATGTGTTGTCATGTAGCATACAATGCATGGAACAAATACAATCAGATCAAACAGAGCAATTTGCAACTCTATCATCTTTATAAATACTAACGAACTGGAATTTCTACTCTAAGTGATAGAGATAACATTTTTTGCAAATATACAGAATTCAATTTAACACAGCAGCATGGGTTGCTTTAAATTTCTTGTTACAATGCATTTTTGTTCGTTGCTATGCATATTTTATCTCTAGTACCGTAAAATTAGAGAATCACGGCCAATTCTTGTGATCATGCGCCTCTGCTACTCCATAATTGGTGTCGTGTGCAAGCAAGGGCTATATAAACAGCAGTTTGACTTGATTCGCTCTCTTTTGTGATTTAGCAGTGCAGTGATTAACTTGGCGATTTTATTCCTTTGTGTTCTTTCCTAGTGATTTTTCCTAGTGTGTATTTTATTACTAAATTAAATACTTGGTTTGATTGACAGCTAAAATAAAATATTCTTATTCTGGGTACCGACTGGATTAAGGAGTTTGTTTTAGATAGCGATTAAATTAAAGGTTTTTTTATGGTGGGTAGCGACTGCAATAAAAAATATTAGTAACAATACACTTTATTTCTAGTCTCGACGGAAATAAAGAATCTTTCTTCGGGTCTCGACTGAAGTTAAGATATATACTAACATTCGCTTTAAGTCGGGTCTCGACTGACTTAAACAATATTATCTCGGGTCTCGACTGAGATAATATATTACTAACAAATAATTTTATTGCGGGACTCGACTGTAATAAAGTTTCTTATTGCGGGTCTCGACTGTAATAAGAAATCTACTAACTCACACCACTTTATTGCGGGTCTCGACTGTAATAAAGAGTCTTATTGCGGGTCTCGACTGTAATAAGACGATTACTAACAAAACCACTTTATTGCGGGTATCGATTGTAATAAAGAATCTTACTGCGGGTATCGACTGTAGTAAGACAATTACTAACACAAACACTTTATTGCGGGTCTCGACTGTAATAAAGATTCTTGCTGCGGGTCTCGACTGTAGTAAGAAAATCACTAACACAAAACACTTTATTGCGGGTATCGACTGTAATAAAGAGTCCTATTGCGGGTTTCGACTGTAATAAGACAATTCCGAACAAATCCACTTTACTGCGGGTATCGACTGCAATAAAGAATATCCTCATCCCACACCTCAGTCAAATAAAAGGTCAAGTAAATCAGCTGCTATATATCGATCAGGTGAGTACAAGTCAATTGCTACAGTTGTGTAAATCAAATTTATATATTAATCTTTTAATAAACATTGGTTTCAGCTTTTTATATTACAATATATATATATATATATCTTGCAGTTCTCAAGTTTGAGTGTTTATTGAACTTGAAACATTTAGTGTAGTGAATAAACAGATAAAAACCCCTAGCTTTATACCAGTGGCATAAATTTCACTGCACCTTTCATTTATTGCATGTACGCTCTGACTACGGGCAGTACATTACCAGAAATCACTTTTGTAGAAATTTGTTTTTCTTTTTTGGTTTTCATCTTGCAATAATTTTCTTTTAATTGATCCTTTAATACTTCACCAAATATTGCCTTTGAACAACTTCTTTTTGAGATTCTGGTGTGCGTAACATTTTCTGTAATTTTGTATTAGGTGTTTCGACTTTGTTCTCTTAGCTCTCTAAGCTTTTTGACATGCCTCTTTCTCTTCCCAGATATTCTATTAATTGCAGGATTTTGTTGAGGAGGAGGTCCAGGCTCATCAATCATATCTACCTCAGAATTTGGTGTATTTTCTCGCATGAATTTGTTAGTACTTTCCTTCAAAGCTTTATTCTTCGAACGATATTTGGCACAATACTCCTTCCATTTCTTTTTCATAACTCTATGTTCACGCGGATTCATATCTTTCACTGGTTTTCTTGATCCCTTTCTTCTTTCTTTTATACTTTAGACATTCTTTCTCCTTCATTTCTCCTCTCTTTAGCGGATCATTTTTAAGACGCTGATATCTCAGACGTTCAGCTTCTCTCTTTCTTTGTAGAATTTCTTCCCTTGTTGATTTTGTTTTATTTTTTGGGGACATCTTGCAGCATCACCTTAAAAAAATCATAATTTTGTCAGTCCCCTGGAAGTTCCGACAGTCCCCTGTCTGATTATTTGACTGGGGACTGGCAGCAGGGGACTGTTAAATTTTCTCAAAAATTTAGAAAGCTACATATATACTAATAAAATATCATCAGTTTATATGGCACAATATTATCTATCACTGTTGATTAACAAATATGCAGAAACATATGTTTTATCCACAAAAATAAAGCAAAAATGTATGTAATCACCAGTGGACAGTCGCGCAAGCAGACTCAAACAGGTGTGTCGGTGACAAACGCTAAGTTAACACTGAACAAAAGCCGCAAGAGTGCGGATGATTATATATAAATGAAATTTATACCAGTTGCATTGCGTTAAATGCCCAAATGTAGCTTTGAGTTAAATACAATGTAATTAGCACAGTTTTAAATTTAGGTCGGGGAACTGTTTGTAATATTGCGGGACGACATTAAACTGATGTGTTTTAATTAATAATATGAATTAAAAGAAAATATTCCTAAGGACTTGAACAATTTCCATTATAATATTCTTAAATAACTATAATATAAAATGGTTTATAAATTAAATAGCTTCAAAAATACTTACCTTGGTCACGATTTAGAACTAGGGACAAACCAGGGGACTGTATTTTTGTGTATTTAGAAAAAGATAGTAAAATATTCCTTTTTAATTTTAATTTCATGAACTGTTGCTTGGCTAGAATCATTAATAAACTTTCCTTTGTAATAATATTTTAAGAGAAAAAAAACATATTTTATGCAAAAATTTGCCTGGGACACCGATTTTCCCCATAGTGGGGAAATGCCCACCTACATTAACATTTTTATTCGCAAGTGGGCGCTTTCTTCCCATAAATTACTGACTCGTGAGAAATGAGCAGTGCGAAATTTCGTGTGCACTTTCTTATATTGAATTACTTACTCGTGAATAATAATCAGAGATAATTGTCCTGTGCGCACGAGTTATGTGATACCTAATATCCGTAGTATTATAAAACATTAGCATAAAACCATATTCAATTAACGTAGCATATTATATTAATTTCAACATAACAATTTTACATAATCTGCATTTTTATCCAATTTAGCGTACATTTTATATTTAACAAGAATATTCCAATACCTCACCTGTTCTGATAAAATTTTAATCCCCTAGAGTCAAAAGTAGCGATGTAAAACATTGTACACGCTACCTCAGCAAAAATTCAAATTAATCGCCTAACCCAGAACTTAAGAAAATAAGTCGAGGCTTAAACTTATAGATAATAGGTTGTTTGTAGATCGAAAGCAATAAAATCGGAGCTTTTGAATCAAAACTCGTTGTTTTTTTTTAATGAAAAGAACCTATCGTTATTTGGCACAGACGGTAGGATTGGTGAACGGTCCAATCCTTTGCAAATATATCGCTTATCATTTAAAATTCGGCGGAATACCGGAAAATTTGTATAACTTGATTTTTACAAAAAAAGAGAAAAAAAAAATTGTGCCGTGCATTTCTATTCCAGAGGAAATCGTAATACGTATCGAAACTTCTATCTGTGCGTGCTATAAGATTTGCAATATTGTAAGAACAACAATAAAAGTCGTGCAATAGTGGTGCAAAGGAATTACAGTGACCGGAGAGTTTCAACTCATCAGCACCTAAAATGTATAGGATCTATTTATTGGGTTATATGTAAGTGAATATTGAATAATTACTCCTTTATAGCCAAGTAGTTCAAAAGCTAATCCTTATCCTATGGGAGTAAGAAAGTTATGTAGCAGTTTAAGTCCTATTCGAGAAATCTCTAGAAAATATTGGCTCAAATAATCCGTTAAACCCATATATATTACTATCAGTGAACCTAGTTTAAATTCAAGTGAATTCGATATAATAAACACAATGCGAAATAGTAATGACACAACGTATCCTACGGGTCAAATCCCAAGTAACCCAAATATTACAATGCATATTGTAACGTCCCCTGATGATATTTTTAATTCCCTTAGTGTCCCTGATACAATCAAAGATTTGCCGCGGTTTGGGAGCAACCCAAGATTGCCTTACGAATTCTTAACTAACGTTGAAGAAATTTTAACATACACCAAACATATGGGCGGATTACCATATTCAAAAATCATTCGTTCCACTCGAAATAAAATTGAGGGACAAGCAAATGAAGTACTTATCATATACGGTACTCCACTCGTATGGGAGGAAATAAAAACTTATTTAATACTTCACTATTCCGACAAATGAACAGAGACATCATTGATCAGAGATCTACACACATTAAAACAAAGTAATAAATCCATTGAGAATTTTATAATGAGATTATTGAAATCCAAGCTACAATGTATAATAATATTTTAATTGACGAAACAAATGACGGTGTAATTCTCGCAAAAAAAACCTATTCACTGAAATGTGTTTAAACGCATTTTTGACCTGCTTAGAGAACCTTAGGATCAGTTATCAGGGCTATGAGACCCGAAATCTTATCAACATCACTGTCCTATTGTATCAAAGAACAGAATATATGCTATATGAAGTCAGATTCAGAGCCACAACATCAAAGGTCATATACTAGTAAAAAACCCTTCAGAACACCAATGGTGCAACACCCTAGAAAGGCGCCCTTTATTCCACAAATAAATAGATATTATTCTAGACCTCTACCTCAGATAACTCAACAACCAAGACCTTTCCAAAACCAGCAACGAAGCACATTTAACAACTTTAACAACCCATTGAATAATACAAGGTATACTAACCAAACCCAATTTAGTAGACCGCCAAATCAAGCTAAACATCCTGCTCCAGAACCAATGGATATCGGTTCAGGACTTTCGCGTTTCAAACAACGTACAGGTTACCAAAATCAACCAACAGCCGATACAAGTAATCGTAATAATTATAACTTTAACACGCGTAATTCTAATAAAAATAAAAACAATAGGCCTTCTATATTCACTTCAAAGGACTTATTCGACGTTGATGAAACAGAAATTGAGGCCAATAGAAACTCACACAGTACACCGAATAAAATACATACCAGCGAAAACTCGACCAGTATGTTAACTATTCACATTGTGACGCAGTTAAAACTTAACAAAATGGCGAAATCGATGATACCCAAAATTTTTGTTTACCTGCCTCGAGATACCAACAGGATATTTAGATATTAACAAGCACGGATTCACGCTACCGTACATACACATTTCTTCGCCATTTGGGCATCCATTAAAATTCCTTATAGATACAGGAGCATCTTCTTCGTTTATTAATCGCGAATTCATCAATCCTGCAGATCAGATACAGTGCAAACCAGTTACTATCACAACAATACTAAATAAGTAAGTGTTGCATAAACAAATTATTCTGCCTATTTTTAACGAATTTAATGAACCTGGTGAACTACGATTTTTAATATTTAAGTTCGATGCATATTTCGATGGATTATTAGGATTAGACGCCCTAAAACAACTAGGTGCCAAAGTAGACTTAGGTAACAAAACTATAATTACAAATGCGGTCATTCCTCTAAAACTGGAACCAAACTTCACGTCCGAGAAACACTTAATCCCCGCAAATTCGAAAGTAATTATCAGAGTGCCAGTAGATATCCGTGACAGTGATGTATATGTAAGACACTTTTAAATTAACCCTCAGCTATACATCTCAGAATGTATCTATGATGCTAAAAACTGATACAGCCCCATTGAAATAACCAACGAGTCAAATATTGACCAAACTTTTCTTTTAGGTCAACCCTTAAAAGTCGAACCGTTATGCCCCTCATAATATGTAGAATTAAATAATTTTAATAATGGGTACAATAACCACCCACAGTATATGGGACTCGAAAAAACGCAACGTATCTACGATGATAAAAACTGATACAGCCCCATTGAAATAACCAACGATTTAAATATTGACCAAACTTTGCTTTTGGATCAACCCTTAAAGGTCGAACGGTTTTTCCCCTCATAATATGTAGAATTAAATAATTTTAATAATGAGTACAATAACCACGCACAGCATATGGGACACGAAATAGCGCAACTAATTCGCACAGATCATTTAAATGTAGAAGAAAGAAAAGCACTCTATAAAATATTCAAAGAATTTGAAGATATCTTCTTCAAAGAGGGACAATCTCTAAGTTTTAGTAATCAGATCAAACATAGTATACCTACTTTATACGATATTCCAACCTATACAAAATCGTATAGATATCCCTTCATCGAAAAAGAAGAGGTGCGCAAACAAATAAGTAATATGCCACAACAAGGGATAATTCGACCAAGCTATTCACCATGGAGCTCTCCGGTCTGGATAGTTCCAAAAAAGGTGGACGCCAGTGAGAAGCGTGAATGGCGGTTAGTGATAGATTATAGGAAGTTGAATGAAAAAACGGTTACCGAGTGCTACCTACTTCCCAACGTCAACGAAATCCTCGATAAATTGGGAAGATGCATGTTCTTCTCGACATTAGATCTTTGCCAGTGGATTTCATCAAATCGAGATGAAATCCAAGTATACTCCAAAAACTGTTTTTACGGTAGAAGGCGGGCATTACGAGTTTGTTTTGATGCCTTTCAGTCTCAAAAATGCCCCTTGCCGCTTCAACACGTTATGGATTTTTCTGGTATACCTCGACGATATTATCGTCTTCTCAACCTCAATTCAGGAACATACCGAAAACCAGAATAGAGTATTTGAAAAATTACGCGAAGTTAATTTAAAAGTTCAGCTGGACAATTCTGAATTTCTCCACATCCCTTTCCTGGGACATGTTGTCTCAACTGAAGGCATCAAGCCTAACCCCAAAAACATAAGAGCAATAACAGAATTCCCAATACCACGGACACAAAAGAAAATCATATCCTTTTTAGGATTATTCGGATACGATGGCGAAATAAGAATTTTAAGAACTTTTATTTTTAATGATTCTAAATCAAATTTATAAATACAAGAAGAAAAAACAACCGCCTCGTCCGGGATTTGAAACCGGGACCTTCCGCTTGCCGGGCGACTGCTCTTACCACTGAGCTAACGAGACAGACGATTTTCCCTCTTGCATTTATCAAATTTGTAACTAGCCTACTAAGCCACGTTTTGCTTTCAGCTGGCATTAACCAGTAACGATGAAAGCGCACAAATAAATTGTAAATTCAATTTTATTTATTTTTACCGCGGACGGGAATCGAACCTACACTTGTTAGAATCGGTCAATGATGGAGAAATAAGAATTTTAAGAACTTTTATTTTTAATGATTCTAAATCATATTTATAAATACACGAGGAAAAAACAACCGCCTCGTCCGGGATTTGAAACCGGGACCTTCAGCTTGCCGGGCGACTGCTCTTACCACTAAGCTAACGAGACAGATGATTTTCCCTCTTGCATTTATCAAACTTGTAACTAGCCTACTAAGCCACGTTTTGCTTTCAGCTGGCATTAACCAGTAACGATGAAAGCGCACAAATAAATTGTAAATTCAATTTTATTTATTTTTCCCGCGGACGGGAATCGAACCTACACTTGTTAGAATCGGTCAATGATGGAGAAATAAGAATTTTAAGAACTTTTATTTTTAATGATTCTAAATCAAATTTATAAATACAAGAAGAAAAACCAACCGCCTCGTCCGGGATTTGAAACCGGGACCTTCCGCTTGCCGGGCGACTGCTCTTACCACTGAGCTAACGAGACAGATGATTTTCCCTCTTGCATTTATCAAATTTGTAACTAGCCTACTAAGCCACGTTTTGCTTTCAGCTGGCATTAACCAGTAACGATGAAAGCGCACAAATAAATTGTAAATTCAATTTTATTTATTTTTCCCGCGGACGGGAATCGAACCTACACTTGTTAGAATCGGTCAATGATGGCAAGCGCAAGGTTCCGGTTTCAAATCCCGGACGAGGCGGTTGTTTTTTCTTCGTGTATTTATAAATTTGATTTAGAATCATTAAAAATAAAAGTTCTTAAAATTCTTATTTCTCCATCATTGACCGATTCTAACAAGTGTAGGTTCGATTCCCGTCCGCGGGAAAAATAAATAAAATTGAATTTACAATTTATTTGTGCGCTTTCATCGTTACTGGTTAATGCCAGCTGAAAGCAAAACGTGGCTTAGTAGGCTAGTTACAAATTTGATAAATGCAAGAGGGAAAATCATCTGTCTCATTAGCTCAGTGGTAAGAGCAGTCGCCCGGCAAGCGGATGGTCCCGGTTTCAAATCCCGGACGAGGCGGTTGTTTTTCTTCTTGTATTTATAAATTTGATTTAGAATCATTAAAAATAAAAGTTCTTAAAATTCTTATTTCTCCATCATTGACCGATTCTAACAAGTGTAGTTTCATTTCCCGTTATTCGGATACGACTGGAAATTTATTAAAGATTTCGCCAAACTAGTAAAACCCCTAACAGAATGCCTTAAAATAAGTCTGTAGAATTAAACGATTGTTATATCAAAACATTCGCAGCCTTCAAGCACATGCTAATGAACGATCCAATATTGCAGTGTCCTGACTGTTCTAAGCTCTTCGTCTTAACGACAGATGCTAGTAATATTGCCATTGGCGCCATTCTATCACAAGGTCCCACGGGACGAGATAGATCCATCTGTTATATTAGTAGAGCTTTAACAAACTCCGAAGTAAATTATTCAACAATCGAAAAGGAGCTGTTGGCAATAATATGGGCAACTATGTAAATATTTCCGTCCATACTTATTTCGTCGTTGGTCCAAAATTGTTACCGACTATAAGCCCCTAACATGAATCGTGAGTCTCAAGGAACCCAATTAAAAGTTTGTACAATGGAGACTCAAGTTAGAGGAATTCAACTACGAGATAATCTACAAGAAGGGAAACAGAACACTAATGCAGACGCATTGAGCAGAATTAAAATCAATAGCCCAGAAATTAATAAACAGGTAGAAATCAATGTTAACGAGCTAGTCGCCTCTACTGCCGTCCGATGAACTGAAGGAGTGGAAGATCTCAAAGACGAGTCCCTATATCAGAAAATTGAATGAACTGAACCTCCAAAAAATCCTGGAAATCTCTAATATGAAACCATCAATTACTCTAGCAGTTCCATTCAAAATCAAACAACTTCGTACTATAGTGTTAAGATCCAGTCGCATAAATAATAATTCAAAGATCTCACATTATCTTATCAGCATGCATTTGTCGCAATTAGACTCATCAGCATTTCGTACATTGCATTTTTTATTTGTCACATTCCATGGTAACTTGAGTATCGTGTCCACGGCTTGAATTATCTTTTCTTCCGAGAGCTTCATGCCGGCATATTCATGCTGATAAGACAAAGTGCTCAGTAAGTTGTTCACATGGTGAAGTACACGTCTTCACTTGAGGTGAAATTTATATGAATAAATTAGTTCTGAATAAAGTTTAGTTTTAATTTCAGCTAATCCACTCTCGGACAATATATTTTGGTGTACAAGTTTATGCGCTTGTGCTCCCCCATCAGAGGTCTGGGTACAAGAACCAAAGGCCTACATCGTTAAAGGTAAGGTAAAACAATTTTACCCGAGTAAAAACATTTGGTGACCCCGACGTGATTTCACGTCACACGCGAAACTCATTGTTGTCTCAGGAGTGTGACATTATCCTACTTCATGGAGCAGTTTGGAAAACGGCAGGCTGAGCTAGGGAAGGCGCTAGAAAGCGTCATAGACAACTACAAAAAGGATCCGAAAGACAGAAAACCACCCAAAGGAGAATAGTATATAGAAAGAGCGAGGAGATTGGATGAGACATGGTCAAGGTTTGAACAAACCGACAATGAACTTAGATCTCTACTTGAGCTGCCTCTTTGTTACGGTATTGCTTCACATAGTCATCATCACAACATCATAAAACCATGTAACACCATTTCACTTGTTGTGACATAAAAAATCTGACCTGCATTAATAACTTTGCAAAATGTAAGTCGGATCAAATGTCACAACATATCGATACCAGAAGTGGTTCAAAGTGAAATATGGAAAATGATGATTAATTCATTTTTTGTTTAATTGCAAAGTGAATTAATGAGGTGATGACGATGTGCAGCAATTTGTTTATTTCTGTAGAATAAGAATTTTTTATGATATGTATGTAATAAACTTGGAGCTGAGTAGAAGTAAGTTAGCAGTTAGTGAGTAAGTCGGCTGAATTTGTTCTAGTGAGTAAGTTTCTAAAAGTTGTATCGAGACAAGAAGTAATTGCGGTCAGTGATAAATAATGATTTTATAAGAAAAAGTTTTAAAAAACAAGTTATCGTGAATTATATATATATATTTTTAAAGAAAAACAAATAAAATGCAAGTTATCGAGAATTATATATATATTAAAGAAGAATAAATAATTAAAGTGTTTGTTGTTAAAACTCTTATTGTTTGTGTGTGATTGATGATTGGTAAGGTACAGTTGGACCAATCGTGAAAACGTTACATTGGCGCAGCCGGTAGGATCGGGGAAGCCAGTTTTTGCCTATATATATACATATATAAACATAAGAGCTTGAAAACCCTCGATTCTCCACGAATAAAAAAAAGAAGGGGTAATAAGGATACTATAAGTTCGTTTAAGTTACCCCCAACGCTCGAGGTCGGTCAACTGTAACTGCCTCTGCTGACAAAAGCAAGCAGCCACCTCCTCACCAACGTGCAAAGCACCAACGCGGGATTCTAGAGGGCCTCATCCCTGCCCAAATTGAAGAAGGAAGAAGGCTAGCAGATCCCAATAATCAACATTTCAATAACCCTCCCTCCCGGACGACATTAGGAACACCTGATTTTGGCAGTCTGGAAACATCCCAGGAGAATTAATAAAATAAATAAATCTGCAAAGTAAGCTATTGAATATTAAATTATACTATACAATTATATACAACTATATATATCATAGATATTCCACAATTAAATATATATTATAATTAAGTAGGAAACAGTTTTTTGTGAGATTTTGTAGAAAGAGAAAGAATGAAGTGGTATTGAAATAATTTGGTTATTTATAACTCAATACCTTATAAACGTAAGTCCTAAGTGATCAGTGCAAAAAAAAAAAGTTTCTCCATCTCCCTAATATAAATACATATAAATCTGATGTTCGTGCGGTAGATGATCAAAATTTGTTCAATAATTTTTAATGTTTTTCGGATTTTTGTTCCCCTCTAAAAAACTGTTATCTTCCTTGTCGGAACTACGGGTACGTGTTGTTTTTCTTTTTTTTTCTTTTTTTGTAGTGGTTAACATTACATCAAAATCTTGTGCTGATAACTGTTACTTTTTCAGTTTGTTCTTCAGCTGTTAACTGTTTTAAATTTTAATTTTCCAAAAAATTTCTATGGTTTTGCCTACTCGACGTTCTTCTTGTTCCGATTTTGAAACGGCAATAAATTCTCTATCTTTTGAAAATACAAGCCCTCCAGGCAGCCCGAGAACGGAGCAAAATTCACATTGTAGCAGACCATCCACAAATTGGTATCGTGAACACCGTTCGGGGTAAACGTTTCCGACGACTTAGCTTGGTTAGATTTCTTACAAAAACTAGTAGTTTACCAACTTTGGTATCCGCAAAGACCCGCACTAAGTCAGTTTCAGAAAATTTTGTCATTACAAATTGTAATAAAGACTCTCTGGAATACAACGGAAAAATGCCACTAAATTATGAAAAGGTAGTTAAATTAACTGCCCAAATGGTGCCCCTATTCTCAGGTGAGGCTAGTCCTCAACTTGTAACTGAGCTGCAGACTTTCATTGGATGTTGTAGACAAGTACAACAATGCCTAGAAGATGAAGAAAAATCTGCATTTCTACACATTTCTACACATTCTCCAAACAAGATTGCGAGGGAATGCGTACATGCTTGTTTCCTCCAGCACTTTTTCAAAGATTGAAGAAATGGAGCAATTACTTAATCAATCCTATTTACCACGGGAAACATACCAGGAGTTAATAACTAAGCTGATTACATGTAAACAGTACCCCATGGAATCGCTCACATCTTTCGCAAACCGTATCAAACAGCTTCTAACGCAATGCAAGGAAGCTGCAGAATACAAGTATGGTGCGACAGGTCTCCAAGCTGTGACTACGCAACTAGAAGATTTTGCTATAAATTCCCTAAAATGCGGTGTATCGAATCCACTTCTCAGTACACATCTTCTGTCATTAAGTGAAGCAACCTTAACCAGTCTAATAGAAAAATGTCTGAACATGGAAAGACTACTTCAGGGAAATCCCCACATGCAGCAAGGACACCCATATCTATATAACTTCCCAAGTGCATATATGGGTATGCAAGGAAATATCCATTCAGTGCAACGCACTGAGGATTTCTCGAATTTGTTTATGCAAACTCCATCTAATGCGATCCCAGTAGCTGGTCATATAACCCATCAAGCAGCAAGTGCACTGCATACACCCCAAATATTTCAGCCAATTCCACAACGCACATCACTTATTTCGACATACCATTCTCCGTCTAATACTCATGAAATTTCTAGCTATCAACCTCACGCCACTGATAAATGTGCACCTATTGCTGCCTCATTAACTGACCAATTCTCACCAAAAAACCATTCAAACAAGCTACCACAAAGACATAATGACCAGCTCAAATCCGCATTGTCTAGAGTTTCATGTTCATATTGTAATTTTAAGGAACATACTTATGACGACTGCCTAAAGCGTAAAAATACCCCATATTGCGTGAAAGGCAAAATAGGTGGGCATGATGCTAAAAACTGTAGAAACAGGAATAATTATCCACCCGAGAACTCACAAACGCATCGTGCCCATGACACAAAGCCGAGGTAACCCGAGGGTTTATCATGTGCAACTAAAATGCAAATTCTGTGGAAGACGAGGACATTCCATATCTGAGTGTATGCAGAAACAAAGATGGGAGGCCAGATCTTCGGGAAACGCGCGCCAGTCGACCGAAAATTCCCCGGCTCGACTTTAAAATCGCATTCTCAACCACTATTAGGGTACTCCCCGCCGCCTGCCAGTAGCAGCGAAAATATATCACTGGCTCACTTACCTTTAGATATAGGCAAAAATAATTCGGTTCGGCTAGTAGTGGATACTGGAGCTGAAGTCAGCTTAATCAAACAAAACGCCTTAAATACTAGCGACTCAATCAACCGGAATGATACTACTGTGTTGAAAACCCCCTTTGGTGAAGGTAAAACACCAGGTAGCTGCCACGGTAAATTTTCTTTTGAAAGCCCCATATCATGCAATTTTCAAGTTGTGAAAACCAGCACACCGATCTCGCACGACGGGTTGCTAGGAAACCACTTTCTTTCAAAAAATTGTAACATCGAGGGCCCTAATCGAATTCTCAGATTTCCCAGCACGGAAATCAATTCGACAGAGTTCACAATACCGCTTTTGGCTGCAATTAATGAGAAACATTGTTGCGACACTGGTAAGAACAAAGGGAACCAAAAGAAAACCATGGAGACTATTCAAGCCACCCACTATGTCAAAACTCAGGTAAACGACAGTGCCACCAAACGAGTAAAGGAGCTTCAAGAAAGTAAGAAGAAAAACCCAAATTTGAAGGAAATCTCTCTCACTGACAATATCGCGCAGTATACTATTGAGCTCCCACAGCCAGTACACATACCTGCGCGGTCGAACGTAGTAGTTAAAGCACCTTTGACACTAGAGGAAGAAATGCTCTGTCAGTCTCAAGAGGTGGAATCAGGATTTTTTCTATCTAATAGTTTGCTAAGTTCCGAAAACAGAGGAAACTTAATTGGTGTGCTTAACGTTAATAGCCATAGTGTTACATTAAAAAACCTCACACTTACGCTGTAGCCCAACAGCAATTACAATACCAATGCAGCCAAGTAGCGATTGCGGCTCTAGTCTAACTTCAAAAGTGAAACATAACTTCACTAACACTAGCTGTCCGAAAAACGAGATTTCACCTACAAAACTAATTAATTCTACACGTTTACTCAAGCAGACTCAATCAAACTTTCAAACAGACTCTATGCAAGTATCACACCTAGTACGACTAGCACAAAAACTAACATTAGATGAAACTCTTTCTGAAGATGAAAGATCTTCTATATTAAATATTTGCCACCAATGCAATGACATATTTCATCTGGTTGGCGACAAGCTTATACCAATGCCATGTCGCATACGACTCCAATAGTTTCTGACCAACCTCCAGTTAATCAAAAAATGTATCGACTTCCAGAGACGCAAAGAGAAGTTATAAATCAACAGCTCCATGAAATGCTAGAAAGTGAAATAGTTAAACCTAGCAAAAGCCCTTGGAACTCACCGCTGTTAGTGGTTCCAATGAAAGCAGGGCCAAATGGCGAAAAACGATGGAGGGTTGTGGTCGATTTTAGGAAATTAAGTGATAAAACAATAGGTGACGCTGTTCCATTGCCCAGGATTGAAGATATCCTGGACCAACTAGGTCATTCCCGGTATTTCACTACTTTGGATCTTGCCAGTGGCTATCATCAAGTACTGGTTCATCCTAAAGATAGACCCAAGACAGCCTTTAGTACAGCTTATGGGCATTATGAATTTCGGCGCATGCCTTTCGGATTGAAAGGAGCACCAGATACATTCCAACGGTTGATGAATTATGTTCTCACAGGTCTTCAAGGTCTATAATGTTTCGTTTACCTAGATGACATAGTTATCTATGGGAAAAACCTTGAAGATCATAACAGTAAATTGATAAAAGTTTTTGATCGTTTACGAGAAAATAATTTAAAGTTACAGCCAGAGAAATGCCAGTTCCTAAGGCGCGAAGTCATATATCTGGGACACAAATGCTCCACTAAGGGAGCCCTCCCAGATCCCTCAAAAACAGAATGCGTTCACAACTTTCCCGTCCCGCGTACAGTTAGACAAGTGCAATCTTTTCTCGGCTTAGCTAACTACTACAGGAAATTTATACCCAATTTCTCCAAGATTGTTCGTCCTATGACTAATTTATTGCGAAAAGATGTGAAATTTACGTGGACTGAAAACTGCCAGAATGCTTTTAACGAGATTAAAAGAAATCTCACTTCACCGCCACTTCTTATATATCCAGATTTTACTCTGCCTTTTAACTTAACCACGGACGCTAGCCAAGAAGCTCTAGGCGCTGTCCTGTCTCAGGGAGAAATAGGTAAAGATCGCCCCATAGCTTATGCGAGTCGGACTCTAAATAAGGCAGAAAGGAATTATTTGACTATTGAGAGAGAATTACTAGCAATTGTTTGGGCTACGAGGAATTTTCGCTGTTATTTGCAAGGGCGTAAATTCACAGTATATACAGACCACAAGCCCTTGAAAAGAGTCTTCAGCACCAAAGACCCCACTTCAATATTAGTTCGATTTCATCACAAGCTTTCTGAGTTCGACTATTCCATCGAGTATAAGCCAGGGAAATACAACACAAACGCGGATGCTCTTAGTAGAAGTTCTTATAACTCAGAGCAGGTTGAACAAAATTTTTCAAAAATACCTGTACAAGCGCAAGTCCATACTCCGCCATACTTACAGGAATCAAATACAGCTCCAGTTCACTGCCTTGCAATCACTCGTGCCCAGGCGCAGCATACCCGTGTGGCGAATAACTCACGCGAAATGACAAACCAAAAAAGAATACCTTCAGAGTCTTCAGTTAGTTCTGACTCATAATCTCAAACTAATAGTTCTTATGGCAGACAAGCTGAACATAGTGATGAAAATCCTATAGAGCCTGATAAGCCGTGATAATCACGAACCCCACAGAAATTCGAGTGGTGATAAAGGACTACCGCGATTCCGTTTTTGGTGGACATCAGTGTGTTATGAAAACGTACAAACGAATCAAAAAGAAATTTCGATGGAAAAACATGATGAGGGACATAAAAAAATACGTTAAGAGATGTCCAAAGTGTCAGAAAATGAAGGCTAGCCAGAAACACGTATGCCAATGACCATTGCAGACACAGCTCGAATGCCCTTCGAGAAAATCTACCTAGACATCGTGGGGCCTCTAGAAGAGACAATAAGAAGAAATACATCCTAACATTCCAAGATAACCTAACAAAGTTTCTTGATTGGTATGCTATACCAAATGCAGAGGCGGAGACTGGAGCCCGAAAATTCTTTGATGAAATAATTACTCGCTACCGCATACCTAAAAAATTGGTTACCGATCAGGGCTCCAATTTCTTAAGCGACTTATTCAAGAAGGTCTGTAAACTACTTAAAATAAATAAGTTGCAGACATCCGCGTACCACCCTCAATCAAATGGCTCCTCAGAAAGAACTCACAGACCATTAGTAGAGTATCTTAGGACCATTGTAGATGAGAATCCAAATACTTGTGATCAGTTTTTAAGAACTGCAGCTTTTGTATATAACAATAACGTACACGATAGTAGCAAACTTACCCCCATGGACTGTTTATTCGGCTTCACGGCTGATGTTCCCTCCAATTTGAAAAGAGAACCGGAACCTGTATACAATCATCAAAGTTATTATTATCTTCTGAAATACAAACTACAGAAGACATATGCCATTGCTCGTAAAAACCTTATATATAGCAAAAATCGCTCTAAAGAACTTTATGATAAGCATTCACGGCCAATAACTTTCCATGTCGGAGATAAAGTATTACTGAAAAACGCAGCCAAAAAACACAAACTCTCCCAGGTATGGCTAGGACCATATCAGGTGATTGAAGTTCTCAATTCAGTGAATACTAAAATCCAAGTTGGTAACAGGAAAGTCGTAGTCCATAATAATAGATTAAAACCTTTCTATGAATAAAGTCTAAATCAAAATATGTATATATATATTTCCCCAGACATGGCACGACTATTACTAGGGTTCTATTGCGTCAGCATATATATTTCTTTGGGAGCAACTCTACCTTTCGAAGTCCAGCCTCTAACAAATACGGGTATTATGTTTGAAGATTTAGGAGAGATTTTGTTTTTCCACGACACATGGAATCTATTTACCCAAATCAATATAAGTAACCTTGAGACGGAAACCATGTTGGTGGAGCATACTGGATTCCTCGTAAGCCTACTGTGCGAAAAGCATAAAAATACAACTGTTTGCACCGAACAGAGTAGTCAAATCCACAACCTAATAGAAGTGATCCAGAAACGTGCCGCAGTTATCAAGGGACTAACAACAACCCGACGTCAGAGTAGATCACTGGCCGATGGAATAGAAAAAGGTTTTCATTTCCTATTTGGCACAATGGATAGCGATAACGAAAAGGAGATATATAGCCGGATTTCCAACCTTGAAACAGACACCAAGGCACTGTTAGATTTAGAAAAACATCAGATTACGCTTTTCAAATCAACGTACGAATTACAAAAGAAGTCTGTACAGAAGCTGGAGTCGAACCAACGTGAAATCGTCAGAACAGAAAACGATCTGCTCGAAAAGGTGACAGAGGAGATAAGTACCCGTCAAGAGATTCAAGAGGTAATGACAACAATCAGTTTACATATTATCGACATAGAGTTAAGACAACAAACACTACTTGAAATATTAACAACTGTAAAAAATAATCAAATCCACCCCTTGCTAATATCTCCATCTACTCTTCTATAAGCTCATTACAAGGCAAACCCAAAAGAGCCTAGCGAAAAAAAGGCTTTTGCACTATTATCTGAAACCCTAGCAGTTAAATCACAGGTCGTAAAAGGCAACCTTGTAGTCAGAATTCAATTTCCTATTCTAAATCTCCCAGTTTTCAAGCTTCAGCAAATACATCAGTTCCCCATCAAGACATCTAACAACCACTCACTACTTCTGAATTTGGAACACTCCTATCTAGCTAGTCGTAACCACACAAGAATTTGTATTACTTCGACAAACAGAATTTAGATTATACAAAAAGTTACTAATTAGTCCCTATCAAAACACGTATGTTGGGCCTTTACTAAATGCAATTTTTAAGGGGCAAACTGTAAACGAATGCCCAATAAACTTCATATTTAACCCCTTCAATGAGTCGAATAATTGCGAGTATTTGGCTCAAGCGTATGCACCACAACTTCTGGTGAAATTAACTCGAAAAAATGCCTGGTTATTCTCTTTCTCTTCCCAACAAAAGATCACGATGTCATGCAAAAGCGGACTTCATAGCTCTAGCCTCAGCAATCACGGAGTACTAATACTCAATGAACCGTGTCAATTTCAAATTGACGACCAAGTGATATTTTATGAAGATGAAGATCATCATGACATAAAATTATCACAACCAGAACACATACAACCCCAAACTTTGAATTTAAACGAAACCATTCAGAGCTTACTGAAAACATTGAGTAACTCGAGTAGTTCCAACCGCATTATCTTACTACGGGGGGAAAGCTCTAACCAAATTCTAAACGAGAACACCTACTCCCTAAACCAATTAGAGCAAGAAATGCACAATTTAGAGACCCAACTTCGTGAAAGAAATAAAACACAAGCCATTCAACTAAGTTCGCTAAGCTTGAGATCCTTGCTATCTTTTTATTTACTATAATAGGGATGATTAAGGTAATCAAGCTAGTAAAAAGGAAGAGAGATCGTACACCTGGTAAAACCATAGAGCTAGTACAACAAGTTGAGAAAAAGGCATTGGATAAAAAATCCAAGCCATCCATAATGACAAAAATAGAACTACAGGACGTTGAGTCACCAACCCCAATTACGGAAACTGAAGCACAAGCGACTCAATTGCAACAAGCCAAACCTCCTCCCCCACCAACATTACCCTCTGAAAATGCTATTAACATACAACTTAAACGGTTAAGATCACCCTCCTCTTTAAATGTTCCCACTGTAAACACAAAAAATGAAAACATCCACCTAAGAAAAACAACTACTCCACCCCGTAACCGTCCCGTTCAGGTTATTTGATCCACGCGTCATATGTAAGTTATTAAAAAAAAAGAAATAATTGAAACGTAATGAGAGTGGAAAATATAATTAGAATTACTACTTTTAGCGAAAATAAGTAAATATAGGCATTATACTGTATATTGCATTGGAATTAAAAATATATATGTATCGGTACTCTTCACTATGTACTAACTAACGAATTTAGAAATATTATTAAGAACATTGAACACTTCCATATATCTTGATAAAAATCTTTTTAGAATATACATACTTTAAAAATACTTTAAAAAAAAAGAGGTTTAACCCATAATTAAATTACTGTAGATAACTAAGTAAAACTAAAATCTCCTTACCTCCTTATGATAAGATTGTGAAGTGTGTTATTCCTCTTCAAAGAATAACACACATTTTTTTTAAGAGGGGAAATATTGTTACGGTATTGCTTCACATAGTCATCATCACAACATCATAAAACCATGTAACACCATTTCACTTGTTGTGACATAAAAAATCTGACCTGCATTAATAACTTTGCAAAATGTAAGTCGGATCAAATGTCACAACATATCGATACCAGAAGTGGTTCAAAGTGAAATATGGAAAATGATGATTAATTCATTTTTTGTTTAATTGCAAAGTGAATTAATGAGGTAATGACGATGTGCGGCAATTTGTTTATTTCTATAGAATAAGAATTTTTTATGATATGTATGTAATAAACTTGGAGCTGAGTAGAAGTAAGTTAGCAGTTACTGAGTAAGTCGGCTGAATTTGTTCTAGTGAGTAAGTTTCTAAAAGTTGTATCGAGACAAGAAGTAATTGCGGTCAGTGATAAATAATGATTTTATAAGAAAAAGATTTAAAAAACAAGTTATCGTGAATTATATATATATATTTAAAGAAAAACAAATAAAATGCAAGTTATCGAGAATAATATACATATATATTAAAGAAGAATAAATAATTAAAGTGTTTGTTGTTAAAACTCTTATTGTTTGTGTGTGATTGATGATTGGTAAGGTACAGTTGGACCAATCGTGAAAACGTTACATCTTGACCATCCATACTTCGCAAAGGACTACTACAATTCGATACGAACGCTCTACGAGCAATACCGGGAGCATTTCAACGAAAGGATCGACTCCTTCGACAAAGAAGAACAAGACCCATTTCAACAGCCCGACAAGGTCTTAGAAACACAACAGACCGACAAAGCCTTAGCAACTCAAGACGTACCTTTAAGGTCACCTCCAGAACAAGCAATGCCAAAGCCATTTAAACCTGAAGGAAAGTCTAACATGGCACAGAGCAATCTCGTGTCAGATGAGATCAATAAAATAATACGTCGACAAAGAGGCATTATCCAATCGCTGCGGAGAGTACTCGAAGGGGTTCAATACGACGACGATCATCCACGGAAATATTATAAAATCAAAGCTGACACGATCAATCAACATTGGTGTCAAATTGAGAATCAAAACTACTCACTGTGGGAAATGACCGATGATCCCGCCACAATGGGTTATGATGTCAATGAGTACATCGGCTTGGAAGAAAGAGTACAAACTACACTAGTACAGCTCTCTACAAGGATCGATGTGACACCCACACCAAATTTGGCGCAACAAGGTACTACATTGCAATTGCCAAGGATGACCTTGCCCAAGTTTAACGGAGATTATCTTAAATGGCGCCAATTTTACGATCTCTTCTCGCAAATGGTCCATAATCAAACACTATCGAATTGTCAGAAGATGTGGTATTTAAAGACAAATTTGGTGGGTGAGGCAGAAAAATTCATCAGACATCTCCCCCTATGCGAGGAAAATTACACAACGGCCTGGAAGTTGCTGCAAGATCGTTACAACAATATGCGAATCTTAGTAGCCGGCCTGATCAACAAACTCTTAGGACAACCTTCCCACGCCTCCGACAACGTGTCAGCTACCGCTGTGAAAATGTTACACTATACGACACAAGAATGCTTATTAGCATTAGAGAATTTAGAGGTTTCAAATACAAATTGGGATCCCTTACTTCTCCATATCCTGGTTAAAAAGCTAGACAAGGCTAGCCACATATTATATGAGCAGTCGTTGCCAAATCCAAGAGGATTGCAAACCATGAAAGGTTTATTGTCTTTCTTAGAGGGTAGGTTCCAATCGCTGGAGGCCTTAGGCCACAAGAGCAAAGGTGTGGAAGAGCAGCGAAAGATTAACACCTCCAAAACAATGGCTTCAGTTGCCTTTACACCACCAGCCTGCGTATCATGCAAGGGCAATCATCAGCTTTACCAATGCACCACATTTTTGAAATTAACACCATCAAACCGGTTAAAGGTGCTGAGAGGGAATAACTTGTGCCTCAATTGTATGAGATGAGGACATACTACAGTCAAGTGCAAATCACGTGGATGCACTAAATGCAAGAAGATGCATAACACGCTAGTGCATCTGAACGACTGTGAGGGATTACAATCACAACAAGCTTCTAATAACTTAGCTCAAAGACAGGTGGCATGCCGTGCAACCCTACCACGGTCTTCCTTTTCAACAGTGGACAAACCAATTGACTCGTCGTCCAGTGTTACAGCCCTGAGTAGCAAACAAAATCGGGGTTTTGTATTGTTGAGTACAGCACGAGTCATACTAACTAGCAGCAATGGAAGCAGCTTAGAATGTCGAGCCATCTTAGATTCAGGCACCCAAAAAAATATTATCAGCCAAAGGATTGTTAAACAACTTGGTCTCGCGCCCACTTCCGACTCTCTGGTCATAGAGGGCATTGGGCAAGGAAAGCGGCAATCGCATCAAAGAGTAAATGTGCTACTCCAGTCAAGGTTGAACGGATATTCTACCAGAGTCGAGGCATTCATACTTCGGAGTATCATTTCTCCTCAGCCAACACGACAGTTGGATATCTCTTCGTGTGCCATACCAAACAACATAAAATTAGCAGACCCCGCTTTCAATCGTCCAGACCAAATTGACATCCTGCTAGGAGCTGAATTCTACTATCAATTATTGTCCATCGGGCAGATAAAATTATCAGAAGACCTACCAATTTTGCAGAACACCATGGTGGACTGGATCATTGCGGGAAAGGTGGAAAGAGCACCTCTAACTACAGCGACGTGTGCAATATCCACCGACGAAGACCTCAACAATGTCATTGAAAAATTCTGGAAAATGGAAGAGGTCGAAGAACCTAAATCTCGCTTAACACCAGCAGAAAACCGTTGTGAGGCCTACTTTAACCAAACAACTCAAAGAGACCATGAAGGACGCTTCTTGGTCAAACTACCATTTGCGAGTGACCCCACACAATTAGGCGAATCGAAGAATATAGCACTACGTCGATTTTTGTCTCTGGAGAGAAAGTTAGCTACAAACAATGTACTTAGGCAACACTATGTGGGATTCATGGAGGAATATGAACGCTCGGGTCATATGAAGGAAATTGACATGGAGAAATTTACGACTTCACACTACTTCCTGCCACACCATGGTGCTCATAAACCGGAAATCACTTCTATTAAACTTAGGGTAGTCTTCGACGCATCCGCAAAAACATCCAATAATCTATCTCTAAATGATGTTTTGCATGCGGGACCCACGATACAAGTTGACCTATTTTCGATTTTATTTCGATTTCGAATGCCGCGATTTGTTTTCACAGCAGATATCGAAAAAATGTACCGTCAGGTGCTGATTCATCAAGATGATCGAAAATATCAGCTGATTCTCTGGAGGAGTGACCCGCAAGAGCAATTGAAATACTACCAATTAAACACAGTCACATATGGTACAACATCAGCCCCATATTTGGCAACAAAGTGCCTGCATGAATTAGCCCATGACGGAAGTGGAAGACTTCCTTTGGCGTCAAAATCCATACTAAAAAATTGCTACGTAGAAAATGTAATAACTGGCAGCGATAGTCTCAATGAAGCGATACAGACACAGTCGCAACTCATGTCATTGCTAACTGAAGGGGGATTTAAACTCAGGAAATGGTGCTCGAATAACTCCCGATTACTAAAATACATATCGCCGGAAGATCAGGCAATACAACTAGACTTCAGTGAGGAAATGGACGAAAGCTTAAAAACCCTAGGCCTTATATGGTTGCCAAAATCGGACCAATTTTGTGTAAAAACCTGTTGTATTGACAAAACACGAGTCACGAAACGCAGTGTTGCATCGCTGATAGCTCGTTTATTTGATCCACTCGGGATAATATCACCACGTCACTGCTAAAATATTTCTACAGAGACTGTGGCAACTTAAGTTAGACTGGGATGCTTCCCTTTCAATGGAGCTACACACAAGGTGGGTTAAATTTTACGAAGAATTGCTGTTCATGGAAAATATACAGTTCCCTAGACACGTATTCGGAGGCGACGTTCCAAAAACAATACAGTTTTATGCATTTGCGGAAGCATCCGAAAGGGCATACGGCGCCGCTATGTACATTCGATCAACCACTTCTGATGGGAGAATTCTTGTCCGACTTATTTGCTGTAAATCCAGAGAAGCTCCCATCAAATAAGTCACACTGCCCAGACTCGAGCTCTGCGCTGCCAAATTAGCTGCGGAACTAGCAAGCCGTGTTAAGAGAGACTAAAACTGGAAAATAGCCACACACACTTTTGGACAGACTCCGAGGCGTGGATAAATTCCACTTCATCATCATTTCAAGTCTTTGTTGCAAATCGCATATCGACAATTCAAGGACTCACAAATACGCAGCAATGGCGCCACGTCAGTTCGAAGGAGAACCCAGCTGATATGCTATCAAGGGGAACTACACCTGAAAAGCTGGTTTTACGGTCCCCCGTTTTTACATGGCGAAGAAGCAATGTGGCCTCCGATATACAACAAAAATCTGCAGATTTCTTGTGAACTAGAACGGAAACGGTCCTCACTGCCCGTCTCCACAACACTCAACACTAATAATCAGTCATCCAATCCTATATGCAACATCCAGCATCGAAATTCCTTCAGACGGCTGCAACGAATTACGGCTTATTTAATTAAATTTATAAACAAGATGAAAGGCTCGAAGGCATCACCCTCATCAAAGAATGCAACTCTTATGGTCAAGGAACTCGACTCTGCGCTCTATGTGCTCATAAAGCTAATGCAGCAGTCGGAGTTTCACGAAGAAATTAGTCAACTTCGCCACTACAAGGAAGTGAACAAGAGAAGTTCTCTAAGCGATTTTGCACAATTTTTAGACGAAAATGATATAATTCGCGTAGGAGGACATTTGGAAGAATCAAATCTTTCATACGATAGCAAACATCCCATGCTACTTCCATATTCGCATCCATGGACAAAACTGTTGATGACAGATCTGCACAATGAAAATTTGCACTGTGGACCACAGACACTATTAGCCACCACGCGACATCGCTTTTGGCCCATTAAGGGCAAAATTTTGGCCAGATCGATAGTTCAACACTGCGTGCGTTGTGCGAAGGCCAAGCCCAAGCTGTTGTCCCAAATAATGGGAAATCTTCCATCTACCTGAGTACAGCCCGCGAGACCATTCATCAATTCCGGGGCTGATTTTTGCGGCCCGATTTTCATACATTATCGAGTCAGAGGCAAACAACCTCGCAAGGCCTATGTAGCAGTTTTCTGTTGCTTTGCCACGAAGGCAGTCCACTTAGAGGTCTTGAGTGACTTGACAACAGAAGCCTTTTTAGGAGCTCTAAGAAGATTCACGGGACGAAGAGGTCACTGCAAAAATTTGTATTGTGATAATGCGACGAACTTCGTTGGAGCTCGGAACCAACTACAGAAGCTAAGTGAGACCATTTACTCTGATGACGCTCAAGCGAAAATAGCTTCGTCTTGCAACTCTCGCGGAATTGATTTCCACTTTATCCCCCCTCGAGCGCCTCATTTGTGGGAGGCCGGAGTGAAGTCGGCAAAACACCTGCTTCTGAGAAGCGTAACTTCAGCATCGCTAACATATGAAGAGCTGGAGACGGTAATGGTGGAAATCGAAGCCATATTGAATTCCAGGCCGCTGACTCCAATGTCGGCCGATCCTAATGACCTAACAGCTCTAACTCCTGGCCATTTGCTTATTGGAGAGCCGCTCACTGCATCCATAGATGCACTTTCGGAACCATGTAAAGCTAGCCTCCTCAAACGATGGAAATTAGTGTCCCACATCAAGCATGACTTCTGGCGGCGCTGGTCGCGTGAATATTTGAATGAGCTTCAGCACCGCTACAAATGGAAGCAACGCTGCCAAAACGTAGAACCAGGAACCATAGTCATCTTAAAGGAAGAAAATACGCCTGTCACGAAGTGGCCACTGGGACGCATAGTTCAACTGCACAAGGGTACTGATGGTTACGCAAGAGTAGCGGATGTTCGAACAGCCACGGGCGTCTTCTGGAGGCCAATTCACAAACTTTCGCCCTTACCCATAGAAGCGAATGATGCCCAACATACTTTCACAAGTGCAGAACAGGTCACTAAGAGTGACTCAGCTCTCAAGACACAAGATGACCAACATAAGAAAATCCTTCGAGTTACCAATGGGGCGGACCCACGTCCCTCGACAAGTGACATGGCAAATCGCTCCGCCCGAAAAAAGGCACGAACATCACTGGGATCTCTAATTGTATCAACTTGGTTGGTCTGGCTATTACTTCCAGCTCTAAAGGGAGATCCAGTAGAAGTAACCACATTCAACTCACGGCCTGGCATACATTTCGAACACTTGGGAACAGCGAAACTGATCTCTACCGAATGGAATTTGGTGACATATTATGATCTCAGCCCATACCGAATGGAGTTCAACACATTTAAAAGGGGTATAAAATGCTAGAGCACCTCTGCATTCAACTAAAATACAAGAGTTCCTGCACACCAGTCATCACGCAATTTCAACACATTCAAGAGGAACTTATCGTCGACAACGATCTACTTCCCACACAAAACTCAAGCATGAGAGAGAAAAGACGTGCTACTGACATTGTAGGCAACATCGCTATCTCATTATTTGGGGTGTTAGACTCCCAATACGCTGAAGACATGGCGAAAACAATCGAGGCCGTCAAAGGAAATGAATTAGATCTCCTAGAATTAATCAAGAATCAAACATCCATTATTGATTCCACTGTTAACATAGTCTAACGAGACCAAGAATCTACTAATAAAAGGTTCAAGGCATTAGAAGAGCAAATGACACAGACTATCAACCGCATTTCGGACACAAGTAAAGAGACTCAGCAATTTAAGGTGATGCAGTTATTCTCATCATTGTCCATCCAGATGACCTTAATTGCGAGTGATATTCAAAGATTCCATTTATCCATCATCGACGCCTTAACGGATTCTCATCACGGCCAAATAAGCCCACGACTTCTATCACCAGCTTAATTGAGAGAGGAAGTACTACTCATCCAAAACCACTTACCAACATCCTTAAGTTTGCCAACAAGTCAAGGGAGCATCTTACCGCTGTACAAATTAATAAGTGTCGAAGGCCGAGCCGTCAAGGATTATGTCATATTCAAGCTCAGGATACCGCTAATCAACTTGGAGAAGTTCGATTTGTTCAAGACATGGCCAATTCCGGTCTATGTAAATGAAACATTCATCTCCATAAGATCATGTGCATGGAACTTGGCCGTTACGTCCCACAGAGATCAACATTATCCGTTGACTGACCAAGAATTGGCGGGGTGCAAATCAGTAGAAGAAAGGGTATATCTATGCAAGCAGCTTCACCCTGTTTATCGCAGAAGAGCCAACGTGTGTTCTTGTCAATCCGATCTTTTGAATGGAATTCCATATACACAGTCATGCAATGTATTGAAAATAGAGGAAGATTCCATATGGTTACAACTAACTCATGAGAAGCAGTGGATCTATGCATTAAAGGGAACAACCTCAATAAATGTTGCCTGTAGTAATGTCACAATAACGACATCGATAAATGGTTCAGGGCTTTTGAAACTACAGCCCGATTGCTCAATAAAACACGAGTTGCTAACGCTTCAAGGCCATCACATCTACTCAAGTGAATCACGGAGATCCTACACCAAATTAAGTGAGCTCCTCAACATCACTACACCTGAACACCTGTCCGCAATCCTGCAAGAAAAGGGCCATTACCATCCGCAATTGAAGGAGCTTGAATAATTACAAGAGATCATCAAGAAGCAGAAGTTCGACCTACCCAATGACATTCATACACGTACCACCCATGGTCTGGCGATCGGATATACAATAGTTTTTTTTGTCATAACTATCCTACTGGGACTGCTCTACAAGCATCGAGAAGACTTCCAAAAATGCCTTCGCGGCAAACCGAAGCCCTTACCGAAACAACAGCAGCGCCATGAAGATTTCGTAGTCAACATCGAAAGAAGGGAGGTTGAACCAGGAGTTCAACGGCGGAGAGAATGTTAAGATCCAGTCGCATAAATAATAATTCAAAGATCTCACATTATCTTATCAGCATGCATTTGTCGCAATTAGACTCATCAGCATTTCGTACATTGCATTTTTTATTTGTCACATTCCGTGGTAACTTGATTATCGTGTCCACAGCTTGAATTATCTTTTCTTGCGAGAGCTTCATACCGCCATATTCATGCTGATAAGACAAAGTGCTGAGTAAGTTGTTCACACGGTGAAGTGCACGTGTTCACTTGAGGTGAAATTTATGTGAATAAATTAGTTCTGCATAAAGTTTAGTTTTGTTTAAAAACGCAAAGCGAACGGTCGTCAATTTTGCTCCTATCCCAAATAATTTCAGCTAATCCACTCTCGGAGAATATATTTTGGTGTACAAGTTTATGCGCTTGTGCTCCCCCATCAGAGGTCTTGGTACAAGAACCAAAGGCCTACGTCGTTAAAGGTAAGGTAAAACAATTTTACCCGAGTAAAAACAATTAGAATAGAAAACTTGTCAGATAACGACATAATAGACATCTTTAAGGAATTTCTACCACCCAACAAACTCTCTGCTATTTATTCCGACGACGAGACATTTAGGATCATTCAAAGAGTATATTCAACCCACGTCCTTCCGCCTAATTCGATGTAAAGAAATACTAATAGACGTCACCGCGGAGGATGCACAAGATAAACTCGTAAATGAATATCACGAGAAAGCCAATCACAGAGGGATAAACTAGACATTGTTACACCTTAAACAAGCATACTTTTTCCTTTTAACGAAAAACAGAATAACCAGAACCATAAATAACTGCGAAAAATGTTAGACCCTTAAATATAATAGATATCTACCGAAGGTAAAAATGAAAAACCAGAAACCCCAGAAACCCGCAGGATATCCAACACGCAAATATCTATAGCAGTAATAATAAACAAATTCTCACCACCATCGATAAGTTTTCAAAATTTGCTACCGCCTAAACTTAAGGCACAAGACACAGCTTAACTGTTATAAAATCTTTA
Organism: Dioctria linearis; assembly: GCA_963930735.1. NCBI lineage: Eukaryota > Metazoa > Arthropoda > Insecta > Diptera > Asilidae > Dioctria > Dioctria linearis. The sequence goes on along the minus strand of OZ005740.1, from coordinate 129,808,798 downwards.
AAGAGCTTCATAAGCCTCTACGGCATTCCTTCTAAGATAGTTTGTGACCAAGGGTCAGAATTCACTTCTAATATACTTAAAGATTTCTGTAAACAATATGATACTAAAGTACATCTTACATCATTCCAACAAACAAGTAGCAACACACCAGCCGAGCCCTTGCATTCAACACTTACAGAGATTTACAGAATTATTCTTCAAAACAAAAAGGATAGTAATTATGAAATAGACCACGAGGACATTTTATCTGAAACATTAAAAACGTATAACAACGCCATTCATTCGAGTACGAAATTAACCCCTTTCGAGTTATTTCAAGGGACAACCCACAAATTAAAAAATAGTATTACGTTTAATGATGATCATGAATATCTAAAGAAATTAAACGAATTTCAAGCAAAGCTATACCCTTCAATAAAACATCAGGTAGAGAAAATAGTTACAAATAATATAGAGCAATTAAATGAAACAAGAAACGAACCAATATAATTCAAAGAAAATGAATTAATATTTGGAAGGGAATGTAGCAGGAATAAGCTAACGCCTAGATTCACTAAGCATAAGGCAGGGAAAAATAAAAGGACAGTAGTAATAACAGAAGATAATAAAAAAATACACAAATCTATAATTAAAAATAAACGTTTACTCCAGGATACTGCTAACACAGGGCAAATTATGGAAATACAAGAGCTGACTAACGCACAAGGAATATTACCATTATGAATAGGAACAGCAACGACAATAGAATCACTGATTTCATAAAGGGCATGAGTCACATTTTTGATGAAATTGAGGTAGCAGCGGTTTTTTGCTTTTTAAGCGGAAATGCATCACTGGGATGACAAAGGGCATCCATCACAGTCTTTATGTTGCTAAGCCGAGCGATAGTTTTGTGCATGTAGTTCACAAACGGCATAAGTCCGTGACTCATGCCCTTTCTGAAATCAACGCGAGCAGCTCATTCTTAGCAGAGTTTGTTGATATTGTTATATTTATAAGTCGATTGCTCACCTTTTCAACTTGGTTGTACTGCTAATCCAATTGGGGACACTTTTCACAAGAGGTACACAACACAACTTAATTTTGTTTTCCATTTCTTTATTAATAAAGATACACAACTTAAACTTTAAAACTTTTTTTTTAACTTTCTATTTTTCTACTCTTTTATAAAAAAAACACAGCTTAAACTTCTAATATTTTTTGTTGTTTCAGGAGCACAATTTAACTTTCTATTCTTTCTTTTTCTTTATCAACACCGACCAACGACCAGGAGGAAAAAACTTGTCTTATCGTTCCGACCAAAACCAAAAATACAACTCAACTCTTGATCACATTCATCGTGATCAGGGGCCGTTGTTCAGGATCGAAAATGCTAAATTGCATTTTCTTATACTGAGAAAATTTTACTTTTTCAATTCTGGACTTGTTCAAACATGTCCAGAATTACTCGCGTTGAACTATGGCTGCAAAAATGTAATCTTACACTTTTTAAAACATCAGCCACCGTTTGAAATCGCGACGCGCATATACATACAATGCATTTATGCGGCGCGCGTTTCTTATCGTAAAAGCTTTTTAATAATTTGTATGTACGTATGCACATACATATTGTATTTTTCGCTGCAAATCGTACTGAAGGTACGATTTGCCTTTTGATTTGTTTTTTAATTAAATTGTTGAAATGACAAATTTTGCTGAAGGCAAAATCTATCGTGGAAATTTTTAAGTAAAACGACTTGGGTTGTAAACTGAAACTTTTGTTTTTCCCAAGTTGTTTTATGAGAAAAATTTATAGTATGTGAGGAAAATTGCTGATGCAATTTTCTTCACCCATTTAAGAGATAAGCTAACCATGTTTTAAGCATGATTAGCTTATGTTAAAATTTATTGAATATTATTTTTATGTTTTGCCCTTTTTCAGGTTTATGCAAAAATATTATTTATTTTAGGTATATAACAATCCTTCCCGCTGAGAAAAAGAGAATTATTCTTTGAAGAGGAATAATTCTCAGGGGAAGTTGATGTGGGTGCGTTTTTGGTGGCTGGGTCTTTGGCGGTTTTCGGTTAAGTTTTTACAGGAATATGCCTATATATATAATATATATTTCTTATGGGAATATATGTAATTTTCTGCTATATCTAATGTCGTTAAAAACAATTTTTTCTTATTTCTTCTACTAATTTAAGTCGCTATTTCCCATATATGATCTTAGTACATACATTTCTAGCCTACTTCTATTTAGTATAATCTGAGGTATTTATGTCTATGTGTTACTAGATATTATGCATTACTTAATGTTGCTAAATATTATTTACTTATTATTTTTATTATTATTATTTTTATGTAAATAAATTTCGGTTATATTTTTAAATTCTATTATCTTATGCCTTTCTTTCTTCTATTTATTATCTTATTTTTTAGCTTATTTAATTTATTATTTCTACTACTTTGCTATGTGTTACTTAGGTCCAAATAAATTTTATCCTTATTTATTCTTAATTTATTAATTTTATTAATTTATTTTCTAAGACCAGTGTAGTGAAGGGATAGTGGTTCCGCCAGTAACAAAAGGGTGAGACGGGGCCAACCAACGAGTATAGATCTTTTTGATTATACTATTTGTATAGATCTCGCTCTGTGGAGACTTTGAGTACGTTTTAATTTTTCTTGGGGTGTTGCGTTAACCGGTTCCATAGGAACGTTTTCAGCTGTGGGTTGTTGTCTGCGTTTAGCAATCCATGCCATGAATACCGGGACGATATATTTTGCTAATGCCACCACTGATATAAGTAGCAACAAAAGTCCTGTCATTGATAGGGATGTAATAGAGAGTATATGAGGAATCTTGGCCTTTGGTCCAAAGTGAATGCTGTTCACTTTGGTACGGATTTCGTCTAGAGATTTTGTATCTAGGTGGATACGTTGGCTTGCATCATCTCCGAGGAGTAACGTTGGTTGTTTGTCATGGTTTTTCGGAGCGGATATCTTGGACATATATTCTGCCAATTCCTCTTGCGTTTCGTTTGTGCCTGGGAAGTATGTTGGTTGGAAAACTTTTAGCGGATGTAGATTTTCTGCTTCGTAATACAGAGTGTGAGACCTCATTTGCAAGGAACATGGTTCGTTGTTTGTCATGATTCCTTGTCCTGTGAGACGATGAGTGAGTAACTGTTGAGTACAAGTTATATGTACTATAGTGGTTTCTGTTAAGGAGTACAGCCACGAATTTGGTCTATTGAGCTTAATTATTGTATCTCTTGGGGGAATTTGAGCTCTGATGCTACACTGTGGGTGTTCGCCCAGTGGATTGAATAAAAGTTTAATAACACATTCATCTGTTTTTGTAGCCTTGGTGAGTGGTGTATTTAGCTTACCAACCTACGTATCCTCATCGATTCCCTTTGAATTTTTTTTGAAAGATCTCAGGTTTTCTGGCTTCAGCAGCAGAAATTCCTGGGTCTGCATTTGACTTGCCACATGGGAAAATTCGATATCAGGTATTAATGAGTGGTTTGAATCCACCCGTATGGCAAAACATTTAATCTGTTGGATTTTCATCTTGGGTATTATGAAAATGGGAAGTTTGATTCGGATAACTAATTTGTCCTTCAACAAATGTGTCTTAACATCTGCTGTTTGATACAGAACTGACAAACAGTCCTGTAGATTGGGACAAGTGGAGTGAGATTTGTGATAAATCTCTAGCAAATGATTTGGGGAAATCAAAAGTGGATGAATTTGATAATTTCTACTGGACACTATTATGTCCAGTAGAGCTTGTTGTCTAAATCCCAATTCTATCATTTGTAGCGTCAGACTAGAGACAATTTCTTGTCTTATTTGGTGGGCTGTCAACTCGTCTGTTGTGTTCCGCAGATTGTTAATCTGGTTGGTTATCTGACGCTGTCGTTCAGACAGGGAAGATAGGGGTTTCTGAATATGTTCAAACGTGGTTTTTATTACGCTGATCTGTTGTTTTTCCAGATCAGCTAAGGTTTGAGTATTTACCTCTAATTCGCTTAGTCGGCTGTACACCTCTTGTTTGTTTCCACTATCCATGGTACCGAAAAGATAATTCATCGCATTTCCAATTCCATCGAAGATGGATCGGGGCTTGCGCGATTTGGGCACAGCTTCCCTAATAACACTGGTCGCCTATTGATATTTTCCATCAGGGCGTGTATATGTTTTGTCTGTAGTGTACAAAGGTCCTGTATAGAAGACCCATTTCCACACAATTGGTGTATGTATTGTTCCGCTCGTTCTGCTAGTCGCGTCTGATTTTCCAACTCGGCCAGATCTAACTCAGTGATGATGCTCCAAGTGTCGTGGTAAACTGATAGGTTTCCAAGATCCTCAAATAGTACTCCCGTATTATTTAAGGGCGTTATAGGGTAAGGTTCCTCCACGAGGGCTCCTATTATGAGCAGGAATAGTCCGTGGAAAATGATGGACTGCATTGTTATCTAGGAAAGCATAGGATATGATATTAAAATGGGTTTCTTGGTGACTTTGTAGCTTACATTCTATTATATATGTATCTTAAAATTACTTAGATTATATTGACACCATGTTATTCGTAGAAAGGTTCTAGGCGGTTGTTATGTACCGTACCCTCTCGTTTACGAATTTTAATTGTGGTGTTAACTGAGCTGGGGATGCTGGTTACCGTATAGGGTCCTACCCAAATCTGGGAGAGTTTATGTTTACGACTCTCGCTCTTAAGTAGAACCTTGTCTCCTCTGTGAAATGTCAGGGGACATACAGCTTTGTCATAGTAATTTTTCGGGCGTTGTTTACTCATCAGAAGGTTTTTCCGTGCCATGGCGTAAGACTTTTGAAGCTTATACCTAAGAATATGGTAGTGGCTATCGTGATTATACACGGGTTCGAGGTCTCGCCTTAAGTTGGACGGAACGTCCGCTGTAAAGCCGTAAAGGCAGTCCATGGGAGTTAATATTGTCCCTTCGTGTACACTGTTGTTGTACACGAAAGCAGCTGTTCGCAGATAACTATCGCATGACCTGGGATTTTCATCCACTATAGTTCGTAGATACTCAATCAATGGTCTATGTGCACGTTCGAGTGCTCCATTTGATTGGGGATGATAAGCTGAAGTTTGCAGCTTATTTAACCTAAGTAGTTTGCATACCTTTTTGAATAGGTCACTCAGGAAATTACTTCCCTGATCGGTGACTATTCTTTTGGGAATGCGGTAGCGCGTGACGATTTCGTCGAAGAAAATTTGCGCTACCGTTATAGCTTCCCCATTTGGTATGGCATACCAATCTACGAACATCGTGAGGTTATCCTGAAACGTTAATATATATTTGTTTCCAGATTCAGTTTCCTCTAGTGGGCCGACTATATCTACATAGATTTTGTCGAATGGTTGTTCCGCTATGTCTGTAATCACCATTGTCATTTTATACTGTGGTGAAGCCTTCATGGTTTGACATTTGGCACACCGCTTAATGTGCTTTTTGATGTCACTAACCATGTGCCTCCACCAGTACTTTCTTCGGATCCGTTTATAGGTTTTTATCACTCCCTGGTGGCCACCAAAGAGAGAATCATGATAATCCTTTAAGATTAATTGAATCTCCTCTGGGCTCGTGATTACTTCAGGGGGACGAGTTTCGTCTATAATTGGTGGATTGGTACTAGGTGGACTGTCATGGTCTGCGGTCTCTTCTGGATGATGAGTTTGTTCTTCTTGTTCTATTAGTTTGGCCTGGCTGTCTGGATTTGTTCCTTTTTCCTGAATGTTTCGTGTCTGGGCTCTTGTTACTGCATTGCATTGCAGACACTCCTTAAGGTCCGATGAGTGTTTTTCCTCCTCTATGTCCGAGTCCATTTGGTGGTGGACTATAGCTTCTACCGTGAAGGTTGTAGTTTCCTTGTCTTTGTTATTATCCCTTGGAATGCGGCTTAAAGCGTCGGCATTCGTGTTGTACTTTCCGGGCTTATATTCAATTTTATAATTGAACTCGAAAAGTTTATGGTGCAATCTCACCAGACGGGATGTGGGGTCCTTAACATTGAAGACTCCCTTGAGTGGTTTGTGATCTGTATAGACCGTGAACTCTCGGCCTTGCTGATAACACCTGAAATTTTTAGTCGCCCAAACTATAGCCAGTAACTCTTTCTCAATAGTGGAATAGTTACGTTCGGCTTTGTTCAGGGTACGGCTGGCGTAGGCAATGGGCTGGTCACTTCCTACCTCTCCTTGGGATAGGACTGCTCCAAGAGCCTCGCTGCTGGCGTCTGTGGTAAGGTTAAAGGGTTTTGAAAAGTCGGGATCTATTAAGAGGGGAGGAGAAATTAAAGCGTTCTTAATGCTTTGAAATGCCTCTTGGCATTTCTCAGTCCACTTAAACTTTACATCTTTTCGGAGTAAGTTTGTTAGAGGACGTAATGTTTTTGAAAAATCGGGTATGAATTTTCTGTAGTAATTCGCAAGGCCCAAAAATGATTGCACTTGCCTTACTGTCTTAGGGATGGGGAAAGTTTGGACGCCTGCCGTTTTGCTAGGGTCAGGTAGTGCTCCTTGGTTAGAACACTTGTGTCCTAAATACACTACCTCGCGCCTGAGAAATTGACATTTCTCAGGTTGAAGTTTCAGGTTATTTTCTCTTAACCTGTCAAAGACTTTGCGAAGCTTTTCATTGTGGTCTGCCAGACTTTTTCCATAGATGACGATGTCATCTAAGTAGACGAAACATTCTAGGCCTTGTAGGCCAGTTAATATGAATTTCGTTAAACGCTGAAATGTGGCCGGGGCTCCTTTGAGCCCGAACGGCATGCGTTTGAATTCATAATGCCCGTAGTTGGTACTAAAAGCCGTTGTTGCTCGATCTTTCGGATCGACGAGTACCTGATGATAGCCATTGGCTAGGTCTAGTGTGGTGAAGTATTTTGAATGGGCCCAGTTGATCGAGGATATCCTCCAATCCGAGGTAGCGGGAAGGCGTCGCCAATCGTTTTTTTCGTTCAACTTACGGAAATCAACGACGACGCGCCACCTTGTCTCACCATCTGGTCCCGCTTTTTGGGGACGACTAGCAGTGGCGAGTTCCATGGGCTTTTGCTGGGCTGGACAATGTCGTTGTCCAGCATTTCTCTGAGTTGCTCATTTATTACATTTCGCTGTGTCTCTGGTAACCGGTACATCTTTTGGTTAATAGGTGCTTGGTCTTGCACCAGAGCGATGTCGTGGGTGATGGCGTTGGTATGTGTAAGCCTGTCACCTTTTAAAAAGAATATGTCATCATATTCGTAACAGAGATTTGTTATTGATGCTTTTTTCCTCCGAATTTAAAGTTTCATCCAGACTGAGTTCTTGCTCTAGTCTGGTGAGGCGGCGCTGATTACTGGTGTCTTCTTGCTCGACATCGTTTGGGAACAAGTATTTTATGTGTTGTAGGGTGGCCGTCTGTTCAGCGCTTATTGCCTATTTTTATTATCTTAAATCTAATCTTCTTTAATGATTTTATATTACTTATTTTACCTCTTAACCCATAGTTGAGAGGTGCTGGGTCAAATGGATCTGCGGGAGTTGCTACCGGCAGACCGTTTGGGTGCTGGCCAGCGCCTGACGTTGGGGTTTTCATGAGGGACCCGCAAGCATCTTGGAGCAGTTTCTTATGACTGCTTAGTTGACTGATCATTTCTTCCTGCAACTGCAACGGAACTTTGGCTACGATCTGAGACCTTGCTCGGACGCACACAGGTTCATTTAAATTCACCTGATGCTGTCCAGTCTTACAGGCTGGATCTTTGGTAATCAAGTCACCCTTATCGCGTTCTTGTAAGTCACAGCCGACTTCTTCTGACTGAGAAGCTTTGAGAACACTTCGGGTAGAAGGTATATCCCCGTCGGGTTTGATATCTTCTTCCAGTGTCCCTTTGTTGACTGTATTTTGTGAATACGGATTGTCCGATGCGGTTTCTAATGGAACAGCAAACTCTTCTGAATTGGTTTCTGTGCGAGGAAATCGCAGAACCTTGTGGGTCCCTCAACATTACAGTTTTTGGCTAGGAAATCATTTCCTAGTAAGCCGTCGTCGGAAATACCTGGGATGTTTTTTACCACCTGGAAGTTGCAAGGTAATTTGCTTTTTAGCATGAAGTTTCCTTGGCAACTTCCTAAGGTTTTTTCCAGTTCCAAAGGGGCTTTGGAGAGTTAATTTTTTGTTGGGGTTTATTAGCTCGCGAGATTTGAGAGCTTTTTTCTTAATTATACTGATCTCAGCGCCGGTGTCCACTATTAGCTGGGCCTGACCATTTAGACTTATGTCAATAGGAAGTCTGGCGGTGGGCACACTGAAGTCGGGCGGCTGAGAAGACCCTTTTTTATTGCTGGTAGGGTTTATAGTCGAGCCGGGGAGTTTTTGGGTCGACTCTTTTGTCGTTTCCCTGTTTTTTATCCTCCATTTTTGCTTTTGTCGACATTCGTCGGTCTTGTGTCCGCGGCGCCCACAAGAATCACATTTTTGTCTTATATTAAAGACGCTGGGGCCTTTTGTATTGGTTGGGTCTGATTGTGGTGGATTGCTAGGCAATCCTTGTGTGAAACGATTTGCGATTTGCAGACTGTGTTTGGTTGTTTCGACAGTCGCGAATGTCATGCCCGTAACTTCTACAGTTAGTGCAGAAGGGGGTGTTTTTGCGTTTTAGACACTCCGTGTAGGTGTGTCCCCGCTTCTGGCAGAAATTGCAAGTTATGTTTTGCACCAGATTCTGTGTATCCGGTTGTCTAGAATCCCTTCGTGGAAATGGCGGGCGTAGTGGTTGAGCATGTACGTATGGGGGATTAAACTGTCGGGGCTCTTGTGCTCGTGGTGATGCATACATGGGGGCTGTGGTGCTTGATTTTAAGGAGATCGGCTGAGAGCTCGAACTCGAAGGCTTGGGTCTATTGGTGCCATTGGATATGGCTGTTGTGTTTGAACGAAAACTGTGCCTGCTTGTAGCTTTTCCATGACTAGAGCCTTTTGTATCAGCTGCTCTAAATCATTTTCTACCAGAGTGAGGAGGTACTGGCATAGGTGGGGATTGTTCACTCCACTTTTGAGGGCATTCTTGGCGAAGTCCGCCAACTGTGTCTTCACAGCTGGGGTTGCCGTTGCTCCGTACTTCAGTACCGCTGCCTCGTTGCAAAGCATCAGCAACTGCTTCACTCTTGTTGTGAAGGCAGTGAGAGTTTCCAACGGGTTTTGCCTCATTGTGATCAATTTGTTGACCAACTCTTGGTACGATTCTCGTGGTAAATAGGTTCTGTTCAGACGTTCCTCCACCTCATTAAAAGTAGTTGGAACTTCCGAAGCAAACAGCTGATAAGCATCGCCACGAAGTCTTGTGGGCAAGATATGTAGAAAGGCTGGTTTTTCTTCCTCACTTAAACAGTGTAAGGCCTGTTTGCAGCAGCCAATAAATGTTTGTAGCTCACGACCTAGCTGTGGGGTATTTTCACCCGAAAATAGAGGAACTAGTTGTGCCGTGAGCTTGGCCACCTTTGCATAATCTACCATTGTGATTATTTTTTTTGTTAAACTTTTATAGGGTAGTCTACTGGTGCTTTGACGAGTTTCAGGGCTGGTTTCTGGACTAGAATCCGTGAAGGATACTTCTAGCCAGCCACTAAGGAGATTTTCGGCGGTTGTTTGGTCACCACTAATATCACTGACACTAGTATCACTATCAGCACTTACAACTACACTGGCTGTGGTCTTATCTATACCTAATGAACGTGAAAGCCCGGCGAATTCGATAAGCTCCTGTTTGAATCGCTCTGTTTCTTTTTTAAATTTTTCGATCTGTGTCAGCCTCTGCTCTCTTCCTTGACTTAATCTGTGGTCAAGGGCGTCGCAGTGCGTGACCGTGAGCTTATCGGATTCGCGTGCCATCTCTAATAACTTATCTAAAAATTTATCTAGACTTACTTTAGATACAACTGTGGGCCCTGTTAAAACGGTGCCGCTTCGAAGGCGAACTCCTGTTGCTTCTTGCTGTACTGGGTCGTCTTCTTGGGCGTTTTCTGTACCTTCCCGGTTGGAGATTTTCACCTGGGATTTCTCAGCGTCGGATGAAGGTATGCAGTCTAATCTCGTGCCTGTCTCAGGTGCCGGTGTCGAGTTTTCTCCTGACATATGCGTCCCGCGCTGTCCAAAAGGGGGGCTTCCAGCCTTCTTGGAGTATTCCCTTCTGGAATGTTTCTTGCTACTAGGGGGGCTCCTGCCATCTTATTTCCTTTGGCTGAGATTGAAAGGGGGGCTTTTGCCGACTTCGAGATCCCTTTCAATCCTGGAACGAAGTTTTTCTTTTGTAGCTTCTGTTTGCTGCCGGGGGGCCCTAGGCCGACTTATTTCCCCTGGATATGGTTGAAAGGGGGGCTTAAAGCCTTCTTCGAAATCCCCTTCAACCCAGGAACGATGATATCTTCCTTCCGGAGTTAATTTTGATTGGGCCTGTCTTCGTTATCCTCCTTCTCGGTGCTGGAAAAGGGCTTCTGGTGTTCGGTGATGATTTCCAATCTGAAGGTCCAAGTCCCTTATTGCTGTCTTTTCACTGACTGGTGTGAACGCTTGCTCGCCTGGAGCAGAGGCGCCTATAGATGATATCTACCCCGAGCGTTGGGGGTGACGTGGCCTTATAGCTTGGCTAGTGTCACAGGTTCCCCGTAGATTCGTGTAGGACCAAGGCTTTTCAAGCGTTTACGATCGTTTAACTTGACCAAGCTTCCTTGATCCTACCGGCTGCGCCAATTGTTATATTTATAAGTCGATTGCTCACCTTTTCAACTTGGTTGTACTGCTAATCCAATTGGGGACACTTTTCACAAGAGGTACACAACACAACTTAATTTTTTTTCTATTTCTTTATTAATAAAGATACATAACTTGAACTTTAAAACTTTTTTTTAACTTCCTATTTTTCTACTCTTTTATAAAAAAACACAGCTTAAACTTCTAATATTTTTTGTTGTTTCAGGAGCACAATTTAACTTTCTATTCTTTCTTTTTCTTTATCAACACCGACCAACGACCAGGAGGAAAAAACTTGTCTTATCGTTCCGACCAAAACCAAAAATACAACTCAACTCTTGATCACATTCATCGTGATCAGGGGCCGTTGTTCAGGATCGAAAATGCTAAATTGCATTTTCTTATCCTGAGAACATTTTACTTTTTCAATTCTGGACTTGCTCAAACATGTCCAGAATTACTCGCGTTGAACTATGGCTGCAAAAATGTAATCTTACACTTTTTAAAACATCAGCCACCGTTTGAAATCGCGACGCGCATATACATACAATGCATTTATGCGGCGCGCGTTTCTTATCGTAAAAGCTTTTTAATAATCTGTATTTTTGTATTTTGTATTTTTCGCTGCAAATCGTACTGAAGGTATGACTTGCCTTTTGATTTGGTTTTTAATTAAATTATTGAAATGACAAATTTTGCTGAATGCAAAATTTATCGTGGAAATTTTTAAGTAAAATGACTTGGGTTGTAAACTAAAACTTTTGTTTTTCCCAAGTCGTGTTATGAGAAAAATTTATGGTATGTGAGGAAAATTGCTGATGCAATTTTCTTCACCCATTTAAGAGATAAGCTAACCATGTTTTAAGCATGATTAGCTTATGATAAAATTTATTGAATATTATTTTTATGTTTTGCCCTTTTTCAGGTTTATGCAAAAATAATATTTATTTTAGGTATATAACAATATTCTTTCTGTTGTGGGTTTATGTTAAAGTGTTTCAGTACCGTTTTAAAGTTTATTAATTTCTAAGTATTTTAAATAATTTTGTGGAAAAAACCTCTTCTCTCATTACTATTTAAATGTAATACTAATTTATTTAGTAAGTGACTCCAAACATTTGTGTATGCTCTAGGCCCAACCTCAAAGATGAGTACTTCTGAATACGAAGAAAACCCTGTAGATTCTAGTGATACAGGAACTTTAAAAAAACGGAAGAAAGGTGTAAGAAACGAGAGTGCCTACTACCACAATGTCAGAAAAATAGCTAGAGTGGAAGGTAAGTCCTACACTAATTCCAAAGGTAGACTGATACCTGATCGAAAAACAGGCGAAAATTGCAACTGTAAGAAGAAATGTTTCGATAAGTTCAGTGATGTTAATAAAATGGACATTTTGCACTTGTTTTCTTGCTATAAACAAAAAATGAGCAAGATATATACTTACAAGGTTTCCAAATTTACAAAATGTGAAACACAGGAAGCCAAGAAAAGACGAACCCAAAGATAGGCAATTTAACTTTAAATATCAAGTGATGGTAGGGTCACACCAATATGAAGTAAGCAAAAAAGGTTTTATAAGCTTGCATGGAATAACCGTAAACCGTATAAAGAGAATATGCGATCTTTTACACAAAGGAGATGTTCCAGATAACAAGCGAGGAAAAAAAGTACCGGGAAATGTTATCACCCCTGATGTTTGTGAGAAAATCAAATCACACATAGAATCGCTCCCTCAAAAGGAAACTCACTATTCCGGTGAATTGTGCTACTATTTAGATGGAAAGACTATGCATGAACTCTTTGTAAAAATTTACCCTGAACTGAATGTAAAGTATGAGTTTTACAATAAGTACTTTAAGATTTGGCAGGCCACAAATCGATACCTGTTCTAAGTGTGAGGAGTTAGGTTCCAAATTAAGAAGTCTTCATATCGCAGATAATGTTAAAAGAGCAGTTTCTGCAGAATTGTTGGTTCACAAGAGGCGAAGCAGAAAGTTTTACAATAAACTGATAACTGAGTTATCTCAAAAAAGAAATGACATCTTAGCAATAGCTGTTGATTATATGGAAGTAATATATCTACCTAAAATTCCCGTGCAAGATATTTTCTAAATGAGGTAGTTAGGCCTCAATACATTCTGCATTCACAATCTAGCCAACAACACATCTACTCTATACCAATACCATGAAGGTATAGCAAAAAAGAGTCCTGATGAAGATTGTTCTATTCTGACAAAGTTTATCAAAACTATTCCTGATTCTGTTCAGGAACTGTATGTTTTAGCGATGGCTGCTCAGGTCAAAACAAAAACAATACAATCATACGAATGTTTTTAAGTCTGGTTATGAAAGGTCGATTTTCAAAGATCTTTCACTATTTCCCTCTTAGAGGTCACTCATTTTTACCATGCGACCAAGATTTTGGGGTTCTAAAAAGAAAACTCAAAAAATATGATAGGCTGCTTGGGGAACATACAGCAACAAGTTTCTAAATTGATAAAAGAAATCTCATCAAGATTCACCCTAGTTGATGTAAAAACTGAAAGTATCTCTAGTTTTAGTACGTGGTGTCCCGAATTATTCAAGAAAACTTGTATTTCAAATGAAACTCTAGGCAGAGCTGTGCCAAAAAATCGAAAAGTATCCTTCCAAACATCCCCTTATATGATGTTCACAGACTCAAGTGATCACCCAGGCGCAGTGAAAGCTTGTCCTTTTATAGACAACGCCGTTTTAGAGCAAACGTTTGTACTTGCAAAAAACCGGCATGAAAGAAACATTCCTGAACCAGCAGTAAAACACCACGGGAAAGTACCCATCTCTTCCGAAAAAATTGAAGACATTAAAAAAACAATCGTATACATCCCTCAAGAACACCAAGAGTTTTATGACGACATCGCAACTTGGCCAACCGTTGAGGGAGAGCAAGAAGAAACTCTCAGAGGAGATGTAGATGAGTAAAAAAGTATGCCTGAACTGTTAAAAATTTGTTAAAAATATAACCTAGTTTCAAATTGTTTTAACAGACTAACTTAATACTGGAAAATATTGACATGTAAATAAAAAATACATCTTATTACATAAATTGTTTAAGTTATATACACCCAAACAACCTAAAAGACCTAGTTGAGTTCATAAAGGGCATTAGTCACTTAAAAAAATTGTTTTTTAACAAATGTTAAAAAGGAAAAAAATTCCCATTTTTGGTGGGAAACCTTTGATTAATACTAACTTAATATGCCTAAAAAATTTCAGATTTTTTCAACTATACAAATTTAAGAAAAACAGTTTTTTTCGTTTAATGGAAAATTTTAAAATCCTAACTAATGCCTTGTGAAATCAGCGATTCGGTTACAGTAACTTACTGCATATTATCAAACTAGAAACTCACAGATAAAACTTTGGCAAGATCGAAAAATCCCTAAAAACATTCGACAATTTCGACGGACTACAAGACTCAGTTAGAATTACTAAAATAAAACTACAAATACATCATAAATTAGATTCATTAGCACCAAGGCTAAGGAATCGAAGAGGATTAATAAGTGTACTAGGAACCGCAATTAAAACTATCACAGGTAACATGGACGCGTAGAGTGCGGAAATATTAAATGCACAAATAGAGGCACTAGCTTCTAACCAAACAAAATTCCAGATTGATATAAGTACCCAAGCAAAATTCAATAAGCAGATAATAGAAAGATTCGAAAATATCACTAATCATATCAACAAAGGACAAGAAATAATAGCAAATTATTTGAGTCACTATCAAGAGCAAACAAAAAATTTAATCAGGACTTACGAAGACCTCCTTCTCCACATCCAATATTTAAACCAAATAAATTACAACATAGACCTATTAATAAATCAATTGACAAACCTAGCTGAATCACTTGTATTTGCCAGATTAACAATAATTCCGAAACAAATTTTGAGTCCCCAAGAATTAACAGAAATCCACCATACCCCTCGTAACCAATCAATCAACATAAGCTCAGAAGAACAGATCTATGAACTACTTGACCTCCAAGCATATTATAATTTTCAACATCCGTAAACCAATTTTATCCCATGAAGTATACTCCCTATTCCATATTATACCTATCCCAATAAATTAAACAAAAGAAATCGTCACAACACTATACATAATCCTAAACTCCCATATTATTCAATATCTCAACGAGAATTGCCCGAAAATAGAAGACACCTTTTATTGCGAAGAATCCATACATCAAACAAGTAAAAAAGCTAATATTGGTCTAAGACCGATTCTTATGATATCCTAGATGAATGTCCGTATGAAATTTTGTATGTGCAGCCTTCTGAGCAACTTTGATTTCTGCAGTGGTTTTTCGCATATATTTCTAGAACGGTTCGTCGGACAGAAAAAATGATTATAACCAATTTTATAGGATTTCATATTCTGAAGAAATTTTGAGTACAATAAAAATGTCTTGGACTGATCGTTTTCACAGTATACGTAAAAAACCTAAATCTTTATATGGCAACACCAAGAAGGAGTTGCCCGATTAAGTCCATTTTTATACCCTAGATGAAATCTATAGAGTATACTAAGTTTATCATTCCGTTTGTAACAGTTCGAAATAATGATGGTAGAGCAAAATGGATTGGACACCCACGCATAATATTAAAAGTTATTTTGATTTTTGCATGTCCGTCCGTCCGCCCGTCCGTCCGTCTGTCTGTCTGTGCACACGATAACTCGAGAGCGCGTACACTTAGGAAGCTGAAATTTTGTACTCGGACTTTAAAACAAAAAGTAAAATTATGTTCGAAAATGAGACAAATCGGGCAACTCCTCCGTGGGGTTGCCATACAAAAATTTCGTTTACCGCTATATATTTGAAAACTGCCTAAGAATGAGTCAACGTAGAGAGCTGAAATTTAGTACATGGTGTTTTCATTATACTATCAAATAACATTTTAAAAATGGACTAAATCGGGTAACTCCTTCTTGGTGTTGCCATATAAAAATTTAGGTTTTTTACGTATGCTGTGAAAACCATCAGTCTAAGATATTTTGATTGTACTAAAAACTTCTTCAGAATATGAAATCCTATAAAATTGGTTATAATCGTTTTTTCTGTCCGACGAACCGTTCCAGAAATATATGCGAAAAACCACTGCAAAAATCATAATTGTTCAAATGGGTGCACATATAAAATTTCATACTAACATTCATCTAGGGTATCATAACAATTGGTCTAAGATCAATCCTAGCTTTTTTACTTGTTAAAATGTTATTTACTAGTACAATGAAAACACCATGTACTAAATTTCAGCTCTCTACGTCGACGCGTTCTTAGGCAGTTTTCAAATATATAGCGGAAAACGAAATTTTTGTATGGCAACCCCACGAAGGAGTTGCCCAATTTGTCTCATTTTCGATTTTTTTTTTTTTTAAAGTCCGTGTACAAAATTTCAGCTCCCTAAGTGTACGCGTTCTCGAGTTATCGTGCGCATAGACAGACAGACGGACGGACGGACGTACGGACATGCAAAAATTAAAATAACTTTTAACATTATGCATGGGTGTCCAATCCATTTTGCTCTACCATCATTATTTCGAGGTGTTACAAACGGAATGGCAAACTTAGTATACCCCTATAGATTTCATCAAGGACAAACTAATCAAGTTGTATCGCCCAGTTGATGAACAACCATCCAGCACATTGCAGACTAGAAGACACAGAAAATCCACGGCCGTCTTGCAACCGGAACCAAATTCCGTTCTACTATTAATTAGCCCGGATACCCTAGTTAAATCTAGCTGTGGAATCAAGCAACGAACTCTATAAGGAACCATTCTAGTCCACTACAAAAACTGCGAGATAGAAATAAACGGCATATTATACCAAGCCAATCCAAACGTTTACGGGTGTGAAGTTCACGTATTCTTTAATCTTTAACGAAGTCCATCCGACAGCACCAACTGTAGAAACCCTAAGCCTCCAAAAGTTAAAAGCCTACAGCTTCGAATACAAACAACCATTGCAAATCCTGCAAATAGAGAGTCAAAAACGAGACAACTTTACATTTGCAACGCTAAACTTATAGAAAATAGGTTGTTTGTAGATCGGGGCTTTTGAATCAAACTTTGTTGAATTTTTTATTAAATGAAAAGAACCTATCCTTTATTCACGCGAGTGTGTGTTTTATTATTTTGAATTACTCACTCATCAGCGCGTGCGGTAATAACAATGACAACAACTCGCGCATGCGCACATGCGTTTTTAAAAATGGAATGCACACGTGAGCCGTAAATTACTCGTGTGTGCGTTTCCTTAGTCTGTTTTTATTAATTTAGTTGTAGTTGTAATTAAATTTTGATTATATTTTAATTGATTGTATGTTTGCTTTAATTCTATTGGATTATGCCTTCTTTTCTTCTATTTTCTTAATTTTTAGACATTTTAAGCTATTCTGTTTGTACCTTTAGAACTGTGTTTTCTTGTTCTTATTGCCTATTTTTCATTGCACTTATTTTCTATCAGCCACTGTAGTAACAAGAGAGAAGACTGTGCTTGTAACAGAAAAAGAAAATAGGTGGGGAAGAAAACAAAATGGGTATTGCGGTGTTTGGTTTACACTAATCGTATGAATCTAACTCTGGGGAGACTTTGAGCACGTTTTATCTTTTCTCTAGGTTCGGAGTAAATCGATTCCATGGGGTGTTGTCAGCTGTGCCGCCACTGATGCAATTAGCAACAAGAGTCTTGTAATTGATAGGGATGTAGCAGAGAGTACATGATGAATCTTAGTTTTTGGCCCAAAGTGAATGCTGCTCACTTTGCTTCGGATGTTAGCTAGAGATTTTGTATCTAATGGATTAAACAGAAGTTTGATGATACATTCATCTGATCTAGTAGCTTTAGTGATGGGTGTGTTCAGCTTACCAAGCCAAGTATCCTCATCGGTCCCCTTCGAATTTTATTTGTAAGCTTTCAGGTTCTCTGGCTTCAGCAACAGAAACTCCTGGATCTTGATTTGACTTGCCACGTGCGAATATTCTCTTTCCGGTATTCATGTGTGGTTCGAATCCATCTGTGAGATCTGTGCTCAAGGGAAGAGTGGTGTCAGTTTAAAAGGATAACTCAACTTTTAAAATTCAAATATAAAATTATTTTATTCGAAATTCAATTCAATAATTCAATAATCCAAAACTCTTACAAATACCTTAATCTAATATATCTAATATATATAAAAAAAAAAAATGCAATATAGTTCAGAGAATTCGAAACAATTGTCGCTATGGGAGTTTACTACCTTTACTTCTGAAAAAAGAGAAATGAAATCACTATTAAATTCATGCATTAATTAAACAAAAATGAAATAGAAATTTTTGTGCTATACGTATAAGCACGGTAGTTGTACTAGAAATTTAGTAGAAGTATGTTTCTGCAACAGAATTAAGTTCCTGCTAAAATAAAGGGTAGAATAGAGCAGAAGTAGATTTCTGCAGCAGGAGTAAATTCCCGCTCAGATGATGGATAAAGGTGAAGCAGAAGTAAATTTCTGCAGGAAGAGTAGATTCCTGCTTAGATGACGGATCAAATAATGCAGAAGTAGATTTCTGCTGCAAGAGTAAATTCCTGCTTAGACGGAAGAAGGAAATAAAGCAGAAGTAGATTTCTGCAGCAAGAGTAAATTCCTGCCTGGATGGAAGAAGGAAATAAAGCAGAAGTTGAGTAAATTCCTAATTAGGTGTGGGACGAAAAATAGCAGAAATAAATTTCTGCAGTAGGAGTAAATTCCTACTTACGTGGGAGATGGGGAAGAGCAAAATTAAATTTCTCCAGTGGGAGTAGATTCCTACTTAGGTGGGAGCTGAAAAATAGCAGAATTAAATTTCTGCAGAAGGATTAAATTCCTACTTGGATGGAAGCAAAATTGGATTTTGGATAATTAGGAAAAATCCCGCAGTGATGTCATAGTGTGACCATTATTGAACTAAAAGTTGGATTTCACTCACTGAACTCTGACGGTAATGTAATGTCATTTGAATGATATGTGGATTTCTGGTAAGTTAGTTAATTTATTTTATTATTTATTGATTTGTAATGAGTGGTTTTGTTTATTTTCAGGTGGAAATATAATGGAGGAAGTTTAGCACGGCGTTGGACCAAAGGGAGTCTCTTGACCCAATATTCAATTGGTGAAATTGTGACATCACCACTCGAGGTAGCAGCAGGTGTACAGGTAATTAAATTATTTGCAATAACTAAGCATTTTACTGCGCACAGTGAAATACCTGGCGATTGCGAATTGTTTACTTTAAAACTGTCACATCCACTGCTGTATGTAACTGGGCCAATTGAGTCATGGATAAGTAATTCACTTCGCATAGTGAACTACTCAGCTGGGCTCACTGTTTGTTTAGTAATGGGGGCTCCCGCTGTCGGCAGTGATTAACGTAATACTTTGTAATTATGATTGCAAGTTATTGCGCTGGTCACTGGGTCAAATTCGCTTCCGCCTAGTTGAATGAAAGTGAGCACGGTCGATTCGTTAGATCAGGTTGCGCAGTTAGAAGTTGGTTTTTATTAAAGATAGCGGTTCGGTATCAGTTTAGTTGGGTTTAAATTCGAGAGTGTAACTAGAAGTATCGATCGTCACGGAGTGATAACTCCATTTAACTATATTTTAGTAGAACTAATAAGTAAAATTAAAGATTTACAATTGAATTACGCGACTGTTTTTACTGGATTGCTTTTGTGACACGACAATTTTAGCGGAGCCGAATAAAGAGTAGGTAAGTGGTATTTTCTTCAGTGAAAATTTTTTTGCTTTTCATTTTTTTTTATTTTGTGGTAGTAAAGCTTATTAGCTGCTCCATTTTTTTGTGAAGTGTGGGAGTAATGCTTTTTTAGCTGCTCCATTTGCTTTTTTTTGTATTTTGTGGGAGTTAATGCTTTTTAGCTGCTCCATTTTTGTGAATTGTGGGAGTTAACGCTTTTTTTAGCTGCTCCAGTCTTAAGCTAATTTTCTTTTCAGGTTATAGTATTGGGGAAAATTAAAAAAAAAGGTATAAATTGTGGTGATTGTTATTGCGTGAGATTGTTTTGGTTATGTGGTCTGAGTTTTAGATAATGTATAGTGTGATACTGTGATATGTAAATGGAGTAGTTTCAGTAGCTCAGTGGATTAAGTAAGTAAATTTTAATTTTTCGAAATATGCGGCGTATTAAGGGTTATAATTTTGGTCATTGGGCAGTTTTCAAATGCTAGGTAAAAAATTTAAGGTGCTAATAAAATCGCGGGTATTCGGGTGTTAAGAGTCGTTAAACGTGGAACAGAGTTCGCAAATATTGAATATTAGGAAAGATCATTGGTGAAACAGCGTCGAAAATTCAGGCTTTTGCGTTTAGGGCTTTTAAGCAATTAGTTACAGTCCAGGAGAAGTGTTTGAGAGTGAAGGGTAAATTAGGTAATTACTATAGATGTCAGTGGGAAGAAGTAACGATCTAACGAGGGAAGAATTGTTACGAGTTAAGGATCAGGAAAAGGAATTGGAAACCACACCGTAGGAGCTGAAAGAGTGCCAGTTGAAATTACAACGATATGAACAGGATTGGCGGTATCTAGAAAAACATCTAACGGATGAATTGAAGAAACGATTACCGAGTGAGGACGTTAATAAGTTTTTGGAAGAAATAAACAAGGCTACAGTGAAAAGCACAATGGGAGAAACCTTAGATTTGGTGATAACGTCTACCTGTGATGTTATTGGGAGAATTCAGCAAGAAACAGATCAAGCGTTGGAGGAGTGCAAACAGGAAAACAGGGCTTTAAAAGGAACTATAAAGTCTTTAGAAAGGGAATTGGGGGGCAGAAAAGACTGCCACTGAACTAGAGCAAGAATTAGGAGTCGCGCCATTGCCTCAAGAGGAGGGTCAAACTCGAGGGATTTTTGAGAAGTGGTCACCCAAGAAGTTAATCTTCCACGAACGGCAGCGAGCAGGAGGAGAAAGTACTTCAGGGCAAGAAAAAATTTTGAAAGCTAAAAAGCTGACCTTAGCAAAGACGAATGAAGACCAGGTGCCGAAAGATAACACGAGAAATTCAGAGAGACCAGCAAGGAAAACCATGGCCGATGTTTATGACAAAGTCATGGACTTGGTGTCCAGATACATACCAAGGTTTTCCGGAGAAAGAACGCCAAGTCTGTCAAAGGAATTTGACCGTTTCTGGAGTTGCTGCAAAGATCTTTACGATCTTTTAAAGGAACAGCCAAACTTCATAAAATATGTAAGATATGGGTTATTAGATGACGCATATTATCGAGTAAGTTAAGAGGAGCCGAAGGATTGTGAGCCGTTTTAGCAGACAATTCACACTGTATATATGCCAAAAAATCGCACTGAGCTGCGAGCTGAAATGATAGCATCCGTACAAATGCCCCGTGACGACATAAAAGACTATCCTGATAGACTTAAGGAGCTACTGTGTCAAATCAAGGCGGCAGTTTCTGCTAATTATCCAGGCAAAGGCGGGGATTGATAGCGGAACTTGAGCAAGACGCGGTGGCAATGTTCAAGGCGGGAGTTATGCAGCAGACTACTCAACTATATTTGACGGGACGCAAATTTCGATCTCTGGTTGAAGCACGTGAGGAGGCAGACTTCTTTGAGATGGATGCTAGGAGACTTAAAATTAAGGAACCAGGGCGGCGGAATTATACGAAGGAAGAGAACAGAGGATCGGCAGCAGGAATCTGGGGTGCTGGTAGGTTCAGCAAGGAGGAGACTAAAGAGACGGGACTGCAATTGAGGCCAGCAATATCGGGAATGCACAGGGGTTCCCCAAGTAAAACAAAGCAACCAAGAGCTATTCAGTGCGGACAATGGGGACATTTTGCCAAAGAATGTAGAGAAAGGAAACAGACGCCTTACTGCACAAAATGCCGGAGGAATGGACATGACGCAACTGGATGCAAAAGGCAACAAGACAGGTTTGCTGAGGCACTAACTAGAAGTTCGGTAGAGGTGCAATCGGAAGCAAAAGTTATATACTGCCATTTTTGTAGAACAACTGACCACTACACCGCAATTTTTTTAAACAAAACTTTTAGCAGATAATAATATTCAGCAAGAGGGAAACGGGAGGTGGCAGATCGGAAGCAATCCCGCAGCTGCCTTCCACTAAACAAATTAGAAACCAGACATTCGGGTAAACGCATAGACATGGAATTTGCGCCAGTTAATAATTGCATCATCACAATAGAAGCCGACATTGGACTAGAAGATAAGCTTACATTATTGGTGGATACGGGATCCACCTGCAATTTAGTTAATGTGAATAGAATAAGGATGGATACATTGATACAAAAACATAAATGTATCACGATTGGAGGGCTGTTTGGAGCTCAGCAACGTTCAATTGGAACCTGCAAGCCGCATCTTCACGTAGGTAGTGGTCAGCAAGAAAGTGAGTTCCAGGTAATACACAACACAGATTCAGTACCGGTTGACGGAATATTGGGAATGGATTTCCTGAAGGATAAAGCTATTATGAATTGTATTAATAGAAAATTATCAATACAGAACAGACAGGTATACAAGGAAGCACAGCCAATTTTCAGGAACGAAACAGGAACCGAAATATTTGAGCATATAAACTTGCAGGGTTATAATGTAGAAGGGAAACGACTCTCCAGTACGGAAGCAGTTCGGACAGTTTCAGTGGAAGTTCTAAGAGTGCGAATGAGTAATCGAATTGAAAACCTGAGAGAGGTGATATATAAAGCTCGAGCTGCTCCTGAGAGTATAACCAAGTATTTTAGCAATGCTAGCTATATCAGTGACGAGTTTAGATTCGAAGAAGAGGCATACACTCAACAATGTATCAAGGATAAATCACGTGGAAGCCCAGAGAGAGGAAATCCTTTGGCGTCGGCTCTTTGCACAGAGGCGAAGGAGGACAGTCCCCTCTATACAGAGGAGATTTTCGTAAGGTTGCCAGAAATAATGTGGGGTCAAAATCAAATTCGGGACGTACTTGTTAAAGGGAATGGGTCAGAATATCCTTTCACGGAAATTGAACCAGATAGTTCCGAAACTGCAACCTTTGCGGAGGCGTGAATATGCAAAAAAGCTTCAATTCCTAAACAGGGCAATATAACCAAACCCCTCCTTAACCCGAGAAATGGCAGGGGGTCCATAGTACAGCTGGAACCAAGAACGGAGCAATTGGTAAAAATCTGTGTCGAGAGCGACGATGAGCTGGTGTATGTGGCGGAAGAGATTATCCCAGATGTGTACTGTGGTAACGCCATAATCAGGCCGGAGAACGTACAGGCGTTTGTGGGTATTGGCAACGCTAGAACTGAGCCGGTTGAGATAATGAACCTTCAACCCAAACTAGAGAGGTTGGATAGGTATTCAGTGCAGCCACTGAGAGGTAAGATAAAGGCGGTAAGTCGTTCTCAGAAAAGACTCGAATTACTGAAACAAACACTAGTACTGTCGGAAGATTTAAATTGCGATGAAAGGGAAGTGGTGTCGGAAATTTGCACTGAGTATCATTAAATTTTTTACTTGCCAGGTGACAAGTTAACATATACTTCAACTAGGACTTTTAAGCTTCCATTACTGTCGAATACAGGGCCACTGAGAGGTAAGATAAAGGCGGTAAGTCGTTCTCAGAAAAGACTCGAATACTGAAACAAACACTAGTACTGTCGGAAGATTTAATTGCGATGAAAGAGAAGTGGTGTCGGAAATTTGCAGTGAGTATCATTAAATTTTTACTTGCCAGGTGACAAGTTAACATATACTTCAACTAGGACTTTTAAGCTTCCATTACTGTCGAATACAGGGCCCATCAACAGGAAACAATATCGTTTGCCGGAGGCTCAGCGAGAAGAATGACAGAAGTAAGTAGAAAAACTCCTAGAAGTTGACAGTATAGAGTATAGTGACAGCCCTTTTAATTTTCCGGTACTATTAATACCAAAGAAAGGAAAGGATGAAGCAGGAAATCGGAAGTATAGGTTATGTGTAGATTTTCGGGAGTTGAATAAAGTCTGCGTCCCCTTTTCGTATCCCCTGCCACGATTTGAGGACCTCTTAGATCAATTAGGTCACTCTAGATATTTCTCTACCTTGGATTTAGCTAATGGTTATCACCAGGTGTTAATCGACCCAGCGGACGGGGAAAAGACGTTTTTTCGTACGAAGTTGAGCCATTTTCAATATAAACGATTACCCTTTGGATTGAAAACCGCACCTCCATTTTTTTAGTCTCTACTACATGGAATATTAACAGGGCTTCAAGGTATCAAATGCTTTGTATACCTAGATAATAATA
Organism: Dioctria linearis; assembly: GCA_963930735.1. Taxonomy (NCBI): domain Eukaryota; kingdom Metazoa; phylum Arthropoda; class Insecta; order Diptera; family Asilidae; genus Dioctria; species Dioctria linearis. The sequence continues at coordinate 129,784,702 of OZ005740.1, read as the reverse complement.
CTTTTTTTTTTATGTATATAAGATCTTTATTAAACGTTATAAATTGACTCTTAAAATTAAAAAAAACAAACAAAAAGTGGCTCTGTAAAAAGGAGAAAAGGCTCTAACTGACTGATATAAAAAATAACAATATACAAGTCAATAGGGACAACAAGATAAACTAACATTTAAGGCACAAAAAAGCACAAACTAGAACAATGTTCTCAAAAGACACAATAAACGGATACAAAAATTTTGAACAATGCCTAAAAGATGTAAAACAATAAAAAAATTTTCTTGCCCCTATTTTGACAATAGGGTAAGTGGCAGTTCCAAGAAGATCCAAATTTCCCACAAATTTTTTTTCCAAAATAATCTAATAAATTTCTTATACTAAACGAGCGAATTTCAACAAAAATTTTGCAATTTAGCACCGAGACCGAAACCGAATTAAAATAGGAAGTCGAACGAACGAAAAATTTACGCGATACCGTTATAGAGTCCCGCGAGGGCAGCCTGTAGTATCATAGACCTCTACAAACTGCCCTCATCATCCCTCCAGCTTAGCATCTCTAACAGAGTACTTCTCTTTCCCACAGCACTTGCAACGATTCCTAAGCGGGGAGAAGCCCCGTGGACTAGTGTTGCAAATGCTGTGGCCTGTTATCACCAGCGAAAGACAAGAGCTCCGTCCTGCACCGACGATAGTGGTTGCCATGTGCAGTAGAATGTGTCTGCGTTCGTTGCCAGATATTCGAGATGTTAACGTCTAAGTGCGTGTGCGTGTGCGTGGTGTTGTGGGTCAGTGTTCTGATTCCCATCTTCGACTCTCATGTAGTACAGGTGAATTGTAGATTTGGCCAGTGTCAACACAAAGCTAATCAAACAATTCAATCGACTACAAACCTTTGGTCCCCATAAAAACGATGTCCTAGTAATGCCGAAATTCGGGTGGATCAACTGACACATACCGCGCACGAGATCCATTAGACCCTGCAAAGCCGGACAAGTGAAGAACCTGTGAAACAAGGTGCCTTTACCAGCACAAACTGTGCAAATCCTCTGAACTCGGCGGTCGATATGTGACAACTGATTAGGGTGCATAAGACTGTGATGCAGCAATTTGAATGCTACATCAGCATCTTTGTAATTAGAAGGATAACTGTAGACTACTCTGCAAGTTATCCCTCCCATCACGCCCATATTCACCCCGAGGTGTGTTCGCCATCTGTTGTATCCTGTATACTCCGGAGGTCTTATTGACATAAGCACGTCACGGAGCACACGTGTTGTAAGTGTGCTGAAAGGTGTGTGTGGTGGCCTGTTCAGAACGAAAGCATCTTCCAAATTAGTGCCAGGGTCACGGGTCCCAAGTTGGCGAAATCTCTCCCGCGCAGAAGCAGCCAGGTCGTGTAGTTGTGCAGTGTTAATGTTTATTCGACAGTTTCCCGAGATATCAATAATATCTCCGCGAACCGTCAGTGTATGCGTGTCAGCTTCAAAACCCCGAGCATTACTGAACACTGAATCTATTAATTCAGGATTAAACCTGATTGGAATCGACGCGAATTGCGTGTACCTTAGAGCATTCCACTGAAGGTGAAATGCTGGCCTGATTCTGCCCCAGGTCTGAATCGTTGAGATTAGATCCTGTGGCCAATCACGAGGATAAGGTGCCGATCCCTCCCAGTACATTCACCCACAGTTGAGAAATCAAGCTGTCTCTCTGGCAAAACACTCATTGGCATGCACGCACTGGGAGACACCTTGATTTCACAACCAAGCTAGTGAGACCTAATCCACCTATCTCGACTGGCAGACAGAGCGTGCTTTCAGCAACCCATCGTCTTCCGCACCAAAAGGCGTCTATCGCTTTTGCTTGAAGAAGGCCTACGAAGCCTTCATCAAACGTCTCAGACTTTAGCAGATGAACGATGGACGAGGTAATCAAATAGTTTATCACGAATGACCTACCCATTAAGGATAGTGGAAACAGTCGACTACGCCATGAGTTTACAGCTCTAGAGAGTTTCTCAAGAGCGATGCGGCTATTATTTGATTTACTCTCGCGTCCGATATACACACCTAAATACTTCAGGCAAGTATTAGTCCATTGGATGTTCAGTGGAGTATCTGTACGATCTCTCCACCTTCCACACCAAAAGCCTTGACTCTTACTAAGGTTGATTTTAGCGCCCGCTATACGTTCGAACTGTTCTAAAACAGCACGAGCGACCGGAAAAGCTTCACCTCTTGTCACGAAAATAGACAGATCATCCGCATACGCCAACATAAGAGGCCTCACATTGGTATATGGCAGATGAACCGCATACTGTCCGAGCATTCGACGAAAATTCACCAGTAGCGGCTCCAACGAAAGATCATAAAGCATACCTGACAATAGACAGCCCTGTCTGATACCTCGATGAAACGAGATAGGAGCCAGAACTTGCCCTTGATGCTTAATCAAAATCGCTGAATCTCTATACAGTTTCCCGACGAAATCGAGCCACTTGGGTGGAAACCCAAATGCCTCGAGAGCAGTCAAGAGATACTCGTGCGAGACACTATCAAAAGCCTTTTGCTGGTCAAGTGAAATCTTGGCCATTTGTGTACTTGTCTGTTCATGGTAGGCAAACAAATCCTTGGCTACCGCGATGTTGTCGTAGATACTACGACCAGGTACACAATAGGACTGTTCCGGGTGTATTACCGAAGCAATCACTGAGCGGAGTATCGCCCCTAATGCTTTGCAGACGATTTTGTAGTCTACATTACATAGGGTTACTGGCCTCCAGTTCCCCATACTCTGCAAATCTCCCTTCTTTGGAATCAAGCGCATAACAGATCTCCTCCAACTAGAAGGAAATTCTGAATGTGTCTCAACCGCCGAATTGAAGACTTCCAAAAGGTCAGGAATTAATAAATCCCTGAAACGTATGAAGAATTCTGGAGTCAAGCCGTCATAACCAGGTGAAGTGTGTCGCCTTAGATCCTTTGTCGCAGCAATCATATCCTCCAATGTGACCACTGTATCCAGGAGCTCCTTACTGCCTTCAGAGAAAGTGGGAATATTCTCAAGGAATTCATGAGTGGTCGAGGATGTTGTCGACGTCGATTCAGAGTAGAGACTACTGTAGTAGTCTCGAATATATTCTGATAGCTGTTGTCCGTTGAGGACTTGTCCAGATTCATCAATTATCGATTCGACCTCACAAGAAGCAGTAAGACGTCTAGTCGCCTGAAAGAAGTACTCGGTTGGAGAATCGCCTTCTCTCAGCCAGCGCGATTGGCCGCGCAGCACAAACTCCAAGCTGTGCTTGTAAGTCTGTGTCGCCAAGCGTTCCTTTATTCCATTGAAATAAAGAATCAACCCCGGCTGAGTTGGGAGAAGAGCTGCCACCCGAGAAACCTCGGCCGACAAGCTAGAAGTTTGATAGCCACTTCGATTGAAATTCGTCTCGACAAAAGACCGAATCTGGAGCTTTCCAACATCCCACCATTGACTAAGAAAAGGAAAGTCAGCTTTCCTCTCTTGCCAATCGTGCCAGAAATCAATGAACTCATTGATGAACTGCTCGGAATTCAACAAATAGTTGTTCAATATCCAGTATGCAGTTCGTCTTTCAACTGGAGTGCTGGTCGCCACTACAAGAAGGTGATCGCTAATCGAACACACTTCATGAGTGACACCAACGAAATGTTCTAGTATTCCAGGTGAGACGTAAAGTCTATCAATTCTGGAGCCTGCGAGACTTCCATGGATATTTCGCGAGACCCTCGTGTATGATCTAGTCGTAGGATGCATCCAACGATAGATATCCACGAGTCTGAAAACACCGACAAAATTCCTCAATCGAGTAGCATTGACAGAGTTGAACTCAACTCCAGAGTGCCGATCCATTGAGGGATTCAGAGTGCAGTTGAAATCACCTCCGAGGACAGTTTCACCGCTAAAATTCACAAGACAGGACTGAACACTATCACGAACTTGTCTTGTAATGTCCTGGTCATGAGGAAGGTACACGTTTACTACCTTGATATTTTTGTCTTGAATGACAAAGTCCAAGGAAGAAGCGAAGCCTGGGAAGATATCTGTATAGACAGGAGACGATAGTGTAAATTTGTTGGATACAATGATTGCCACCCCTGAGCCTCGGCGAGGCGCAGGTGTGGCAAACATTGCATAGCCAGTGTGTAAATGAGCATAGCGCTCACGTTGTGTGTATGTGTCTTGTGTAAAATTCGTCTCCTGTAGAAGCGCGATGTCTATATCGAATATTTTGACATGTTCGATAGTGCTGTGCAATCTCGTATGTGCAGTTAAACCCCCGGTGTTGATCGAAGCTATCTTGCACATTCAAAGAGATGAAAAGCTCAAACGATGAATGTGCGACGTCTATTGACGAGGAGAATCGGCCAAGCGATGCTCCTGAAGCAACTCCTCCACCTTCCTATGGAGACGATCTAACCGAGCTACATGGTTGTACTTCCTCCTCTTCTTGGACTCCTGTTGTAGGATTCTAAGCTGAGGAAGTAACAACTCTGGCCTCTCAAGCTCCTTTACAAGAATGCTCCAGATTTTATCTGAGTTCTTCTTGTACTGGAGCTGGTCAAGAATTTCAGAGATCTTCTCCCTAGGAATGTTTTCCATCCCCTTAGAGACCTCAAATTGGCTACCAGCCGAAATGGTGCTACCACACGACTCGTAGCCACTGAAGCTCGAGAGACCAGTCTCTTCCAAACCGGTCATATCACAGTCCGAAAGCCGTTCGAGAGATGCTTCCACCTCCCTCACAACAACCTTCGAAACGCGGGCACCACTATCGTCCTCCTCCGAGTGGGGCCGTTTTGGTGCGACTGGCTTTGCTGGCTCTGGAGGATGCAGCATCACACGGTCCACCTTCGTATTCCTCCTCGTCCTCTTTTTTTTAAATAAATGGCTACTCGACGTGTTTTCACGTGCCGACGTAGCACCGTTTATAGCCTTAATCGTTTTTGCCTCTGGGACAGCTTCAGGCACCCTAGTCACTGGCTGCCCCAGAATAGCAGGTCGAGTGCCGGCCGAAGGCTCCTTCTCCAGATCCACTACTGTAGTAGTGGCTTCCTTCGAGGGAACCCTCGGTTCAGCCTTCTTCCCGGTTCTCCTGGGGCAGTCAGCAATAAAATGCCCTACCAAATGGCAAGCATGGCATTTTGCTTCGGTGCCAACGTCTATCCAGTGCCTCGAGCCGGATAAGCTCAGGTAAAAGCCCTTTGGAAGCGTACACCCCTTATTTAAGGTGATGGACGCCTCCCGGCTAGTACCGAAGATACCCCGCCCGAGACCCTCGTTGTAATTTTTAAGGGAATGGCACGAACGTTGCCATGAACCCTCCCAAATCTTCCCAAGAAATTTAGGAGGTCTTCATGGCAAGCTCGCATAGGGACCCGTGAAAACACGACCTTCGTGGGCTTTTCCCTGAGTGGGAACGGCACAAGGTGTCTACCCTCCACCTCGATGCCCTCAAGCATTAGCTTGGTAGCACTCTCGAGGGTTGTGGTATACACCTCAACCATTCCCCCAGCTATTATCCCCATGGAGAATAGCTGCTCACAGGAGACGACGCGGAAGATTGCCTTCAGGTATGCGCTCTGAGGACATCCTCTGATGTGCTCGAGCTGCATACCGTAACTCTCATCCTGCCATCTCCCGTCGAAGAAGCCCTGGAGACCCGCACTGGTCTTGGGCCGAGGCTTACTTGCGTCCAATGGGGCTGGACGAGGAGTGATGCCCCTGCTCTGAATTTCGATGGTGGAACTGTTCTGGGAACTGCCACTTACCTGGTGTGCATAAGAAATCCCTGCAACTAACGCCGGGGATCGTGGTGCTGCTGCTGGTCCTGCTGGTGCCATTTGCTTTGTGTTCTGGTTAGTTGGCTTCGTGGTGGCCAGTGGTGGCCTCATTACAAGTCCGCTGGGCTTTGGCGCTGAAGACGATGCCTTTTGGACAACTTCCTTCAGGGTCGGATGCTGCCTTAGGGTCGAAGATGTTGGCTCAGCATTTGTTAGAGCTGCAGCTACAGATTCTGCAGCAACAGCTGTAGTTTTTGGAGCTGTTACTCCAGACCCTTCACTGACAACAATCGCTGTCCCTATTGTAATCTTCTCCAATAGAGATGGCTGTAGGTTTTTGCCTTTGGCCTCTTCATTAGGACCCTTAATGGCCTTTTCAGTGGGCCCTTTTGTTTGCTTTTTGGAAGAAGAAGAAGAACCTTTGGTAGTCTCCTTCCACCTTCCATTTGATTTGGGGGGATCACCAGTCTCCCCAGAATCGCTGCTGCTGCACGTACTCATATTGAGTGCGGCAGTATTTATTTTATTTTGTTCAATAGAAAATTTTGTTGTTGCTATTTTGATAAATTTTCTCACTTCAAACTATATAAATTTTATTGTTCAAAATTTTCAAAATTTTGACGTTGCCATGGCAACGACCAAAATTAAATTTAATTGAATTAAATGCCGAAAATGTCATTCACTTCTGTGTTTTTAAAAAATTAATATCTTTATAAATTTATCTTTATTTATTGTTTTTCCAAGCACTTTACACACACACCACTTAGAGACTAAATCTCTCCACTTTTTGCGTAGGAATTGCTGTTTTTAATTATTACTGTTGGAAGCTCTAAACTGACACGTCCGATCTCTTCACAGAAAATAATAATAATAATAATAATTTTTGTTTTATTTGTATATCCTCTTTATTGAGAGGCTCATTGGCTCTTTTAAAAATTTCTTAAAACTAATTGGCAAAAGGCACAAAATTGTAAACAAGACACTAGCTAAACTAACTTATAAAAAGTCAAAAGGGACAATTAAAACAATTAAGATAACAAAAATGACACACAAAAAGGAAAACAAAAAAGATAAAATTGTCAAAAGAGACTAAAAACGGACACAAGAATTTTGAAAAAGATCTAAAGTTTAACCAAAAATTTAGGACCAGTCCCAATTTTGACAATTGGGTAAGTGGCAGTTCCAAGAAGTTCCAGATTTTCAAAATAAACTAATAAAAATGTCCCTAAACGAGCGAATTTCAACAAAAATTTTTGCAATTTAGAACCGAAACGGAAACCGAATTAAAAATAAATCACCGAACGAACTAAAAATTTACGCGATACCGTTATAGAGTCCCGCGAGGGCAGCCTGTAATATCATAGACATCTACAAACTGCCCTCATCATCCCTCCAGCTTAGCATCTCTAACAGAGTGCTTGTCCTTCCCACAGCACTTGCAACGATTCCTAAGCGAGGAGAAGCCCCGGGGACTAGTGTTGCAAATGCTGTGGCCTGCTATCACCAGTGAAAGACAAGAGCTCCGTCCTGCACCGATGATAGTGGTTGCTATGTGCAGTTGAATGTGTCTGCGTTCGTTGCCAGATATTCAAGACGTAAACGTCTCTTCAACCTGTCAACGAAGTGGCGCTTAAGTGCGTGTACGTGGTGTTGTGGGTCAGTGTTCTGATTCCCATCTTCGACTCTCATGTAGTACAGGTGAATTGTAGATTTGGCCAGTGTCAACACAAAGCTAATCAAACAATTCACTCGACTACAGACCCTTGGTCCCCATAGAAACGATGTCCTAGCAATGCCGAAATTCGGGTGGATCAACTGACACATACCGCGCAAGAGATCCATTAGACCGTGCAAAGCCGGACAAGTGAAGAACCTGTGAAACAGGGTGCCTTGACCACCACAAACTGTGCAAATCCTCTGAACTCGGCGGTCGATATGTGACAACTGATTAGGATGCATAAGACTGTGATGCAGCAATTTGAATGATACATCAGCATCTCTGTAACTACAAGGATAACTGTAGACTACTCCGCAATTTATCCCTCCCATCACGCCCATATTCACCCCGAGGTGTGTTCGCCATCTGTTGTATCCTGTATACTCCGGAGGTCTTACTGACATAAGCACGTCACGGAGCACACGTGTTGTAAGTGTGCTGAAAGGTGTGTGTGGTGGTCTGTTCAGAACGAAAGCATCTTCCAACTTAGTGCAAGGGTCACTGGTCCCAAGTTGGCGAAATATCTCCCGCGCAGAAGCAGCCAGGGGCCGGACTCTGTAGCACGGAGAATTTGGGAATTTGGGAGATGAGAATTTCGTTTTCTTAGAATTCTTAATTCCCTAATTCTCCATTCCCAATTCACTAACATGGTTGGAGAATTAGAGAAAGCGTAAGAAATGTAAAAAAGTGCGAATCGCCTGGGACGATTAAGGGTATCAATTTTTGTTGTAGAGGGTTAGATTTTTTTTCATATTTGAGGTACATCCGTCTATTACCTTCTACTGTCGAAATAAATAGAAATTTCTGTTTCGTAGGGGTAGTTTTTGAGGGATGTAAGAGGGTAGGTTTTCTCGAGGTTTTCCGGAATAACGAGAGAATGGAGAGTAGAAGGAGAATGTATGTGGTATCAAAAAAACTGGGAGCTCAGGGCAAACAAGATAGGTTTAGGAAATGTAGCAGGGAGAGTGCGAGGTAGAAATGGGGGCTGATTAACGGAAATTTAAAAAAAAATAAGACAATATCAGGAGCTGTAATAATTCGCTGGGGTAAGCTCAGGATCTGTAAGCCCAATAAGAAAAAAATAAGAATTCACTTTGGTAATTAGGTATGCATGGGTATTATAGGCTATATTTTATTTTGATTAACGGTAATTTGCAGATTTGAGCGGCCTCGGCGGTAAATTTTGCTATCGCAATATTCACGGGCGCCTAACTCTATGTGGGAGTGCTATAGAGCATTGGATTTTTTTCTGATAGATTACCCGTTTAGAGTACAAAAATATAGGTGAACAATTTTGTAGGGAAGGTGTGTTGGGGGTTGGGGGTCGTACCACCCCCATAGGGGGTTGTCGAAACTACGTCATGTTTGGTACCAAATTAAAGAGGGAGTAGAGGGTAATCGGGTGGTCTAGTTTTTATTTGATCATTTAACGTGATAGCTGAATTTTGACCGCCGAAAAACGATTTTTTTACACTAGGGTCATATACACCCAGTTCCTATATTTTGCATATATTTCTTCCGTTCTTTGTTTTACATCCATTAGTAATCCGTTGTGAAATTTTTGTCATGGGAAGTAAATTTCCACAACTTACTAGTTCTTCGCAATGATGAGTTGAAAATATGGCAATTTTTGTACAAAAAACGGCCATTTTTTCACCTTAAAATCGACTGATACATTTCTTTTACAGTTATCTCCAAAACCGTATATCGGATTCAAAAATTAATTACATATTTAATTAGGCGACAAAATATAGATGCGATTTCATGGTACACACAAGCTTTACCGTGTATAATTAAAAATTTTACAGCATCTCTTCTGTACTGGACGACGACCAAATTGATCATTTTCGCCTGATTTATAATTTTTAGCGGGTACCTTGAGACACAAAATCCATGTTCCTCTGTAAGTATTGCATGGATTTCCATAATTATTTTTTTTAAATATAGCCAGGATAAGCAGTGAATACATAACTCAATTTGAAAATCCTAGATACCTAGATTCCTTCATAAAACGCAACAAAAGCAGAAAATAATATTTTTCCACTTACTTTTCCACAAGCATGACACCGGAGAATTACCAACTGGAATGGAGAATTCGGGAATTCTCTACTTACTTTTCGTCTTACTTTTCCACAAGCAAACACCGGAGAATTAACAAGTGGAATGGATAATTTGGGAATTCCGTACTCACTTCTCAAATCCTCTCAGTTAAGAATTGTTCGTCTTACTTTTCCACAAGCAAACACCGGAGAACTTGAGAAGTGAAAGCAAGACGAAAAATTCGCGAATTCTGTACTCACTTCTCAAATCCTGTCAGTTAAGAATTTTTCGTCTTAGTTTTCCACAAGCAAACACCGGAGAACTTGAGAAGTGAAAGTAAGACGAAAAATCCTCAACTGAGAGAGAATTTGAGAGGTGAGTACGAAATTCGCGAATTCTCCATTCCACTTGTTAATTCTCCGGTGTTTGCTTGTGGAAAAGTAAGACCAAAAATTCTTAACTGAGAGGATTTGAGAAGTCAGTACGGAATTCCCGAATTCTCCATTCCACTTGTTAATTCTCCGGTGTCTTGTTTGTGGAAAAGTAAGTGGAAAAATTGTATTTTCTGCTTTTGTTGCGTGTTATGAAGGTATCTAGGTATCTAGGAATTTCAAATTGAGCTATGTATTCACTGCATATCCTGGCTATATTAAAAAAAAATTAATTATGGAAATCCATGCAATACTTGCAGAGGAACATGGATTTTGTCTCTCAAGGTACCCGCTAAAAATTATAAATCACGCGAAAATGATCAATTTGGTCGTCTTCCACTACAGAAGAGATGCTGTAAAATTTTTAATTATACACGATAAAGCTTGTGTGTAGGATTAAAACGCATCTAAATTTTCTCCCCTAATTAAATATGTAATTAATTTTTGAATCCGATATACGGTTTTGGAGATAACTGTAAAAGAAGTGTATCAGTACATTTTAAGGTGAAAAAATGGCCGTTTGTGGTACAAAAATTGACATATTTTCAACTCATCTTTGCGAAGAACTAGTAAGTTGTGGAAATTTATTTCCCATGACAAAAATGTTCACAACGGAGTACTAATGGATGTGAAACAAAGAACGGAGAAATATAGGCAAAATATGGAGACTGTGGTGAATATGACCGTAGTGCAAAAAAATCGACCTTCGGCGGTCAAAATTCAACTATCACGTTAAAATAATCAAATACAAACTACACCACCCGATTACCCTCTACTCCCTCTTTAATTTGGTACCAAACATGTCGTAGTTTGGACAACCCCCTATGAGGGGTAGTACGACCCCCAACCCCCAACACACCTTCCCTACAAAATTGTTCACCTATATTTTTGTACTCTAAACCGGTAATCTATCAGAAAGAACCCCAATAATCTACAGCACTCCCACATAGAGTTAGGCGCCCGTGAATGTTGCGATAGCAAAATTTACCGCCGAGGCCGCTCAAATCTGCAAATTACCGTTAATCGAAATAAAATACAGCCTATAATACCCATGTATATCTAATTACCAAAGAGAATTCTTATTTTTTTTATTGGGCTTACAAATCCTGAGCTTACCGATGCGAATTGTTACAGCTCCTGATGTTGTCTTAATTTTTTTTTTAATTTCCGTTAATCAGCCCCCATTTCTACCCCCCACTCTTCCCGCCACATTTCCTAAACCTATCTTGTTTGCCCTGAGCTCCCATTTCTTTTGATACCACATACATTCTCCTTCTACTCTCCATTCTCTCGTTATCCCGGAAAAACTCGAGAAAATCTACCCTCCTACATCCCTCAAAAACTACCCCTACGAAACAGAAATTTCTATTTATTTCGACAGTAGAAGGTAACAGACGGATGTACCTCAAATATGAAAAAAAATCTAACCTTCTACAACAAAAATTGCTACCCTTAATCGTCCCAGGCGATTCGCACTTTTTCACATTTCTTACGTTTTCCCTAATTCTCCAACCATGTTAGTGAATTGTGAATGGAGAATTAGGGAATTAGGAATTCTAAGAAAACGAAATTCTCATCTCCCAAATTCCCAAATTCTCCATGCTACAGAAGCCGGCCCCAGGTCGTGTAGTTGTGCAATGTTAGTGTTTATTCGGCAGTTTCCAGAGATATCAATAATATCTCCGAAAACTGTCAGTGTATGCGTGTCCGCTTCAAAACCCCGAGCATTACTGAATACTGAATCTACTAATTCAGGATTAAACCTGATTGGAATTGACGCGAATTGCGTGTACCGTAGAGCATTCCACTTAAGGTGAAATGCTGGCCTGATTCTGCCCCAGGTCTGAATCGTTGAGATTAGATCCTGTGGCCAGTCACGAGGATAAGGTGGTCGAACAGAGAGTAGGTAGTAATACTCCCTTATGCCGATCCCTCCCAGTACATTCACCCACAGTTGAGAAATCAAGCTGTCTCTCTGGCAGAACACTCGTTGGAATGCACGCACTTGGAGACACCTTGATTTCACAACCAAGTTAGTGAGACCTAATCCACCTATCTTGACCGGCAGACAGAGCGTGCTTTCAGCAACCCATCGTCTTCCGCACCAAAAGGCGTCTATCGCTTTTGCTTGAAGAAGGCTTACGAAGCCTTCATCGAACGTCTCAGACTTTAGCAGATGAACGATGGACGAGGTAATCAAATAGTTTATCACGACTGACCTACCCATTAAGGATAATGGAAACAGTCGACTACACCATGAGTTTACAGCTCTAGAGAGTTTCTCAAGAGCAATGCGGCTATTATTTGATTTACTCTCGCGTCCGATATACACACCTAAATACTTCAGGCAAGTATTAGTCCATTGGATGTTCAGTGGGGTATCTGTACGATCTCTCCACCTTCCACACCACAAGCCTTGACTCTTACTAAGGTTGATTTTAGCGCCCGCTATACGTTCGAACTGTTCGAAAACAGCCCAACGACCGGAAAAGCTTCATCTCTTGTCACGAAAATAGACAGATCATCCGCATACGCCAACATAAGAGGCCTCACATTGGTATATGGCAGATAAACCGCATACTGTCCGAGCATTCGACGAAGATTCACCAGTAGCGGCTCCAACGAAAGATCATAAAGCATACCTGACAATGGACAGCCCTGTCTGATACTTCGATGAAACGAGATAGGAGCCAGAACTTGTCCTTGATGCTTAATCAAAATCGCTGAATCTCTATACAGTTTCCCGACGATATCGAGCCACCTGGGCGGAAACCCAAATGCCTCGAGATCAGTCAAGAGATACTCGTGCGAGACACTATCAAAAGCCTTTTGCTGGTCAAGTGAAATCATAGCCATTTGTGTACCTGTCTGTTCATGGTAGGCAAACAAATGCTTGGCTTCCGCGATGTTGTCGTAGATACTACGGCCAGGTACACAATAGGACTGTTCCGGGTGTATTACCGAAGCTATCACTGAGCGGAGTATCGCCCCTAATGCTTTGCAGACGATTTTGTAGTCTACATTGCATAGGGTTACTGGCCTCCAGTTCCCCATCCTCTGCAAATCTCCCTTCTTTGGAATCAAGCGCATCACAGATCGCCTCCAACTAGAAGGAGAGTCTGAATGCATCTCAACCGCCGAATTGAAGACTTCCAAAAGGTCAGGAATTAATAAATCCCTGAAACGTATGAAGAATTCTGGAGTCAAGCCGTCATAACCAGGTTGTGTGTGTCGCCTTAGATCCTTTGTCGCAGCAATCATATCCTCCAATGTGATTACTGTATCCAGGAGCTCCTTACTGCCTTCAGAGAAAGTGGGAATATTCTCAAGGAATTCATGAGTGGTCGAGGATGTTGTCGACGTCGATTCAGAGTAGAGACTACTGTAGTAGTCTCGAATATATTCTGATAGCTGTTGTCCGTTGAGGACTTGTCCAGATTCATCAATTATCGATTCGACCTCACAAGAAGCAGTACGACGTCTAGTCGCCTGAAAGAAGTACTCAGTTGGAGAATCGCCTTCTCTCAGCCAGCGCGATTGGCCGCGCAGCACAAACTCCAAGCTGTGCTTGTAAGTCTGTGTCGCCAAGCGTTCCTTTATTCAATTGAAATAAAGAATCAACCCCGGCTGAGTTGGGAGAAGAGCTGCCACCCGAGAGACCTCGGCCGACAAGCTAGAAGCTTGATACCCACTTCGATTGAAACTCGTCTCGATAAAAGACCGAATCTGGAGCTTTCCAACATCCCACCATTGACACAGAAAAGGAAAGTCAGCTTTCCTCTCTTGCCAATCGTGCCAGAAATCAATGAACTCATTGATGAACTGCTCGGAATTCAACAAATAGTTGTTGAATATCCAGTATGCAGTTCTTCTTTCAACTAGAGTGCTGGTCGCCACTACAAGAAGGTGATCGCTAACGGAACACACTTCATGAGTGACACCAACGAAATGTTCTTGTATTCCATGTTTTTCGTCTCACATCTTATCAATTCTGGAGCCTGCGAGACTTCCATGGATATTTCGCGAGACCCTCGTGTATGATCTAGTCGTAGGATGCATCCAACGATAGATATCCACGAGTCTGAAAACACCGTCAAAATTCCTCAATCGAGTAGCATTGACAGAGTTGAACTCAACTCCAGAGTGCCGATCCATTGAGGGATTCAGAGTGCAGTTGAAATCACCTCCGAGGACAGTTTCGCCGCTAAAATTCACCAGACAGGACTGAACACTATCAAGAACTTGTCTTGTAATGTCCTGGTCATGAGGAAGGTACACGTTTACTACCTTGATATTTTTGTCTTGAATGACAAAGTCCAAGGAAGAAGCGAAGCCTGGGAAGATATCTGTATAGACAGGATATGATAGTGTAAATTTGTTGGATACAATGATTGCCACCCCTGAGCCTCGGCGAGGCGCAGGTGTGGCAAACATTGCATAGCCAGTGTGCAAATAAGCATAGCGCTCTAGTTGTGTGTATGTGTAAAATTCGTCTCCTGTAGAAGCGTGATGTCTATATCGAACATTTTGACATGTTCGATAGTGCTGTGTAACCTTGTATGTGCACTTAAACCCCCGGTGTTGATCGAAGCTATTTTGCACATTCAAAGAGATGAAAAGCTCAAACGATGAATGTGCGACGTCTATTGACGAGGAGAATCGGCCAAGCGATGCTCCTGAAGCAACTCCTCCACCTTCCTATGGAGACGATCTAACCGAGCTACATGGTTGTACTTCCTCCTCTTCTTGGACTCCTGTTGTAGGATTCGAAGCTGAGGAAGTAACAACTCTGGCCTCTCCAGCTCCTTTACAAGAATGCTCCAGATTTTATCTGAGTTCTTCTTGTACTGGAGCTGGGTAAGAATTTCAGAGATCTTCTCCCTAGGAATGTTTTCCATCCCCTTAGAGACCTCAAATTGGCTACCAGTCGAAATGGTGCTACCACACGACTCGTAGCCACTGAAGCTCGAGAGACCAGTCTCATCCAAACAGGTCATTTCGTAGTCCGAAAGCTGTTCGAGAGATGCTTCCGCCTCCCTCACAACAACCTTCGAACCGCGGGCACCACTATCGTCCTCCTCCGAGTGGGGCCGTTTTGGAGCGACTGGCTTTGCTGGCTCTGGAGGAGGCAGCATCACCCGGTCCACCTTCGTCTTCCTCCTCGTCCTCTTTTTTTTAACTACATGGCTAGTCGACTCCTCGTCGGAAGTAGCCGTGCCTTCACGTGCCGACGTGGCGCCGTTTACAGCCATAACAATTTTTGCCTCTAGGACAACTTCTGGCACCTTAACCACTGGCTGCTCCAAAATAGCAGGATGAGTGCCGGCCGAAGTCTCCTTCTCCAGATCCACTACTGTAGTAGTGGCTTCCTTCGAGGGAACCCTCGGTTATTCTGGGGCAGTCAGCAATAAAATGCCCTACCAAATGGCAAGCATGGCATTTCGCTTCGGTGCCAACTTCTATCCAGTATCTCGAACCGGATATGCTCAGGTAGAAGCCTGACGGAAGCGTAAATCCCTTATTCAAGGTAATGGACGCTTCCCGGCTGGTACCGAAAATACCCCGCCCGACACCCTCGTCCCTAATTTTAATTGGAATCTCCCAAGGAAATTCGCGAGGTCTACATGTTGGGCTCGCATAGGGACCCGTGAAAACACGACCTTCGTGGGCCTCTCTTTTAGCGGGAATGGAACGAGGTGTCTACCCTCCACCTCGATGCCCTCAAGCATTAGCTTGGTAGCGCTTCCGAGGGTCGTGGTGTACACCTCGACCATTCCTCCAGCTATAATTCCCATTGAAAAAAGCTGTTCGCAGGAGATGACGCGGAAGATTGCCTTCAGGTATGCAGTCTGAGGACATCCTCTGATGTGCTCAAGCTGCATCCCGTAGCTCTCGTCCTGCCACCTCCCGTCAAAGAAGCCCTGGAGACCCGCACTGGTCTTGGGCCGAGGCTTACCCGCGTCCAATTAGGGTGGACGAGGAGTGTTGCC
>OZ005740.1:129614504-129768510 GCA_963930735.1 Dioctria linearis | reverse complement strand
AAACCCAAAAATAATAAAAAAATTTAATTGGCCAAAAGATTGCGAAACCAACTTTAAAAAAATTAAGGAAGCTCTTTCTACCTCCACACTTTTAGTCCACCCACTAGAAAACGCCAAGTTTATTCCAACAGTCGACGCGTCAGACGTTGCAACAGGGGGAGTTTTAGAACAATACAATGGAAACCATTGAGAACCTTTAGCTTTCTTCTCGAAGAAATTAATTCCAGCCGAGACAAGGTATTCAACCTTTAACAAAGAACTTTTAGCAATCTATTAAGCACTTCACATTTTTTTTAGAAGGTCGAGATTTCACTTTTCTGACCGGCCACATACTATTAACGTCTGCAATCTGGACCAAGATGGAGAGAAGTCCCAAACAACCTAGACAGTTGGATTTCATAACACAATTCACTTCAGACATCAAACATATTAAAGGAAAATCAAACGTTGTAGCGGATTCATTATCACGAGTAGTAGTCACTGATGAAAATGATAAAAATATCTACGAAATAAATAAAAATAAAATAGAATTAGAAATTATCGCCAAAATCCAAAAAAACGATGAAGAATTGAAACACTTAATTTCCATTCAAGGAACTATTACAAATTCTAAGTTCAAATCAATAGAAACGGAACTAGAGGTTTCCAAAAACAAAATTTGGTGTGATATTTTGTTAAATAACTCTCGACCATTTATTCCTAAACTTTTAAGACGAAATATTTTCGAAATTATTCATACTCTACCACATCCTGGTATAAGAGCAACTAAAAAATTAATTGCGGCAAGATACTTTTGGCCTAGTATGAATAAAGACGTAAATTTGTGGGCAAAATCATGTTTATCTTGCCAGAAGTTAAAAATTTACAAACATACAAAATCAGAAATTGGCCAATTCAAAATTTCAATAGGCAGATTTGAACACATTCACGTGGATATAATCGGCCCATTACCGCCTTCAGAAGGATTTACTCACGTATTAACTATTATAGACAATAGACAGACTCACAAGATGGCCGGAAGCATACCCGATAACGGATACTACGGCTAGTACAATAGTTAAAACATTATACACACAATACATTTCACGATTCGCAATCACTCTTGAAATAACGGCGGATCAGGGTGCTCAATTCGAATCAAAATTATTTGATGAATTTTCAAAATTATTAAGAGCACACACCGTTCTACACCTTATCATCTACAATGCAATGGAATGATAGAACCATAGAACGTTTCCATAGGCAACTGAAGGCATCATTAAGAACAAAAATTACTCATAATAACTGGGTTTTGCAAATACCAGCGATTCTTTTATGTTTTAGAACCACGATAAAAAAGGATTTTTATTGCTGTCCAGCTGATTTAGTTTACGGGCAACCACTGCGCATCCCAGGAGAATTCTTAATAGATATTCCAAAACCAACATTGGATCCATCAAATTTTATTAATAAACTGAGGAACCACATTCAAAATGTTGTACCAACTAATACTAGAATTCAAAATAACAAGATATTTGTACCTAAAGACCTAAAAGATTGTAAATTCGTTTTTGTGAGGAGAGATCGTTCAAAACCATCATTAAATAACCCATTCGAGGGACCTTTTAAGGTTATTAAAAGAAACGACAAAACGTTTCTAGTCGCCTACGGCGAAAGAGAGACCACGATTTCTATCGATCGTCTAAAACCGGCTTTTGTGGACATGAATATAAATGACCAAGATATAATGACAGATTACCATTTTAAGAAAAAGAAAGTTTCGTTCAATTTGTAATTATTTTTTTTACGCTATCACTGAGGGGGTGTTGATGTAGCGGAAGCTACAAAATTATTTTTATTTTTGGTTGTAATTGAAATAGAAAAAAATATAATTTTTTGTTTGTCAGAGTAATATTTGCTCTGACTGTAAAGAAAATAAAATATTCAATTTGACGTTTAAAGAAAAAACACTTTGAAGAAAAAACTTTGAACACAGATACACACTACTGTATACTTTTTGAGAAAATACACATCAAGACTTTTTGGAATGTATTGTTTTTAAAAATATAGAATTTGTGTTAAGGATATTTTAGTAATAATTGAATCGCCAGAGGGCAAAACTTGTAAAGTTTTAATTTAAATGCCAGAGGGCAAATGTGTTAAATATTATTAAGAAAAACTTTTACTACTATACTTTTAAAAAATATAAAAAAATATTTAAAAAGATTTAAAATAAAGAATATATTTTAAAACAGAAAATAATTATCATTAAATAAAAAAATAATGTAATTTTCAATTTTTATTCTACAATGAATTTAGGATATAGATATAGAGTTTAACTGTGGTTGAAGTGTGGCAACAAAATAAATATGTTCCAGCTCACCAGTTCTTTATTTATATAAATATATATATGTATGTTTATTTATATAAATTATATATATGTAATATGTACATATATATATTGATATAAATAAAGAACTGGTGAACTGGATGTTTTGTAAAGTAGCGGTAATTGAACACTACAGCTACATTATTGCATTCTTTGGGTAGATTAGTGTAGCGGTATGTTAAAATAACAAGATATGTGATCTTGTGTTTACTGTTACTTTATTGAGCAAAAATTCCTTATTTTTACGTTAGTCTGAATTCTATTTTTATTTTTATTTTCACCACTTCAATTATGCTTAATTTAGTTTAATTAGCTATCTGTAGGTATTTGTGCTTGAGGTATCGTGAAGTGACACGTGCTCAATTTTATACCTCAGAAATTCACGAATTTCACTTTTACTCGAAAATTCACTGTCTATTACTATTAGTTCTTAATTAATATAATTCACATATCACTCTTAATATTAATTACTTCGACTTTGTTTTTTCACATGAAACGTCTAATATGCTTGGCTTGCATGAGTTAAACGCTATGTGAAAAAACCTAAAATTAAAATATCTGCCACTAAATATATTTTTTAGAAAATGTATAAAAATACTTAGCCTATCTTTCACCATCACATTCCTGTAACACCACCTATCTTTCACCATCAAATTCCTGTAACACCACAGATATTATAATTGCTGCTGCCATCTTTACGTAGCATGTAAATGCTGTACCTTGCTTGGCACGTTTATTTATGCTATAAAGATTTTGAGAATTATTTAATTTTTTTTTTAAGAACACTTGAACTGACTGATCGATGCTTGTTGCATGTTCGATCGCTAGGTAACTAATGAGAGATTAGTTAGGGAGCACCTCCTTTTTTAATGTCAGAGACGCAATTTTAGGACAAGTTCCACATGAAAAAATGTAAATTTCATCTACTTCTTGTACATGATGAGTCCATGTAGTAACGTCAAAAATTCCCAAATTATGTTAATTAATTTATTTTTAATTATCCATAATTTTTCCTAATTGTTTTATTGCGATATTTCAATTTTTCTAAAATTTATCAATATGGCTGCTCCCTATCATCCTATGTCAATTTCCGGTGTGGAACATAAATTCTCTCACGAATTTTCTTCTGTCTCGTTTCCACATCGTTCTCTTTCCCACTCATTATGGGAATTAAAATTACCTTTTTTTGTAAATATTTCCTTACCTGAGCAATTTCGCGTTTTTTAACTATTGCCAACAGGTAGAGCGCGGCCAACTTCATAAAAGTGATTATTTACTTTGTCGCGGTGACAGATGATTTCGCGGTTTTTAAGTCGAAAAATGCAGTGTTATTTGTTATATTTTCTCAACAATAAATGGATTAATTCTTGAGGTAAGTCTTTTAATATATTCTTTAAGTGTTAATTAATGATTTTCCTGTGCATAATTTGCAGGAAATATACAAATTATGCGAAATTTTTATGTTGCAAAAATTATTCATGAAGTGTCAACAATGGCTACAATTGTTGATTTTCATTAATAATAGTATGTCTAGCATCTGCGAGTTTGTGTTATTCGCATATTTAAACATAATTGCATGTTTTGCAATAGTTTATTATGCAAATAACATGAATTTCGCTGTTAACTAGCAATGTTTATGTTTTCATGTAGTGTTGTTGTTGTACTGTCAAGAAATTGGTTTCTTGGCAGTTTGCATATAAACTATGTAGTTTTTTTGTAGTTTTCTTGTTATATTTGATCAACTGCATTGTATTAAATTAATTTCTCTAATTCTGTTTATTTCAGATGTGCAATGGACGTGTAGGAGGCATTTGCTGACTGGAAGAGGAACTCAGGAAATAGGGAAGTATTGATTATTGTTTATGTTGTATTTTAATATATTTTTATTTATTTTCAGCTGTGTTCAACATACTCCCGTACGTTGAACAGTTTGTTCAACCAAAGCTTCCTTTATTTTGCGTATACCTCTCTTGTGGTAATGATGGAATATCAACTCTCCGTCCTTGTTAACTCTTAGTTTAACTTGATACTTGTCGGGTAAATTGATGAATTTTTCCCGATTCCTTCGCTGCTGTATTGCTCTCACGTTGATACGCTGCAATACGTATCGTGGCAAGAAAATATCCACGCGTTCTCGAGTTTGGAATCTTTGAAAACTGTTATTCGCTCTCATTTCGAATTCCTTTATGTTGGTTGTCAACAGAAGACTTGTTAGTTTCGATATGCGACTGCCATTAACCACCACTGTTTGATCTGGATGTGGATCCGTGTAGGGAGTCTGGCTTACAAACGGTAGGTTTGTAGCCGTCGTTGCTTCCTTGGTTGCTGCGTTTGTAGATGGCTCTCCTCTAACTCCTGAAACATCTCTTCTGACTCCTGAATTCAGTTCATGGGCCAATTCCGGTCTGAGCATACCAAAAACATCACATCCTGGATCTCGCAGCATCCTCCGCTCGGGGATTCCTGGTGGGCTGAACTGAATGTCTTCTAAAATGTGTAAGGTATCGTCTTGCTCGTAAGTAAACGACATCTGAAATGGCAACCAGTTAGTATTGCGTAACGTGAATAGAAAACAACACTTATCCAGCAGTAGTACACAGAAGGACAGACATATGACGACACTAAGAACAGGTAGTTAATCTATTGCTAATGGTAGCGGACTAATTTTGGCAATTGGTCGTAGAAAACTACCGTTTCGCGTTTTGACCTTGACTACCCGAACAAGATCATCCGTCCCTGGATGCACTTGTTCGATTATGGCCATTAACCAAATTGTGGGTGGCATCTGATCGTGTTTTACAAGTACCCCGTCCCCTACTTGAATATTTGGTTGTCTTGTATACCATTTGGGTCGATTTTGCAATTGGTTCAAGTAATCCCTTGACCATTTATCCCAAAATTGTTTATATAATAGTTGTCTGTACTTCCACCGTTTGTCAGGTACTATTGGTTCGTGTGTATAGTCTGGCTCCGGAATGGCATTAAGTGATTGGCCTATTAAAAAATGTCCGGGTGTGAGGATAAGCAAATCCTCTGGATCATTTCTCACGTAGCAGAGCGGTCTAGAATTTAGACATGCCTCAACCTGAGCCAGGACTGTATAGTATTCTTCGAATGTGCATCTGGACTGTTGTAATGTTCGGCGTAGATGATATTTTATCGCTTTTACTCCAGCTTCCCATATCCCTCCAAAGTGTGGAGAGGCTGGTGGATGAAAATGCCAATTGATCTGCTTGGAGGCAAGATATTGTGCTGCTACTGGAGTTGCACCTTTAATTGCTGCTTGCAAATCCTTTTCTAATATAGCCTTTCCTCCAATGAAGTTGGTGCCACAATCTGAGTATATGTCACTACACAATCCTCTTCGTGCCACAAATCGTTTTAATGCGGCGAGGAATGCTTCAGATGTGAGATCTGATACCAACTCTAGATGTACTGCCTTTGTGGCCATACAAATGAAGATGCAAAAGTATGCTTTCTGTAACTTTGCATTTCGTAGGTTTGATGCTTTTATTATTACAGGTCCTGCATAGTCAATTCCTACGTTAAGGAACGGTCTCGCTATGTTCACTCGAGACGTTGGTAAATTTCCCATTAATTGGGTTCTTGTCGTAGTGCGATGTTTAAAACAGAAAATGCACTTATGTATTCGACTGGTAATCCGGCGTCGTGCATCCAAGATCCAAAATCTATCTCGACTAGTGCTGAGAACTAGTGATGGAACGCCATGCAGAGTGTCTGCATGTAGTTTATCAATTAGAATTAGTGTCACGTGATGATCCCGTGGTAAGATGATTGGGTGCTTTCTATTTTATGGCATTGTTGCATTCAGAAGTCTACCACCCAATCGTATCAAACCGTTGGTGTCCAGAAATGGATTGAGCTTGATTAATTTGCTATGTTGTAACAATGGTTTCTTGCTCAACATAATCTTATACTCTTCTGCGAACGCAGTTTGTTGTACGAGTTTTAATATTGTTAGTTCCGCATGGTTCCATTACTGCACAGTGAAAGCTTGAACGTGTTTAACTTACGGATGCCGACAATTGTATATAAAACGTTTAATGGTTGCTACAATTCGTACGATTCGAGTATACGACGAATATCGTAAAAGAAGATTGTTTTCTAACTTTGCTAAGAAATTTACTGATGGGGGTTCTTTCGCTTCTAAATTAGTTTGTTCAGAAATGTATTTAAATTTCGGCCAGTTGTCTGGTTCTTCAGCCAACCATGATGGTCCATGCCACCATAAACGATTACTGGTTAAGTCTGCGGCAGGAACACCCCTCGAGGCTAGATCTGCCGGACTGTGTTTTGTGGCCACTGTTCAAAGCGTACGACGTCTTGTATTTCGACGACGCGGTTTGCCACATAGATTTTCCATCGGGCTGGATGTTCCTTGATCCATTGCAACACAATCGTTGAGTCTGTCCAGGCAAAGATTGGCACATGATGTAGGCGCATATCTTCAATTGTAGCCTGAAGCAGTCTTGCAAGTGATAGAGCTCCATTAAGCTCTAATCTAGGAATTGTTGTTGGCTTAATTGGAGCTACCTTAGTTTTTGCAGTAAGCAAATTGGTGTGAACTAAGCCGTTCGGCTCGTCTACACGTAAATAAACGGTCGCTGCAAATGCCAATGTAGACGCATCACAAATCCATGTAATTGGATGCTTGCCTTAGATGAATAGTTGATCCATCTAGGGATTTGTATGTTTTCTATGCATTTTAAGTTATATTTAAACTTACTCCACTGTTGTTCTATCATTTCCGATACCTTGTTGTCCCATGCACATCCTGTGATCCATAGGGTTTGCATGAGCACCTTGGCTGTGATTACAGCCAGCCTAAAGGATCGTACAGTGATGCAATATCAGACAGAATGGTTCGTTTGGTTACCTAGGTGTGAACTGTCCATGGTTTGGTTATAATGGAAAAACTATCCAGTTTAGGATGCCAGCGAATTCCTAGTGTTTTTACAGATTCCTGGTCTGTGATCGCTAATGTTTCTGTGAATTCACGTTTCTCTGCAGGAAGATGGCTAAACAACTCTGAACTGTTGCTTGGCCATTTCCTGAGATTGAATCCTCCCGATTTCATCATACCTATTAGCTGATTTAACAAGCATTTGGCGTCATTAAGATTGTCAGCTCCAGTCAGGAGGTCATCCACATAAAAATCTGTGGCTGTAACCATAGAAGCTAAAAGCCATCTTTGTTGTTCATCATTTGCTAACTGTTGAAGCGTCTGAATAGCTAAGTATGGCGCTGAAGCAGTACCAAATGTCATCGTGTTCAGCTGAAAATCCTGAATCTCCTTGGTTTTAGGATGCCTCCAAATGATTCGCTGAAAAGTTCGGTGATCAGGATGCATGGTGATCATGCGATACATCTTTTCAATGTCTGTGTTCATAGCGATTTTATATTTGCGCCAGTTGAGCAACGTGACGAACAGCTTAGGTTGCAGAACTGGGCCCTTTAGTAGGCACTCATTAAGCGATTTTCCATTCGACGTCTTCGCTGAAGCATCGAAA
The DNA here is from genome assembly GCA_963930735.1 of Dioctria linearis. Taxonomy (NCBI): domain Eukaryota; kingdom Metazoa; phylum Arthropoda; class Insecta; order Diptera; family Asilidae; genus Dioctria; species Dioctria linearis. The sequence goes on along the minus strand of OZ005740.1, from coordinate 129,760,611 downwards.
ACTACTCTCATCTTTGTTGTCTTGCTTTCCTTCACAACGGCATGATGAGGTATATAATAATGAGGCTGATTGGTGTTGGGCGGAGGTATTTCTTCCATATGACCCAACACGAGATATTCGTCCAAACATCTCTCATATTCAACTTTCAAGTCTGGATTTCTGGCTAGTTGTCGTTGAATTCCTTGAAAGCGTTTGATTGCTTGTATTCTCGATTGCCCCAAAGTAGGGATTTCGTCGTTTACAAAAGGTAACTTAACTTGGTAAGTTCCATTATGCAGACGCTGGTGATTGAGTTGATAACTCTGTAGACATTCCTTGTCTTCTTTTTTAAGAATGGGGTTTGTGGGAAATTTTTCTGTTTCCCAGAACTTCTTGAGTTGAAGAGCCACATCATCAGTTGTGATTGTAAATGATGACGTTTTGTGCTCTGCATCATCTATGCTAGACCCTAACAAAATCCAACCAAATATTGTGTTGACTGCTGTAGGAGTCGTATTTGTTCCTTGCCGAATACCGGTTCGCAATATTTGAGCATAAACTCTTGCTCCTAATAATGCATCTATCCTTCCCGGTTTCCAGAAGGTGGGATCTGCGAGTTGCACTTTCTTTAGCTTCGCGCATTCCCTTTTAGTCACTATCCTAGAAGGCAGAGGATCTGTAATGTTCTTAAGTATTAGAAAGTTTTCTTCTAATACTGCTGTAGATCTCGTTGTTCGAGGCCGAAGAGATAGTGTTGTTAGGTGCCTTGAGATAGCTGTATGGCTAGTGTTTAAGCCTGTGATTGAGACTGCAGTTGGGCTTTGTACTGCTCCTAATTTCCTGCAGGCTTCTTCCGTGATGAAGGATGATTGCGAGCCACTATCTATCAGACATCGTAGAATGTATGGTTTTCCGCTTTTTGTCTGTGCTACTACTAATGCAGTTGCTAGTAAAGCATTGTGACTTTCTCGGGTTACGAAGTTACGACTAGTGTTTAAGCCATCCGTATTGTTGACTGCTTGTAACCGGGAAAAGCTTTCCTGTGACGAGCTAGATTGATTAGCTTGACTTGTGCTCAATCTAACCTTGTCATGTGCTGACTTATGCTCATTATTAACAGCTGAGGATTTGGTTTTTTTCTCATTGTGTTCTTCATGAAGTGTGCTATGATGTCTCCTATTGCATTTCAGACATCTAAATTTGCTAGTGCAATTATTTAAGTGGTGAATTCCTAAGCAATTTGAGCACCGACCTGATGCCTTCAATATCTGATATTTGGATGGTATGTCCATCGCTTGATACTTCGGACACTTTTGGATGTAATGCCTGGCATTGCATGCTGGGCATTTAAATTCATTTGTGACGTGATATGACTTTGTCACATCTGGTGTGGTGTTTGGTTTGTGATGTGGTGTGGACTTAACTAGACTATCTTCTAACGATTCTAAAATTCTTAAACGTGTACTTAAAAACTGCTTAAATGACTTAAATGCTGGGAGTTTTTGTGTAGCTCCCTGCTCTGCTTCCCACAGTTTGAGGGTAATGAAAGGTAATTTCTGCTGTCTTCAACACTGGAACATATTTATTTTGTTGCCACACTTCAAGCACATTTAAACCCTCCACGAGTTTTCAGCGAACGTTGGGCCTGGATATAAAATAGTGGAGGTACCCAAAAATGTAATCTATTTGCCTGTGAAAACCAAACGTATAAGTTCTCTAACATTGAAGCTCCTTGACCAAGGCGGTTACTTAATCAACTTCAGAGACTATAACCATCAAGTTACATTTGAACCTACAGCATGTTTATATACAATAATGATAAATACGAGTTCGGAGCAGTCAAGATCATTATTCAGCGGACAACCTTGCAGCGGTCAAGACATACATTAGCACCTGCAAATTCAGCATATTTACAATCGATAGGCTTAACGCTAAAACAGTGAATATAGGAATACTAGATATTGTACCAGATGCTCGCTTTGATAACAGTGTTACTAAATTTGAACATCACTCCTATTCACCATTTCTAACATCATCTAAAAATAGCAATGACATGCGTATCTCTGTACAACAGCAGGACTTGAATCTTCCTCCCAGCAGAAGTTTTCCTTACATTGAGGAGTCGCTAACAAAGCGGGATTGAACCATTCCAGCGACCGCAAAATTAGCTAACAACGCTCTACCATTTCTTTTTGAGGAAATACGCTATGAATTGAATGCAGTGGAAATCGACCGTACTAGAAATCTTGGAATTGCGACAACAATAAAAAACTACGTATCGCTAAATGCAAATGTAAGCAGTTGGTGACCAGATGCATCCGTTGTACCAGCCAATGGATTGTTTAACCTCTGAAATATTTAATGGGATTCGCTGAAGATTACAAGAAAATTTTTATTAATTCCAAACATGTACTCATATTGATCCGGAGCAAGACAGATGCTAATGCCATTATATCACCCACAGACGTGGTGAAAATGGAAATTACCAAACTTCAATGGAGCATTCCGCATATTACAGTATCCGATGATGAAAAGCAGCAACTATTTAAAATTATCGGGAGAGGTCACCCGATACAAATACCATTCCGCAGCTGGGACATATATGAGTATCCAGTACTACCGGAATCCACGCTTCAAACCTGGTCAGTTAAGACTTCCCCTCAACTGGAGAAACCTCGATTTATCATCTTAGCATTACAAACGAATCGAAGGAACAATAAAACCAAAGATGCAACCAAGTTTGATCATTGCCAACTTACCGCTGTTACAGTTCATTTGAACTCAGAATCATATCCCTATGATGATTTGAATTTGAAATTTAATCTGAACAGTTGCGCATTGCTGTATGACATGTATATAAAGTTTCTACAATCATACTATGGTCATCAGTAACAGCCGTTCTTCTCATGGGAGAAGTTCAAAACCGATGCTCCAATCGCTGTCATTGATTGCTCACATCAAAATGAGACAATAAAAACTGGACCTGTTAACGTAAGGCTAGAATTCAAGACATCTAAAAATATACCGGCTAATACAACAGCATATTGTCTGCTTCTACAACATCCAATAGTGGAATACAGTCCGCTGACAATTGAAGTTAGAAAGTTAAATTAAGAAGATGGCTGTCATCGTAGACGTCCAAGGAAAAGAGACTAGTAAAATGGCTTCAACACAATTTTCATGGATTCCGCTGGGATGATGGCTACAAACCGTATCACAAGCTGTACAGTATAGTTGAACCACTGCTTCGAAACAAAACAATATATGTAAAGGGATCTGAAAAAGTTCATTGGATGCAGAATATAGTTGGAGAGGGTGAAATCATTATCAACGTCGAAGATGAATACAACTGTGGAAAACTAATTGGGATTAATACAAATGCGCCATTTTGCCAAGTTCATATTGGACAATGTGCAATAAGAAATGCTTTTGTAATAAGAAATTTAATTGGAAATAAAAACAAATGTTTATAAAACATATGACTTTTCAATACACATACCCTAGACCAAATTATAATTTGCAAACAAAACATCACGCCAACCTGTAGAGGATTTCTGAGGAGAGTCTCGTCCCCCCCCCCAACCCACACCACCTAGTATCTATTGTCATGAACAAAAATAACTTCAATTATTAATACGCTAATATCTCGAAAGCCACCTACCAGCCATCTACAATCTGTTGGCATGAACAAAAATTTCCTACAGTTAACTTTAATTATTACTAATATTAGTTCAAAACCAAAAGCCTACTTTTAGGCGCTCAAGAATAATCATAATAAGTAAGCCTACATTTAGGCGCACCACATATCTATCCAAGAAAACCGTAAAAAAACGCCAAAACTCAATGGTGTATCCAAGACATAAACCAGTCAGGACTCAATGGTTCATCCAAGACATTAACCAGCTAGTCGAGACCCAATGGAGCATCCAAGACATAAACCCAGTACGGCCAAGACACAAACCCACATTTTATATGTACTCAAATCAAACCCCTAGCGACGGTGGCGCCATGTGTGGTGAAATCCTGGCAGCTACAACAGTGATCCATAAACAGAATAGCGTAGCTACTGGTTCCCATGTCCAATGAAGCTTATAACAAGGAACTCAATATTATAAGAACAATAGCAACAAATAATGGTTACTCTGTGAACGTGATTTCAACTCTAATAAATAACAAAAAGACAAACAGAATAAAACAACTTCTATTTCCTACTGATAGCGATAGCACGAATGATAATTTAAAACCTTGGTCTACAGAGGAAGATCTATAAATTTGTGCGCCTATCTATATATTAATTTAAAAAAAAATTCAAAATAATAGATTTATTATAAATCTAAAGAATAAATACATATACTTTGTGCGTGTATTATTATTTAAAGCATGTAATCATAAGAAGGAGATGGTTTGGCCCCGAAGCAGTACACCCGAACACACACACACACTAAAACTTCAGCAACTCAATGCTGTAATGACGAAAAATTCCTCTCAATCTCTCTCCAACTCTCTCTCAATTTCTCAACGTCTCTTAGTGGAAAGGGCCGACAAAAAAAAGGAAAAGGGAGGATATGTAGATTTATTAGTTCTCCCACCTTGACAGGGACATGCGTCGTGAGGATGAGCTTAGTTCATCAACTGCCAAGGCGGCAGTTCGGACTAGATCGGTACCGGTTGTTCAGTGATTCAATGGCTGCCGGTACTCAGGAAAGAATGCATATGATATAATGATCGTAGCTAGCTATTCGACGTTCAGGTAACGATAACCATAATAGGGGTAGGACTACAGCAATAATGACTAAAACTATGCGTATGATATGATGATCATAACTAAATATTCGGTCTCAAATATCGGTCACTAACGTAGAGAAACCGTTGATAAGGTAAACTTAACTAAGATAATTAACCCAAGCTAACAGTAACTAAGATCAAAGCTCTAACCTAACCATAATAGCTAAATTGCGGCGCGATAGCCAAACTAATCTAAAGGTAACTAAAGGCTATCATCGAACTACGACGAAACATACAAGCCTAAAATGATACAAATGCAACTAAGATTAAACCCTTACCTTTAACAACAGTTCTAGGTCTTTCACCCACGGATTTTAAGAAACGAAAATAGCTCTGCGTAAATAAAATTATAAAGTTTGTTATTTAAAGGATACATAGATACTGAGTTGAGGATTGACTTATAGTCGGTTTGAATCAACTATAGAATGAGCTTATTCAATGTGTTTTAATACGCAAATGTAACAACCATATACGTAATCATTAAAGCATAACTATATATGCATAATTTCTTTAAACCCACTTCAAGTGAGGTCCGCGACTTCCATACGCATTTTCGTAAAGAAAGAATAAATAAACTCACTGACCTACTCAGCCGGTAATTTACACCTTCACCGCGTAAAATCACGCTAAAGCAAAACAACCAAAAGTCAACATTGAATGAAAGACTTTTTGGTTGCGAGACAAGATCACGTTAAAATGAGTTATTAATTAAGCAAAATTCAACAAGGTGAAACGTGAAGCTTTGTTTCCCAATGGGAATACGCTTTATTTACCTATACAAATTGGTTCTCATGTAAAATATTGTAAGATAAGCATGAGAACCAATTGTAATTTAAATTATTAAATTATGAATGAAAATTAAATAAATCTATTAGTATTTGTTCAGAAGCAAAAGGCGTTTGTTATTCTGGAGTTAAAACTGACCAGCTGTTCCACTCCACCCCCTTACATTAACTTGGAGTGTGCGCTGAAAAGCCACTCTAATGGAGTTAGTGCCTTGTGGCTGCCCCCAGGGAAACCCAAATATCATCAAATTAATATCCACACTACAAAGACAATTTAGGCCGTGGATCTTTATCTTCCTTTCGCTGTGACAATTTAAAATATTTGGACCGTACATTACTACACTACAGTGTAAAATAAAGTATTTCTGATATACATAGATGAAACAAAATTAACAAAATACATAAATATAAAGCTGTGTACTCTAAACTAATATGTTATACTGAGAATAAGATCAGGTTATTAATGAGCGGCATAAATTTGCTGCAGTGTGTAATATTCTGACCGCATGTTCTTTGGACGAAGAGTAGATGAATTCCTCCGCCCGCTGTAAGGATCTTGTAGTAGAAAACTAGTAAATGGTTGCTGAGATGAATATATGTAGATAATTGATGAATTTAAGTTAAAGACTCATTTATTGGTACCACACACAGTTTTGTAGTGTGTCGTTTGCTATAAGTATATTGGTGTTTTGGCCATGTGTCGCAGTTATGCCTCCACGTAACCAATTAGAGATGTAGATAGTGAAGGCAATTCTTCTCCCATTGTCACTTAGATTGACCTTACATCCTTTGTACTGCTGCCAACCGGATAAGTAATTCAGTGGAACATCGTCATAGCGTGGTTGTCGAACTGTAAGCGCAGCGGTTCCAATGAGGAAGTGCTCTGGAGTGAGGATGGTCATGGGTTATGATCATCACTGACGGGTTGAAGTAGTCTCGAAAGTAGCAATTTGTTCAATTGTTACAATATGTTCGCCTGTTGTCCTTTTATGATGATATTACACTGAATTCGTGCTTCCTAGATATTTCCGTGATGTGGAGCTGCAGCAGTCAGCAATACCTGGTTAAAAGTTACTTAAAACTTGGCGAACGTTGGTGTCTCTTCTTTATTGCCTGATAAAAAATGTGTCTCACTGTCGCTATAAATTTGGGAACTGTGTCCGGGTCTTGATATAAATCGCTCAAATGCGGCGACAAAAGCATCGGGGTAACAAGTTCGAGATGAACAGCTCATGTGAATAAGCAGATTAAAAGAGCATCATATACCTTGAATGATTTCTGACCCCTGCCACGCAAACATCTCACATTCAAAGGTCCTGCGAAAACTACTCCTGCATTTAGACAGGGCTAATATGGTGCTAGCCGTTCTCTTGGAAAATGGCTGATCTTTAGTATTGATCTGAAAACCGTAACTTCTCATTTTGCTCTGTGTGCTAAGAATCCAAAACCTTGCAAACGAGGGGCAACGTTAATTGTATACCTTCATGGAAGCGATAGTGATGAGCTCTGCTAGATCTTTAAAATGATTGTCCTTGAAAGGAGGGATAGGAAATTTTTGTTCGAGTGGTAATAATGAGCTCTCGAGGCGTCCTCCTACGCGAAGCACGAGATTGCTCTGACAGAATAGATTCAGTTTATTCGCAACCTTATTTTTGTTACTGGTGGTTTGCTTGCCACTACTCTGATGATATCATCTCTAAAAGAATTATTCTCTATGATTTTTAGCCAAAATAAAAGGCCTTTATTTAATTTCGTAGTAATTAAATATTTTGTATCGTTCTTTTTCTCCAGCATTCGACGACAACTTTGTGCAAACCTCTGAAAAAAAGCATTAATGCGAAACAACTTAGTAAATGAGGAATATTTCTTTAGGAGATCCAAAGGAGAATTTGAAATGTGAGTAGCCATATAAGAAAATTTTTCAGTTTCTTCATCCTTTATAAAAGTTTTGCTGTTGTTAGAATAATGTTCTAACCAATTTCAGTACGGTTGAGATAACCATTTGTGCCATGCCATCATGGTGTATGTGGATTGATTTGTGTGAGGGCGAAGACCGATACATGCGCAGTCATCCGGATTATCCTTGTTGGAAACATAATGCCACTGAGATTGAGGCAAGATGTCACAGATTCCAAAGAGTCTGTTGGCGACCAAAATCGTCCAACGACTTTTGGAACGCACCTTAAGCCACGTGAGAACTACTTCTGAATCGCTCCAGCCATGAATACTTATATTTGGCAAAATAAAAGACTTTCTAATTTAGTTAAGTCGACAAAGAAGTACTTCTGGATCACATAACTCTAAACGAGCCAGACATAGTTTTAAATTAAACTTATTAAACTTGCACGTTGTCTATATCATGTAGGACTCAAGTACATAACTGTTACATAAGCCATTATACATTCATCACAGAATACATGAAGTTCTAAGCCAAGGTAATTAGATGATGTACTCATCCAAGGATTAATTAAAAAGTCCTGAAAACTGGTCAATTGTTTTCTAATGCCCAATCGGACTAAATTACAATTATCTCAAAATTTTAAGAGTTTATCTGAGTTGTAGCATTTTTTTATTTTACAACGACACTTTTCTTGTCTATATGACTGAGAAAGAAAAAATTGTTTTTTACCCTTTAGTGAAATTTATTTACGAAAGTTATTTATTACAAAAGTTTTTTTAATATATTTTATTTTGCACTTATTAATCATAAATTTTATACACTATCTCAAGTCTTGAGTCAGGGGTCCCGACGATCGAATCTCGGCTCTTGACTCTCGAATTACGACTATCTAATTGCGACTCTCGAATCTAGACTCTAGAACATCGATTCTCGAATCTCCCATATAGAACTTCGAATCTAAAACGTCGATTCACAAATCTCGAATTTGCACACATGCCACATACGAGCAAACTGGACAACCCCAAGGAAGATTATTACCACCCCACCCCAAAAATCACCAAAATGTAAGAAATCTTTACCCCATCGGAATGTTCCCCATTCACTCATTTTAAATCAGAAAACCCCATTTAAATCCATCCACGTTTACTACTCCAAAACTCTTTCGGCACGAACGGCAGTCTCAGGCTCTCAGGCAAAAATTCAAATTGGAAAAACGAACAGTAAGAAAATAAATTAAAGTCACACATACGCTGGGATGCTTTCGCTGTCAACGGGAACCCTCTTACTAAGATCTCGCGTGCCTGTCCGTCCGTCCGTCCATTGTATCTCATGAACTGTAATAGGTAGACTGTTGAAATTTTCACAGACTGTGTATTTTTATTGGCGATATAATAACAAATAATAGAAATAAAATTAAGTTAAAAATTTAAGGGGGTCCCCATACAATAAACGTGATTTTTTCGGCGTTTTTCATTCTTATTATTATCTGTCGGTCACCAGGCTGTATCTCATTAATCGTAACAGGTAGACAGTTGACATATTCACAGAGTGTGTATTTGTATTACCGCTATAACAGCAAATAATAAAAATTAAATTAAATTAAAAATTGAAGTGGGCCCCCATATAAGAAACCTGATTTTTTCGGCGTTTTTTTCCTCGACTTATTCTCATTCATTATTATTAATATAAGTAGGCATTTTTTTTCCTCAAATGACAGTATTATTATTATTATTTTTTTCAAATGACAGCATTATATTTTAACATGACGCCTAGTCTCATTTGAAAAAATAAATAGAAAGTACATAGTGTTAAATTTTGTACGATGGTACGAAACGCTTCGTGTGCGAGTCCGACTCGTACTTGGCTGGTAATTTTAATAGGACTGGAACCCGCCACTCATGCCTGATATCACAGTGCACTATAACTACTATAACAATAATTAAGATAGATGTAATCGTTTCAGAGGACATAGGTGCAGCGCTTTACATCTATTTTGCCGGTAGTCAGGGCGAACACTCGAAAAAAAGTAGGAGAGTTTTTTTTATATTTTTAAACTAAGCTCAGAGGATACCCTATGATGCAAAGCACAGCATGGCAGCAAGGAGATAAAAAAAGGATTAGGGGATATGAGAAAAGTGGTGAAGGTGCCGATGTACGTCGCTCTTCTTTTTCCGCAGATTGTATGCCAGAGGTTAAATAGAAGATGGACTGTTCCACATTCGCCCAATTCAGGATAAAAAAGCATCACGGAATTTTACGGTACGGCCGAAAGTTATTATATGGGTAAAAGTATTTGCACATTTTGCAGCACGAGTACTGCATGTAGAAATCATTCTGCAAAGGATTAGACTTGATATTTCATCAGAACATTGACCATGCATGTAGCGATAAAGGAGCGAAAGACATCCCATCCAACAATGCGACTTTGTTCGAATGAGTCGATATGACAAATTATAGCCAAATTTTCAATGAGATTAAAGTCTCTCTTGTGGATAATTAAGATAGAGATTACTCTATAGGATTTTTTACCGGGTTAAACTTATATTTGCTGAAGAAGGAACTTTTTTTGGATTCTCCGGTATATAGCAAAAGCTAAAAAATGTTTTAAATTTTTTATTTCATTACACAACTCGTTATACTTTGGGTGACAAGTTTCAAAGCTTGGTTTGACTCATCAACAGGTCCCAAATAGCGAAATTGAGTGACTTGAAAAACAAATGAAAAATTAGAACAAAGAAAAGAAATGAAAAAATGAAAAATTGAGAACTATAGAAGAAAACAAATTTTTTATTAAAAAACCTTTAAAAAATTAAAAAAAGCAGATTCATTCGATACGAATCGAACCTGTATTCGCCTGCAGTGGGCTGAAAAAGAAGAAAAATTAAAAGGACGAAGAAGCCTTTCGTGTTAGCAGAAAACCTTCCACTCATCGGTGCAGCTTGGTTTTCTGCCTGCTGCAGACGCTTGAAACAGATCAAACTGATCTCCTCTCATATAACCTCAGAATAAATTCTGGGTGTGAATTATATGAGGCAAAAAACACTCCTATTTATACCAAGGAGGAAGAAATTAAGATAGAGATTACTCTATAGGATTTTTTACCGGGTTAAACTTATATTTGCTGAAGAAGGAACTTTTTTGGATTCTCCGGTATATAGCAAAAGCTAAAAAATGTTTTTAATTTGTTATTTCATTACACAACTCGTTATACTTTGGGTGACAAGTTTCAAGTCTTGGTTTGACTCATCAACAGGTCCCAAATAGCGAAATTGAGTGACTTGAAAAACAAATGAAAAATTAGAACAAAGAAAACAAATAAAAAAATCAAAAAATTGAGAACTATAGAAGAAAACAATTTTTTTATTAAAAAAATTTTAAAAAATTAAAAAAAGCAGATTCATTCGATACGAATCGAACCTGTATTCGCCCGCAGTGGGCTGAAAAAGAAGAAAAATTAAAAGGAGAAGAAGCGTTTCGTGTTAACAGAAAGCCTTCCACTAATAGTATAACGAGTTGTGTAATGAAATAACAAATTAGAAACATTTTTAGCTTTTGCTATATACCGGAGAATCCAAAAAAATTTCCTTCTTCAGCAAATATAAGTTCAACCCAGTAAAAATTCCTGTAGAGTAATCTCTATCTTATTTTCTTCCTCCTTGGTATAAATAGGAGTGTTTTTGCCTCATATAATTGACACCCAGAATTTATTCTGAGTTTATATGAGAGGATATCAATTTGATCTGTTTCAAGCGTCTGCAGCAGGCAGAAAACCAAGCTGCACCGATGAGTGGAAGGTTTTCTGCTAACACGAAACGCTTCTTCTTCCTTTTAATTTCTTCTTCTTTTTCAGCCCACTGCGGGCGAATACAGGTTCGATTCGTATCGAATGAATCTGTTTTTTTTAATTTTTTACAATTTTTTTAATAAAAAATTTGTTTTCTTCTATAGTTCTCAATTTTTCATTTTTCCATTTCTTTTCTTTGTTCTAATTTTTCATTTGTTTTTCAAGTCACTCAATTTCGCTATTTGGGACCTGTTGATGAGTCAAACCAAGACTTGAAACTTGTCACCCAAAGTATAACAAGATGTGTAATGAAATAACAAATTAAAAACATTTTTTAGCTTATGCTATATACCGGAGAATTCAAAAAAAGTTCCTTCTTCAGCAAATATAAGTTTAACCCGGTACAAAATCCTGTAGAGTAATCTCTATCTCAATTTCTTCCTCCTTGGTATAAATAGGAGTCTTTTTTGCCTCATATAATTCACACCCAGGATTTATTCTGAGTTTATATGAGCGGAGATCAATTTGATCTGTTTCAAGCGTCTGCAGCAGGCAGAAAACCAAGCTGCACCGATGAGTGGAAGGTTTTCTGCTAACACGAAACGCTTCTTCTTCCTCTTAATTTTTCTTCTTTTGCAGCCCACTGCGGGCGAATGCAGGTTCGATTCGTATCGAATGAATCTGCTTTTTTTAATTTTTTTAAATTTTTTTAATAAAAAATTTGTTTTCTTCTATAGTGCTCAATTTTTTCATTTTTTCATTTCTTTTCGTTGTTCTAATTTTTCATTTGTTTTTCAAGTCACTCAATTTCGCTATTTGGGACCTGTTGATGAGTCAAACCAAGACTTGAAACTTGTCACCCAAATTAAAAACATTTTTTAGCTTTTGCTATATACCGCAGAATCCAAAAAAAGTTCCTTCTTCAGCAAATACTTGCGGATAATATACAGTGAAGCTAAGGCTGTACGGTGAGCCCCGGCCCAGATGTTAGAATTGTTGTAACAATAACAATAAAGTTTACCTAGAATTCAATAAATTTTCATATATGCCTTAAAATCGGAAAAGCTTAGCTCTTAATTAGACAAAGAAATTGCGTCAGCCTGGTACAACCTGGTACAAAAAACACTCGATATGGAGCTTCTCCAGCAAAGTGCTCTATTCCTAAAGCTCCCTGGACAACTTCAAATAAACCTGATGCAAACCACACTGTCAAATTCAGTAAGTGCACCTATTCCAAATAACGCACAATTTAACCAGATAAACCCGCCGGCAAATCACAGCGTATTTAATCCTCGCATAATACAGTTGTGAAAATAATATTTGTAGTTCGAACGCAATGCAATGTGATGACACTCGTCAGCTGCACAATTTCATGATGACCCATTAAGCGCCGCTATGAATTGTGTAGCTATGAGGTAATCGCAATGCATTTGCGGAACTAAAGAAAATATATGTAATCAGTGACCACGAATTTAAGCGGCACTGTTTTGAAATTGTACACCTGTTGTCAGTGAGTAAAAAATATTACTTAATGGCCCGGGTAGTACATTAAATTATTGTTTTAAGTAGAACACAAATAAAAAATAAACAGAAGAAACAAAGCGAAGAGCCAGAGGTAGGAGAGAAGTTAAATGAGTTCTGTTCTGACCATTCGCGCGGTGACAAGTGTCATATTACTTGTAAAGATTTTGATACTTATTAGTTAAACGGGAATTAATGTAAATCTTATAAGTTGTGATAGAAATTATAACGTTAATCGAATTAAGTGTTGCTTAACTTTGACCTGTAAAACCGATAACGATCGAGATATAACGTGAAGTGCATTGAGTACTGTTTAACATTGTTCCGTGCGGATTGGCACTGACCCAAGGAAAGAACGTTCTCCAGTGTTGTGCAAATTGATCACAACATAAATTGGCGCAGCCGGTAGGATCAAGGAAGCTTGGTTAAATAAACAACCGTAAATGCTTTAAAACCCTTGATCCTATACGAACAAAAAGGGGTACCTGTGACAAAGAGCCATATAAAACGGCCAAATCACGCCCAACGCTCGGGGTAGATAGCATCTTTAGGCGCCTCTGCTCCAGGTGGGCAAGCGTTCACCCCTCTTATAGATAAGACGGCAACAAGGAATTCTAGCCAGCAACACATCATAGCCCGAGGAAGTCAACGCCACCCCCAACTCAAACTCATCAGTAGCAGAAAATCTCCGTTCCTGTGTTGAAAGGAAAACGAAGACGGCTTTAAACCCCCCTTTCAGCAGACCCAGGGGAATTTAAGAAGGCCTAGGGCCCCCCCGGCAGCAACACAACAACATAAATTAAATTTAAAATTGTGCGTCGCCCGGAAAGCATTACAGTAATTTGGACAATTAGGAAACGGGAAAAATCAACACTACGACGAGATGGGAAACAATAAATACTCTAAGTATTTAGTTAACGTAAAAAATTCAATTATTTCTTTAGTCTCCTATATTTGAACTTAGATATAGTATTTGCAATTCTATACTTAGATAAAAGCTCTACTATAAATATATATAGAAGGAGGACAGAAGTGATATAAGTAAATACAAAATTTTTTTTTATTTAAAAAAAAAAAGAAAAAGAGAGTGGAAAAAATTTGGTCTATATTTAAGATTTTCTATGAGTGAAAAATTCCTTCAATTTGATCGGTTTTAAGAGTGATATTAAATTAAAAACGGAAAGAATTGATATTAGGCGTGATAATTTAAAAAGAAAAAGAAAAATTGTGTTCACCTTGATTCACCGTAATTCATCATTTTGCTGATCTTTGTTAATTCATACTACAAACTAGACGGCGGTCCGATATCTCACTTGTAAATGGTTGGCCGCACTTCCACTAATTGCGAAGAAAAAAGAAAAAATCAAATAAAAAACATGCTTAAAACATAAACGATGATACAATTCTGAATCCTTTCTAAAAGTCTTAAGACTTCTAATGTTAAAAGTCCATTTTCAACTGAAAAAATACCTAATTGTTTCATTGGTAGATATTTCACGCGATAGCTTTACCTTACCACCTTAAGTGTAGGTAAGAATTGTTTTATCCATTCGCGAAGTACGTGTTGAAATCATTTGTTTGATTTCCGTTTCGGTATTTGGTCTCGTAAGAGTATTTTTTCGGTTAATGTCAAAATTTGATATAGAGAAGTAGCGTTGCGTGTGATATTATATTATATATATTGTGTTAAATTGTGTTAGTGATAGAAAAAAAAGTGCAGTGTGAGACCAAAAACGATTCCAGGTAAGACGTTTAATGTCGCAAGAAACATCAGATGACCCAAGATCACCCAACCCCACTTTTAGCAGTTCACCAAAAAGCCATTCCACGCCAGTGACGAGATATCAGAGCGAGTATCCGTTCTGTGTATTGAGTTCTGCTCAAAAGAAATTCTGGAAGCCCGTCTGTTAGTACAGAGGACACTGGTTCAAGAACTGATTGTGGAACTTCGGAAACAGCAGAGGATAAGTTAATTTTGCCAGAACTGGACGAGAATAAACCAGTTATCCCCAAACCAATAGAGGAGAAGTATATCGCTATGGAAACTACAAAGGATAGAAGGCCCATTATTGAGGAAGTGGATGTGGAAACTCAGACCAGGGATACAATAATGGAATTGATGTCCTTAAGATCTGGAGGGAGGTATCGGCAATCTTTGGACGCATTACCATCAATCCAAGAAGAAGAAGAACTACGCAATCAATCTTCAGAACAGCGAGAAGACAATATCAGTGAACGACAACAAAAGGAACAGAATAGTCCATCTTTG
The DNA here is from genome assembly GCA_963930735.1 of Dioctria linearis. NCBI lineage: Eukaryota > Metazoa > Arthropoda > Insecta > Diptera > Asilidae > Dioctria > Dioctria linearis. Next base: position 129,745,588 of record OZ005740.1, on the reverse strand, counting down.
TATAGTTCTGCACAGCTAGGTGAGTTAACCAGTGGAAAGAGATCATCGGAAAACTCAATTTTAGAAATGGAGCCATCAGTGGATATAATTAAAATTAATCAATTAATATTTAATAGTGTACCAATTTTAATGGGCGAAATAGGTCCCAACTTAGTTTCAGAAATAAATATATTTATCAATTGTTGCAAGCATGTTATTAATTGTCTAACCGAAACTGAAATTCCAGTATTCCTTAAACTCCTTCCAACGCGCTTCAGAGGCAGGGCGGCAAGTGCTCTGGAAGGTACAGGTTTCAATAACTTCCAGCAATTGGAGACCCAGATCCAAAATAAATTAGTAAATACAAAAAGTTACGTGGCTCTTGTAAATGAACTTAGGGTGTTGTTCCAATTACCAGCAGAAACTTTGACAAGCTATGCTCAAAGGATAAAAACATTATTTAAAAGCTGCGTTTCTAAAATCCCTGATCGACACTCTGGCACAGCAGCAGAGGCAGTAAAAAGGGATTTAGAGGAAACAGCCATATATGTATTCAAGACAGGTATAATCAACCCAAACCACAGAGTGTTTCTCTTACAGGACTCTGGTGAGAGTGTAGCATCAGTAGTCGAAAAAGCGGAGAAACTAGAAGAAGCTGAGAGACAAACACTGTCGATTTTACAAAATCCCTAAGATATATCATTGGCTCAACCAGTAGTTGATAATTATCCAGTCGATACTACTTGTATGCCTAGGGAAAGGTTAGCTAATACCAGAGACCCACCCCAAAATAGGCATTATAATAATTTCGCCCCCAGTGCAAGGAATCAGTATGATAATAACAAAAGCTATCATCCCCGAATTAAATGTACTTATTGTAATAAAAACAATCATACGTTTTCGGAGTGCTACCAAAGGAAAAATGCGACTTCTGGTAATAGTTATCAGAGTTCTGCGTACGCTTCCCGAAACAATAATAGGGATAGTAGTGTTCAAAATCGGCAGATAAACCTAGTACAAAGTAGCAGGTCTGCTGAAGGTGGCCCAAAAAACACAACTGGTGCAATAAAATGTGATTTTTGTCAAAGAAGAAGTCACACTACAAACCAGTGCCGAGCAAAGCAAGACTGGAAAAGTAGGTCGACTCAAAATAACCACCAGTTTTCGGAAAACTAAATAAGGACTTGCGAAGACACCGCGGAAGTCCAAACGTTAGTAAAGAAAAACGGTGTCAGCCCTCCCAAGTTCCTAAATGTTCAGTTAAATTACCCTTGGATATAGCAGCTAAGTCCTCGGTAGAACAATTGGTCGACACGGGAGCTGACGTGAGCCTATTTAAAAAATCCATATTACAAGGTGAGAAAATAATAAATACACAGGAAAAAACGCAACTGAGCAGTATTTTTGGAAAGGGACAGACAATTGGAACATGTACAGGAAAATTTCAACTAGAAACTCCTCAAACATGTAAATTTCACGTAATTAAAGATAATGAAAATATCCCATATGATGGAATACTTGGAAATAATTTTCTATTAAATAAATGTAATATAAATTGTCCAGATGGAATATTAGAATTTCCAGCGACACCTACAAATTCAGCAACATTTTCAGTGCCACTTAATACGAACGGCGAATTTCGCGACTATAAAGAGGTAAAAACGACACTAAATTCACCTATTAGCAGGTCTACGGTCCAAGTCCAAAAGGAAACTCTTGGCAAGCCGCAACCTATGGAAATGGAAAACGCCACTCAGATCTCCGAGAGAAAGTGGTCCATTCCGCATAAAGGTGAACAATCTGAACGGGAGCAAGCAAAGGGACTTAAGGTTAGAACGAAGATTCTAGTTTCAGCACGCTCAGAAAAATTTGTGCCAATTCCTATTAGAGACAACGGCGAATTTGTTTGTTTTTCAAAAGAAGTGAGTGAAGGTGTTTTTTCGGGAAATTGTTTAACAAGACCATGGAAAGGTAGAGTTGTGTTGCCTATTATTAACGTCAATAATACTGATCAGGAATTAGATAACATGGAAATTGCTCTTCACCCAATAGAAAATTATGATATTTTAACATTAAACGAAATGAACTGGGAAAAACCCAAAATAAAACACGAAGAGAATAAGACCTTTGGAAGCAGAAAACATTCGTTTATTAACAATCGAGACAGAAAACGAATCGAAATTCTGAAAGAGCAAATCAATATGGATACAGATGCCAATCAGGAAGAAAAAAATGCTGTCCTCGAAATATGTTATGAATATAACAATATCTTTCTTCTACCTGGTGATAAATTGAGTTATACGGGCTCAACAAAACATGAGATTCCAATTAAGTAAGATTGTCCCCCTCTCAATCAGAAAATGTATAGACTACCGGAGAAGCAAAGAAATATCATCCATGAACAAGTTGAAGAAATGCTAGAAAATGATATAGTAGTACCTAGCACTAGTCCATGGAATTCGCCACTCTTAGTTGTTCCCAAAAAGGCTGGAATAAATGGAGAAAAACAATGGCGTGTTGTGATAGATTTCAGAAGGCTAAATGAAGTCACGATCGGAGATGCTTTCCCTTTACCCAGAATTGAAGATATCTTCGATCAATTGGGGCATTGAAGGTACTTTACCACGCTTGACCTGGCCAGTGGTTATCATCAAGTGCTAGTGGAGGAGAAAGACCAACCTAAAATCGCTTTCAGTACTCCACACGGTCATTTTGAATTTAAAATGATGCCTTTTGGGTTGAAAAGCGCACCTGCTACATTTCAACGATTAATGAACCACGTCCTAACTGGTTTGCAGGGTTTTAAGTGCTTCGTATATTTAGACGACATTGTAATTTACGGGAAAAACTTGTCGGATCATAAGGCTAAACTTAAGGAGGTACTCAAAAGACTTCAGTTAAATAACTTAAAACTAAAAATAGAAAAATGTCAGTTCTTGAGAAAGGAAGTAATCTATCTGGGACATAAGTGTTCCAGAGAAGGAGCCTTGCCAGATCCCTCAAAGGTAAGCTGCGTTCATATTTTCCCCCAGCCCAAGACAATAAGGCAGGTACAATCCTTCCTTGGGTTGGCTAATTATTATAGGAAATTTATTCCGGAGTTCTCTAAAATAGCAGAAAAATGTAAAATTCAAATGGACGGATCAATGTGAAAATTCTTTTAAAGACCATAAGCACATGCTAATCTCGCCACCTATTTTAGTTTACCCTGATTTCGATAAACCATTTTCCTTAACCACGGATGCTAGCGGAGAAGCTTTGGGTGCAGTGTTATCCCAAGGAGATGTGGGCAACGATCGGCCCATTGCTTACGCAAGCAGGAGTTTGAACAAAGCCGAGAGAAATTATTCCGCCACAGAAATAGAAATGCTGGCAATAGTCTGGGCTACAAGAAACTTTCGGTGTTATTTGTATGGTAGAAAATTTACTATTTACACTGATCACAAGCCACTTAAGGGAATCTACAGTACCAAAGCTCCTGGCTCGCGATTACTAAGATTTCGCCATAAACTCTCTGAGTATGATTACAGCATAGAGCATAAACCAGGTAGGCTCAATCGTAACGCTGACGCATTAAGCAGAATCCAGAGTTCTAGTGAGATGGAGTGCCATAAGAACGAAGTTACGCAGACAATTATAACTAAAGCACAAGTCCACCAGCAGAGAGTTACAGATGATAAGGAAGATAAACCCAATCCCACATGCATGGCCATTACCAGAGCGCAAAGCAGAGCTAAAGGAGACCACACAAGCTTTTCTGAAAGACAAGATGACGCGGATGATTCGCCCAAAAATAAGTCTGGTTGTATAGGAGAGGACTCAGAAACTAATTCAATTAGTTCCCAAGAGTCCAAGGTGGACGAAAGTGTACAAATACTTGGTAACCGGAATGAGATCGAGACCATTCTTCGGGATTACCATAACGCACCTTTGCGAGGTCATCTGGAAGTCTATAAAACTTATAAACGTATCAGAAGAAACTTTAAATGGAAAGGAATGCTCAAAGAGATTCACGAGCACATCAAAAATTGCATTAAGTGTAGAAAAAATAAGCATAGTAGAATCGCCAAGATGCCGATGGTAATAAGTTCCATTGCAGCAAGGCCATTCGATAAGGTTTATCTCGACATAGTGGGCCCGCTACCAGAAACCACTAAGGGAAATAAGTACATACTTACCTTACTGGATGATGCAACTAGAGTTTTCGATTGCATACCGTTGACTAATGGAGAAGATATCACGGTATCCGAAGGATTTTTTAAATTAATGATGAAGTATAAGATACCCAAAGCTGTCGTCACTGATCAGGGAGCAAATTTCACCAGTAATTTGTTTAAACGACTTTGCAAACTATTCAAAGTGAGGAAGTTGCAGACCACAGCCTACCATCCACAGGCAAATGGCGCTCTTGAAAGAGCACACGGACCCCTGATTGAGCATTTGAGGAGTTTGGTGGACGAAAATGTAGCCGAATGGGACCAGTGGCTCGAGGAAGCAGTCCATGTTCGCAACCATTCAACTCATGTTGGTGGAAAACGTACACCGATGGAGGCTCTATGGGGATTTTACGATCCGCCACTAAACAATCTAAAACGACAGCCTGAACCCATCTATAACTATGACGATTTTGTAAGCATTCGTAGAAGAAGAATGCAAATACTGCACAAGCGTGTTAGGGAGGAGCTTCTTAAAAGCAAGCTAAAGTCTAAGGAATATTACGATAAAAATACCCGTAGTATTGTACTGCATGTAGGAGACCAAGTCTTACTAAAAAATGCAGTTAAAAAGAATAAATTATCACCAGTCTGGACTGGACCATATATAGTAAAACAGGTTAATAATGATGTAAACTGCACCATCCAAATTGGTCGGAAGCTACGAAGGGTGCATAATAATAGGTTGAAATTATTTTAGTTAAAAATAAATTATATTTACGGTTTTGGGGATTAGCAGAAATTAATTGTTACTTCCTATTTACCCACAGGGAACATTAACATGGCTGTGGGCGGCAATACATCTAGCGAACTCTCAAGCTGTTATAGAGACTCTCACCCCCACAGGCGTATTATTTGAACCACTCACTCCGGCGTACTTATACACGAAGACCTGGGTTGTTTATACCAAAATTCAAATCCGATTAAACAAAGTCTACTTGCTACCCACACCGATCTCACTGGCGAAATCAGCTATCTTAGACATCGAAGCAAATAACTTTTTAAATAATACAAAAGCGCAGAGATATGTAGAGCTATCCAGTGCAGATCACTGGGAACACTGCAAGAAACGACATCCGCTAATGGCAAGATACACATTTGTTTCCAAACCATACCTAAGGGGATAAGTTTCAGTAAGTCTAACTGTCTCATGGGTTTGTTCAACAATCCCTCGCCGGGACCCGCTCCTTGTACCCATAGAGTTACGGAAAATAATATGAATTGACTTACAAAAATGGTTAGACCGAACTCTTGGCTATTTGTAGCCGCGCAGGAAGAAATACTTTCCTGTAATTGTAGTAATCATTTCAACCACATGACCCTAAAAGGTTCTGGAATACTCTCACTAACCCAACCATGCATATTTACACTAAATGAACACGAGTTACCATATGAGAGTAGTGTCAGCTATCACACACCCATACACCAACCTGAGCTGCAAAATTTTCCCAAAATTAACCTAGAAGAGATGTATAGGGAACCCCACAACTAAAATTCGGAAATAAAACAGGTCTAAAAATAAGTACCTCCGGAAATCACAATAAAGAGCTCTTGAAGACAAGTAAAGATCTTGAAGAACTACAACAAGACTTGCGGAAAACTATAGAAAAAAGGGAACGTGAAAAACTCAGTATGCAAACATATACTAACACTGGCATTACGGTAACATTTTCTATTAATTCTGTTTCTAATTATAAGATATATTAAATACAAAGGTCAAAATAAAGAATCTGTCCAAGCCCCCAACATATAAATCCAACGCAGGCAAACCTTCACTATGAGTAGAGTTGACACACATAACCTGGGCAAAAAGAAATCCCCAGTCAAAATGGGAAACAGCCACCCATACATGAAATTCACACAGTCTATAATCAAATCCCAGAAACGGACGAGCCAAACTCAAACATTGATCAAACAATAACACCCGATCCTAGTATTGAAAATTCGCGCTCACCAAACGACCCAAGCGAATCATACCTTTACAAGGTTAGAAAAAATTATCACTGCCTATGAGCAATTTGCTTTATTAATTCATTTTTTTGCCAACTTTATATTGTTTTTATTTTTTTCCGACCATTAAAGTGAAGGAATAAAATCGATAAGATTAGTCAACAACACTCAAAAGAAATAAAAAAAGTGTTATATGTATGTATGTAATAATAACACTCAGTATGTATAATGTCAAGTTCAAAAAAAAAAGAGAAAGACTGACATTTTTGACATAGGTAAGAAATTTGACCGCCAATGCAAAAAAAAAAAAACAAGAAGTTTGTTAGTAATAATGATTTCACATAAATGTATAGCATTTTAAAAGTTTTAATTTTATGTAATAATGATTTTTTTTTACAACTATATGTACATAATTAAGAATTAAATAATAGAGACTATGTCGAATTAGCTATTAGGGTTAGAAAATTAGGGTAAATAAAAAAAAAGAGAAAAAAAGAAACATATAATAATATGTAATAAATAAATATGTTAAACAAAACAAATTATAATGGTCCAGAGCTTCTCGAAAGCCTCTGTCACGACGACGGAGTCTACGCAAGGGGGAGGAATGCTGTGAAAATAATATTTGTAGTTCGAACGCAATGCAATGTGATGACACTCGTCAGCTGCACAATTTCATGATGACCCATTAAGCGCCGCTATGAATTGTGTAGCTATGAGGTAATCGCAATGCATTTGCGGAACTAAAGAAAATATATGTAATCAGTGACCACGAATTTAAGCGGCACTGTTTTGAAATTGTACACCTGTGGTCAGTGAGTAAAAAATATTACTTAATGGCCCGGGTAGTACATTAAATTATTGTTTTAAGTAGAACACAAATAAAAAATAAACAGAAGAAACGAAGCGACGAGCCAGAGGTAGGAGAGAAGTTAAATGAGTTCTGTTCTGACCACTCGCGCGGTGACAAGTGTCACATTACATGTTAAGATTTTGATACTTATTAGTTAAACGGGAATTAATGTAAATCTTATAAGTTGTGATAGAAATCATAACGTGAATCGAATTAAGTGTTGTTTAACTTTGATCTGTAAAACCGATAACGATCGAGATATAACGTGAAGTGCATTGAGTACTGTTTAACATTGTTCCGTGCGGATTGGCACTGACCCAAGTAAAGAACGTTCTCCAGTGTTGTGTTGTGATCACAACAATACCATTCGCACAGGCTCAATAAAAATTTTAATGTACAAAAAAAAATTATTACTTAAATAAAATAAATTATAGTTTTTGTAATTTAAGGGATCACACATATGCTAATTGCCTCAAACGCAAAAATACGCCGTACTGTATGAATAACAGCAATCACCCAAAACCACACAATATTAATGTACCCACAAACCAACGCCCTAGATACCCACAAGGGCCTAATAACTCACGAGTATACAACGTACCTAAGAAATGCGGATTTGTGGTCGTAGTGAACATGCAGTAGACAATTGCCAGCAAAAGCGAAGATAGGAATCCCAGTGTCAGGGAAACGACGTACAGTCGAACCAAAACTTCCCAGATCGACTTTAAATAACCTAGGTAATAAAATAGGGTCCCCTCAGACGCCCGATTCCAGTGTCGCTACAGTAAAACTGGCCAAACTAGGCTAGTAGCAGACACAGGCGCTGAGGTTAGCGTATTAAAGAAAAGGTCAATAAAAGACCTGAAAGTAATTAACCACAATGAGGCATGCACATTACAGACCCCATTTGGTACCGGAATAACGCTTGGAAAGCTCGTTTTCAAAAACAATGTTCCCTGCAAATTTCAAGTCGTAAAGAACTTGCCTGGCCCTTCCTGCAAAGAAGGTGCATATAACTTTCCCGTCCAAGATCCCAAGATATAAGTCATTTTTAAATAAATCAAGGCCATACAAGAACCGTAGAGAGTCTCTAAGTCCTATACTAAAGGTCCATATTTCTCCACCGTCATCTAGCACAAAATATTCTACAAGGTCAGAAAACAATAGCATCGACGCACATGACTATATCACATAATCTAAGGCAATGACGACACATGTGTATCAAACTCAGCAAAGCACAAAGGAAATACCCTACCTATGCTAATTATAATACAATAAAGTCTTAAAGGCAATTAAATAAATCAAATGCAATTGCAGGAAACAATTTTAAGAGGAAAAGTAAGTCAAACCAAAGTTCAGCCAACAAAACGGCAAAATTACAGCATGTATGCTATTTATACCCGGATTATTAGACCCTGGTCAACCAAAAAAATACCCGCGTATTACTCGGCTAGAGCAAAAACTCAGTCTACCAAGTGAGGTAAATTCACAATATACATTGGCAAGCGCATAGTATTGGTAAACAATAACCGCATAAAACTATATTTTTAGTCATATAAACATGCAACCAGGTTGACTTGACTTCCTATTCTACTAGTTTCCGTTAAATCGGATTTTAACCACCCTCAAAAAACACTTGCGGTGGAACTACTCAACTGTCAAGTTGTACAAACGGAACGACATAAATAAGCCATACCTAAGAATTGTTCTCTTCCTACGACTTGTCCACAGAAATGGTGCTACAATTAATTATAATGGCTATCCTCGTCCAGTACACGATAGGAGAAGTCGCCGAGAAACCCTGTGCTATAACGCATCAAAATTGGTCGGGTATATTTTTCGAAGATGTAAGAAGCGTCATGGTGTATCATAACACCTGGAACGTTCTCACGGAAATAAATAAGAGATCCAGATATACAAATCAAGATAGCAGAACATTCCGAATACTTAGTTCGTAGACCCCGCATAAATATTACGGACAAAGGTGACCTGTGTAAGTTGCAGCAACAACACATACAAGCTATTATGGAAAGCGTAGAAAATAGCGAACGAACACCATTAAGAAAATGGTACCCGGACAGCATAAGACCAGGTCTTTATTTGACGGAATAGGCGGTGCCATGCATTACTTATTCGGCACCATAGATAGTAATAACGAGAAGGAAATATACATCAGATTACAGGATCTTAAATCGAACACGCAAGCCCTAGCTAAGCTAGAGAAACAGCAAATTAGTTGCTGTTAAGATTACCTTGGACCAGGTTCAAAATCCCCTGACTGTCCAATTGACCCAAAGTGTCTGTCTGTCTTGTATCAAACAGCAAGAGCTGAATCACGCCTCATGCAAAATAAGTTGGTGGTGAGAATTACTCTCCCAATTTTTAATTTACCAAAAATGAGGCTCCAACAAATTCGTTGCTTTCCCATACCAAAAACGTCAAATTATACATTGATTCCTGACCCTGGATATCAATACATTTCAAATAGCGCTCAAACACAAGAGTTTCTCCTACTAAAGAGCAAAGATATGAAAAAATTTAAATAGATGACCCATAGTATGGAAGAGCACACGTACGTAGGCCGACTAAATACGCCTATAAGCAAGGCAGCAACTTCAAATGAATGTGCCATTAAATTATTTTATAACCCTTTAAATGACATGCCCAATTGCAGGTTTGGAGTACAAGCTCCCCAAAAGGACATGTTGATATAATTAAACAATCCCAGTGCACGGCTATTTTCGTCTATCACCTCTACGGTGCTACATATAACGTGTCCAAATCACGTCGTAATCTCAAAATTGGAAGGATAAGGAATAATAGAGATGATACAACCATGCCAGTTCCAAAATGCCGAAAAAGTGCTGAAGTATGAAGGTCAAAGTAAATATCCCTTGAAAATTGTGCTGCTCAGTTTTCTGAGCTAAACCACTCCTTATTCAACGTAAATCTCTCCGAAATGTTACAAGAATCCCAAAACCACAGTCTGAGACAAATCGTAATTCTAACGGGAGACGATATCCACAAATAAATCTATAACGGCACGCATTCATTAGAAGAAATCGAAAATAAAATTGCCAAATACCAGGAAAAGGTAGCGAGTAAACACTCCCATCCCAACTCCTGTCAACAACTTCGATATCATTGTCGAGCCTACTTGTTCTGGCCATATATTATTGCAGTAAGATATATACACCCTCTTGTCACAAGAATGAAACAACGGTCAAATCAACCACAAGGTAACTCCGAATTTTTATCAGAGGGAATTTGTACAGAAAGGCCAACGCACGCACCCCCCCCCCCTCTCAGCATCCATTTTAAAGCGAGTACGATCGCTTCCCAGAACCAGGTCAGTACAGTTAGCTTAAAGGTTGACTCTGACACTGCCAACATGAAGCACTTTCTAAATTTAAAGCTCTTAATAACAAAAAGTAGACCTGGTAACAAAGAATATATATGTATACATATATATATGATACAATCTATGTAAATTTAAAACAAACAAACAAAAAAGTTGAGAATTAAATATAGATAGATAACAACATAAAATTATCATGCATTACAATTAAATGTAAATAAAAATCTACAGCTCAACCTTGAAAGAAAGTAGAATTAAATATCAATTAATGTATAAAATAAATAGAATATCGATGGTAAAAGTGCAAAACGTCGTAAGTCGAGATTTTTGTCATCATGCGTTTTTGGTAGAAAAAGTTTGCAAATATCGGATTCCTTTAAACTGCTAAAGCTCGTAAGAGTATTCTCAGTTTTTAATACTGTTGGCTCCATCTTTCAAAAGCTAGTAAAACTAACATGGAAATTAGGTAAAGCATGAAAGCTCATTAGTTGACTTACGAGGTTTTCACATTTAACTTTATTTTGTTGACACCATATGAAATAATAACCTAAGAGTTTTCGACCAGGTTTGACGTGTTAAGCAAGTTCGGTTTCGGCAAGATTTTAGTGACTTAAAATTAATTAAGTATGTTAGGCACTCGTGGTAAATATATTGTGAGTTTAGCTTTAGCGGGCAACAAAGATAACAATGGGTAAGTTCTTTTTCCTTGTTTATTAACTTAAATAGGCGTAGTTTGTGATATTAGAGGTTATATTTTGCCGATGTTTTATAGTCTGCAAACCAAAAATAAAATTCAAGACGATTTCTGCGAAGATTTGGATCAAGTTTAATGTCAGATTTAGAAGAATGTAGTAGCATTATCGTTGAAAGAGATTTAAACCCAAAGAATTTTACTGAAACACAACCATCAACAAGCAATAACTTTAACCCGGGCGGAACCCCTAGTAAAGAAAATACAAATATTAGGGAAAACCTGCCGACATTACCATTAAAAGAATCCATGGATATCCATTAAACAGAGCAATGCAACATTAACATCACTGAATCCGAAAATAAGAACAGCGATGTCGAGAGCAGCGAGCCCGAGAGTGAGAATTTCAAAGACACCGGTTCTGAGTATGTTAATTCAGAACTTCATTCTGAATCTGAACAAATCCATCATGGTTCTTCAGAGTCCGAAATTTCCCCCGAGAATGACCAAGAAGAAACGATAATTGTTAAAAGAAGAAAAAGATCTAAAGGGAAAAACGTAAATATCTCTAATTGGGACCGTAATAGAAATAAACTTAAAAGAATGAAAGGAGAAAATTACACTGCAACGCAATTAAACAAAGACACAAAGAAATACAACTGAGTTGAAAAAAAAAATCAAGAAAAATGGGGCCTGTTTGTATTGGCAATATTTCAACAAAATCAAAAAAGTTTTATTGCAAAACTTTTTCCGAGGAAGAAACACAGTCGATTTTTGATAATTTTTGGCAAAACTTCGATTGGAAGGGAAAAAAGATTTATATAACGCGTTTGGCTGATGGAGCGCCTGTTAAAATTCACCGGACTAGTAATACTTTTTTATCCTACTTACTTTTCTAAAGTAATACCAATTTTTGTTTTTTCAGATATTAGAAGTAAGCAGAGAAATGCATCTAATGTATTCCATTTAAACAAAGAAAACATGCGGAAACGAGTTTGTAAAAAAATGTTTCTTGGGACTCTTGCTATTGGAGAGTGGAGTTTCCATAGTTGGATGAAAAAGAATTGGGAAGTAGCCAGCGTACCACCTAATAAAACACCGACGCGGATGACAAATCGAAAAATTAAACCAGTCTCTAAAGATAAGGAATTTCTGATTAGATTGCTGTCTGAACTTCCCAAAATGGATAGCCATTATTGCCGCAAGGACACCGCTAAATTTTATTTAGATTCCCAGTGGCAAAATATTAATGACCTATACAGATTTTATAGTCAAGAATGCGCGGAGCAAAAGTTTCGAGTACTAAATCATACCACATTTAGGAATGAATTTTATAATCAAAATCTGTCTCTTTTTCGGCCAACGTAGGATAACTGTAATATAGTTCTAAGATAACTGTAAGATAGTTCTTTTTTCCTACTTAAATTTGTGTGTCTTGTTTTAGGAAAGATCAATGTGACAGCTGCATTGGATATTCCGTGGGCACCGTCGAAGAAGATGAATATCAAACTCATATTGCAAGAAAAAATATGGCTCGTGCCAAAAAAGACAAAAAGAACTGGCTAAGGCGAATCCATCTACACTAATATTTACTATGGATGTACAAGCCGTATTGACACAGCACTTCGGCTGCAGGTTTCTGCTTCCTACTATAAAATGAAGTTGACCGTCCATAATTTTACGTTTTATAACCTGGTTACTGGTAAAGCGGACTGTTAATTCTGGCAGGAAGGTGCTGGGGGAGTAACTGCCAATGAGTTTACCTCAGTCATTCTTGATTATATTTATAAAAATTTGACTCCAGATTCGAAAACTGTAATAGTCTTCAGTGACAGATGTGGTTATCAAAACCGAAACGTAACTTTATCTAACGCTTTATTAAACCTTCCCGAGGATAAAAAGCTTGAAATCTTTCAATACTATCTTGAAAAGGGTCACACTCAAATGGAGTGTGACTCGATTCATGCTTGTATTGAAAGAAAACTTAAAAATCGACAAGATTTGCCAACGTGCAAAACTAAAAGATCCTTACAAAGTTCATTATATCTCTTACGATTTTTTCAAAAAATATTCTGTTTTAACTAACTATTCCTCCATTCGTCCTGGCAATACGACCAAGGATTCTAAAGTTACCGATATTCGATGTCTGGCCTACAGGATAGCTGGCTCTATTGACTATAAAATAAATTATGATGACAACTGGGTAAAACTTCCAAGGCGGATAAAAAAACAGCGAGAGAAGTTGATTATTCCTCAACTATACCACCAACCACTCAAAATTAAAGTCGATAAGTTCAGTCACTTACAGGAATTAAAAAAGTTTATACCTGTAGATTTTCGGCAAATTTATGAAAGTCTTTTACATGATTAAAAATTAAATTTATCAGCTGTTACCTGTGTCAAGTTTATATAGTTTTAGGAGGTTAACGTTTATTTAGTTGCAGTTGCTCGTTTTAAGTTGGACAGAATTTGATTTTTTGCCAAATTTTCGCAATTAAATATAATTTTTTTCAATTAATATTGTTTAGATTATCCTTTGCCAACGTACCAAATAATTATTATAATGATCCCTGTTTTACAAAACCTCGCAAGTACAAGCAGATTTTACAAATCAAATTTCAAAACCTCGTAAGTCGTTTATTTTTGTAATACACAACTAATTCTTAAAATGTTACTAAATGTCTAAAAACTAGTACTAGTTAGCGAATTTTGTAGCCTCAATTGTTTTCCAAAGAGGATAATTAAACCGTGTAAACATTTTTTCTTCCTCCTGTAAAATTTGGTGTAAACATTTTTTCTTCCTCCTGTAAAATTTGAATTAATCGACTTACGAGGTTTTGCAATTTAACCATCGATATGTACCTACTAACTAACGGTAGAAGCAAATGAATAAATAGTTGAAAAATCAGTAAAATCTAAAAATACACAAACTAGAAAAATAAAAGTTAAAGACATTAGAATTAAAGATTAATTAAAATAGAGTAAGATACTAAAATTAGAGAAAACATGTCTCAAAAGCAGAAATAAACAAAAAATAAATAATTAGATAATAAAAACGCAAAGAAGTTTATCAGGCTACTAATAGAAGATAAAAAAATACATAATAATAACTAGTATTAGAATAACAACAATAATTTAGAAATGAATACCAAATATAACAAAGCCAACACTAGGATAAAAAAAAATAGTCTTTAATGTGATAGTGTTGAAAGTGTTGCAAACCCAACCGAAAACCGACCGAGACCCTGGCCGCCAAAGTAGAACGAAAACAACTTCCCCTGAGAATTATTCCTCTTCAAAGAATAATTCTCTTTTACTCAGGGGGAAGGATTGTTGTATGCCTAAATTAAAGGGATTTTGCATAATCCTTAAAACAGTAAATTTTATACCGAATTGAATAAATTTCAGTAGAAACAATTAAGTTAAAAAATATGTCAAAAGACAATCGTACCTTCAGTACTATTTGTGGCGAAAAATGCAATATGTATGTACATTCGTACATACATATTACGAACAGAGCTTTTGCGATAATAAACGCGCGCCGCATAAATGCATTGCATGCACATGCGCGCCGCGATTTCAACATCGGGACGGTGGCTGGTGTTTATAAAAACATCAAATAAAATTTTTTCAAGCCACCGGCCATCGAAAAATATTCTGGACAAGTTTAACCATGTCCAGAATAAATGTAAAAATATTCGATTCGGTTCGGCGGGATCTCGGTTGCGGTGAGATAAAGTTAAAATAGAAAGAAGTTTGAGTACAAAAAAAAACAAAGTTAAAGGGTTCGTGAAGAAAAGGGGGAGTAAAGTGAAAATAGAAAAGGAAAAAGGTTTTAGTATAAAGAAAATTGTTGCAATTAAAAAAAAGGAAAGTTTGTTTGGAAAGAATTTGTGGTGTCTTTCTTCAGTTCTGTCGCCCACAAAGGACTGGGAGTGCTTCTTACTTCGCCAGGAAGTTTCATCAGCCCCGTCGATCTTACGCCTTAGTACTCGGCTATGCCCAAATTCACAGAGAATCCGTAAGTTCGCAGTTGTTAATTAGTCGACTCTTGTTAGGATTTGTTCCTTAATAGGAATGATTTAGGCTTTACACAATTAATTAATAGAACTTTTATAGTTAATCCTTTAATATTATTCCTTAATAAGAATGTTTAACTTTTACACAATCAATTAATAGAACTTTATAGATAATCTTCCATTATATTCTTTAAAAGAAATTGATTTAGTTTTGCACGATTAATGTAGAACTTTATAGATTATCTTCGATTACGATTAATATAGAATTTTATAGATAATCAGCGATACTATTCTTTAAAAGAAATTGATTTAGTTTTGCACGAAAGAGATAGAACTTTATAGATAATCTTCGATTACGATTAATATAGAACTTTATAGATAATCTTCGATTACGTTTAATATAGATCTTTATAGATAATCTTCGATTCTATTCTTTAAAAGAAATTGATTTAGTTTTGCACGGACCGAACCCAAAAGCTTTTCTTCTCGGAAAAAAAGAGGTCGCCCACCGGTTCTTTATAGACTGCTCCGATGATCTTTTTCAGCCGCCACACATGTCCCTCGCTGCCAACGCCGTTTTCTACGCTTTTCGCTGATCGAGCGATTTCGCGATAAAAAATGTGTGGAGAAAAATAATCGCGCGCTATTTTAGTTGTTGCGAAATGTCGGGAGGAAATATCCTCTAGAAAGAAATATTGTATTTCTTATCGCTGGTAGGTATAAAGGCCCCGCATCAGCATTTTTGCATGTGAGCAAAACGAAGTGTACAATTTGTACACTTTGTATTGTAGCGAAGAGCGCGCCCGTTGTCAGACCTACCTACATCCATCTTACAATGAATGCAGATAGGCGCTGCAACCGACATCTCTTGCTGCAAAATTCATCTCGGGATTAGTGTGGGTGGCCGCACAGCATATTGCCGCTAGCGGTCAGCCGGGTTAGGGTGGTTCTTGCCACCCACATCCCTTGATGCTTGTAAGCTGTGCGTACGATATTATAAAACGGAAAATGTTGCTCAACGATATTTGGACCACGGACTGACAGACGGACAAAAAAAAACGCTCAAAAGAAAATCAACCTGGGCTCGGTCTCCTGGTGTTACCTGAAATCCGAAAAGCTGAAATGAAAAGATCTAGGGCTGAAAGGAAAGAAGGGAAATTAAAAATTCCTGTTGTTGTTAATCCCTGAAATGCAAAAGAGAGTACAGAGTAAACATCCCTGCGACGCCGGACAATTCATAAGTCACCCGGAGAAAGAGCGGCGCAGAGAGCGAGAGAGAGAAAGAGAGAACGTTGACTTCATATGGTGATAAAGCCCCGACCGGACTTGGTATGGGCCCATCGCCCCGTTCCACCCTGGCTAAGATGTCACAGTCAGAAGAATATTCTTAGCCCCATTTAATTGTGCGTGTGTGCATCCAAGGGCCTTACCCGCGTCCATGCCCCCCTCGTCCTATAGACTTCTTACGCATTCATGTTGACCTGCAGTGCCACAAAATTATCCAAAAAAAAAAATTAAACGCATAAAGGTGAATATGGGCAAAAGAAAGAAAAAAAAAACGATATTTGTGACGATTGTCTCTCAGACATTTACTATAGATATGCCACACACTTGCGACTCACCCCGTTGCTCACATCTTCATACAGAGCTAATGGGGATAACCCAAAAAAACCTAGAACTAACCTAGACCCTACTAGCTGGGTTACTCTATACTAGAGCGTGCATGAAATTATTAATACAAGAAAGAAAAATGTATAATAATAAAGGAATATAAGAGTATAATTGAAATGCAAACCACGGAAGGTGGAATGCCAAAAGAATGCCTTAATTATGTACAAACCCTGGGATTATTGTTCATCGGGTGCACCCTCCTATCCTCGTTCCGTAAGCTGTAGGCGTAGGCTACTTGATTGCTGCTTTTGCTTCTGATATTTAGTGGCATTGGCCTCTTTTATTTTAATCCTTGTCACCTCTTTAGGGTGCTTCGGATGTGTAAGAGAATCGACACTTTATACAATACGGCTAACGCACAATGAGGTGAGTGGCGATGTACAGGCGCGACACCCACTTTACGCTCAGGTAATTGTTAATTTATGATAGTATTCAGAAATACTTCGTAACACCAACTGTAGGTATTTAATTACGCTCAAGTCTTTTCAAACTTTTTTTCGTCGGCACTTTTGTATTCAGGTAAGTGCTCAAAGAAACTTCAGAAAAAAAAATATTTATATCTTTATCACGCAAGTGTTCTTCTTTCTTTGCAGGTAATCACCGATATACGCATAAATCTAACCAGGTAATTGTTCGAAGAAAGTTCATTTAAAAATTTTTATATTTTTATATTTTATCACACAAATTTGTTTTTGTCTTTCCAGATAATCACTTAAATACGCATAAAACTAATCAGGTAAACGTTACAAAAAAAAACTCAAATAAAATTCCTATATTTTATCGCACAAATTTCCCTCTTTTTTTCAGTTAATCACTAATATGACGTATAAAACTAATCGCGTAATTATTCGAAGGAACTCAAATAAAATTGTATATTTTCATCACACAAATATTCCGCTTACTTTTCAAATATGCACTTAATTAACGAAAACTCTAATCAGGTAATTGTTCAAAGAACCTCTAATAAATTCCTATATTTTTATCGCACAAATCCTTCTTTCTATTTTCAGATCAGGCTCTTAAACGACGAAAACCTATAATCAGGTAAATGTTCGAAGGAACTTCACTTAAATTTTTTTATATTTTCATATTTTATCACACAGATTTGTCTCTTTCTTTCCAGATAATCACTTAAATACGCATGAAACTAATCAGGTAATCGTTCAAAAAAAAACTCAAATAAAATTCCTACATTTCCCTACAAATTTCCTTCTTTCTTTCCAGATAATCACTTAAATACGCATAAAACTAATCAGGTAATCGTTAAAAAAAACTCTAATAAAATTTCTATTATTTATCGCTTAAATTTTCCACTTTCATTTCAGTTAATCACTAATATGACGTATAAAAACTAATCCCGTAATTATTCGAAGGAACTCAAATAAACTTGTATATTTTCATCACACAAATTTTCCGCTTACTTTTCAAATTGTTCGAAGAACTTCAAATAAATTCCTATATTTTTATCGCACAAATCCTTCTTTTTATTTTCATATCAGGCACTTAAACGACGAAGAGAACTTTAAACAGGTATTTGCTCGAAGGACTTCCAAAAATTTCTATTATTTTAAACGCAAAAATTTCTCTTTCTATTTCCAGATGATCACTTAATCGACGGAAAACCTTAACCAGGTACTTATTCGAAGAACTTCCAAAAATTTCAATTATTTTAAACGCAAAACTTTATATTTCTATTTTCATATAATCACTTAATGAACGAACCAGGTATTTGTTCGAAGAACTTCCAAAGATATCTAATATTTTAATCGCACAAATTTTACTTTCTCTGTCCATATAATCACTTAATCGACGGAAAACTTTAACCAGGTACTTATTCGAAGAACTTCCAAACATTTCTCTTATTTTAAACGCAAAAATTTTTCTTTCTATTTTCAGATAGTCACTTAATCAAAAACAAAATCTAATAGGACCGGGGAGCCTCGCCGGCATTAGCTCAACCAATTCGCAGCTGCTTAATTCCTTGCTTGTCCACTAACTCAACTTCGTCCCGTCTGCCCACATTCGATGCTCGTTTCTTCAGCCAACCGACCGGCGAGCGGTTTCGTTCGATCGACTCCCGAAATCTGTGCTGCTCGCTACATGCGGGTGTGCGTGTATCGTTTCTGCAGGCCAAGTCGCGCTGCCACAGAATATCGGGTGTGAAGCAAAATTTTTCTGAAATTTCTAGACTGCCCTGCCGTAATACATTGCGTGATATATCACGCGACGTTTTACGGCTAGGCGAGTTGCCGTTTGTTACTTGGAATTTTGGCTGGCAAACGGTGTATGGCACAAAATTTTTGTGTCGGCAATGAAACGGCGTTGCCAGATTTCCGATTTCTTGGTCTAGGTGCTTCACAAATTTTGCTACGTTGCCATTTTATGTTTTTCAGGTCTTTATGAATTTCATAATGTTTCGTCATTTCAGGGATAAATGCGTCATATGGAAAAGTAGCATAGCGCTATTTTTCGAAAATAATAAGAACTTTCTGCCCTTTTCAGGTACCCGAGGAATTTAAACATAAATAAGGAAAATGGATAATAACAGAAAAAAAAAATTTTAGAGAAGAAAATGCATGACAAAAAAAAAGAATTTCTAGGTGAGAAAAAAAATGCAAAAGAAACGAAAAGTAGCGTGAGGGCAGAACGCTACAGTATGACAGGAAATGAAATTGAATAATTTTGTTATCGAGAGTACATATTTTCACGGGTATGCAATGTACTCAGGTAGGTTAGGCGTTATGAGTGCGAACTCATAACAAATTTTAAAATAGGTAATAAAAATAATCGGCCAAGTGCGAGTCGGCCTTGCGCAGGAAGGGTTCCGTACCATCGTACAAAATTTAACACTATTTACTTTTTATTTATTTTTTTTCAAATAAGAGTAGGCGTCATGTGAAAAATTAATGCTGTCAATTGAAAAAATGATAATAATGCTGTCATTTGAAAAAAAATAGCTAGATATGATAATAATAATGAATGAGAATAAAACAAGGAAAAAAACGCCGAAAAATCACGTTTGTTGTATGGGGGCCCCTTTAATTTTTAATTTTATTTTATTTTTATTATTGGCTGTTATAGCGGCAATCGAGATACATACTTTGTGCAATTTTTAACTGTCTACCTGTTACGGTTAATGAGATACTGCCCGGTAACAGACAGATAATA
Organism: Dioctria linearis; assembly: GCA_963930735.1. Taxonomy (NCBI): domain Eukaryota; kingdom Metazoa; phylum Arthropoda; class Insecta; order Diptera; family Asilidae; genus Dioctria; species Dioctria linearis. The sequence continues at coordinate 129,725,685 of OZ005740.1, read as the reverse complement.
ATAAGAATGAAAATCGCCGAAACAATCACGCTTTTTTATGTTTATTTTTATTATTTATTGTTATATCGCCAATAGAAATACACAGTCTGTGAAAATTTCGACTGTCTACCTATTGCGGTTCATGAGATACAACCTGGTGACGGACGGACAGCGAAGTCTTAGTAATAGGGTTCGCGTTGTTACCCTATGTGTACGAAACCCGAAAAGGGAAAAACAAGAAACAGTGTTTTTGAAGTGAAATGGAGGGGAAATATATAACAGAATTGTATTTCACTCTAGGTCTGATATAGGACTTGTAGAGGACCGCCAAATTTGACAGGCTGAATTATTTCTTATACCTTTTCAGATCCAAGACATAACAGAGAAGATGTGATCTGTCCAGTTTAACTTACTAGAAATAATAATACCAAGGATGCTAAGTGACGGTGAATCAGAAATTAATGCTCGATCAAAAGAAATAAGAGTGGTTAAGTTAAGGTCTTGTATTCATGAGGTGAGAGAGCTTTGAGTCTTAGATGCATTGAATTCCACGTGATTCGCTTTGCTCCTAGCGAGGATATTATTAAGTTCGTTATTCATTGATCTAATAATGCATTCTCATTTAATACATGTGGCGTTTCCACTGGAGTCCACCAGAGTGTCAAAAGAGTAAGCGAAATCAAGGCACAGAAACTATGGATGGGATTGAAAGTAAGAGAAAGCAGAACACATGAGATGAGCTAGAGATGTAACGGAATCTAATACAACACTTTTTTGGCGACCAAATAGTAAACTTTCACTCCATAATAGAAGACGAGGGGATAGACCAATTGCTTAAAGTTTAGCTAAAAGGGCTGTGAAGGATACGATTGAAACATTTGAAGCGAGTGCCTGATTGCAATTGGTCGATAATTTGAGGGATCGCTACCTATCCTTTCTTGGGAATAGGCTGAACGTGAGCTAGTTTCCAAGCAGTTGGAAATTTGTCTGTCTAATAAGATAAGTAATTAGTTTGCGCCGGGGCTTAGCCAAGGATGATGCACAGCTTTTAATTCACAGGGGCGAGAAACCATCAGAACCTGCTTTTTTGGAGACATTTGTAACGAAGATACATGCATGGCATACACATGGTAAGCTCCGGATTATTCACACTTATAGGTGCCCTCATTTATTCAGTTCAAAGTGTACAGCTATACATTTTGTATAACCACAGTTATTCATATGATTTCTCCCCACAGAATAAATCAACCAACTCACAGCCGAATGACGAAATAACAAACGGAGAGGCAGACTAGTCGACAGCGGCGACAGTGTCCGGGACCATATAAATAAAAGGTCAACAGAAGAGCGAAATCAGTCGATATTCAACCGCAGTACCGAGCATTTACCAGTACCATAGTACCGAGCTAGTACCAGAAATTGGAGCTAGTCCCAGAAATCCAAGCTAGTACCCGAAATCCGAGCAAGTGCCAGTACATCAGAGTCGAACAGCCAGTTAAGACTGAATAAATTTGTAAGCATTTTGTTCCCCTTTTTTATTTTCCACAGTTTTTATGATATTGATTTGAAACCTTCAGCAAAATATTAGAAACTCTTAAGTTCAAATGATACTGGGCTTAGATTTTTGAAAAAGATTTTGATTTTTTTTTTAAAAATCAAAAACCTCAAAAAACAGTGTTATTTTCCTCTCCCCCCGAATAACTTTTTCATGTACACACCAATTTTTATTATTTTTCGAAAATAGGTTTTCCAAACATATTTGTCGATGCTGGTGGAGCTGTTTTTTCAAATTTGTTAATATTTTTCATGTTATAATTACTTTCGTAACATTAAGATTGAGACTCTTGTAACTTCAGTAAAATTTGTTGCTACACGATTATTTTAACACGATAATGAGGATTGAGGTGATTCTATTCAGTGGCCCAAAAACTGGATTAATCCCGAAAGTAGTTTATTTTATAAAAATCATTTTGGAAACCTCTATCGTGATAAAAAGTAAATGATAAAATTGGTTTTTATTCATTTTAGTTCTCAAAAGCTTTCCGAGATGGCGATAGGCTCCAGTAAATAAAGGCCAACAAATTTATCTTATGTGTCTCTAAAAATGAGTATCTCTATCGTGCACGAATGTACATAATGTATAATAACGGCGTGTTATAGCACAAGCACAGCCCATCTGCTGCTAGCTGTGTGTGCAACTTTGTTGTTGGAGTGGATTAGGAATGCACTGAGAGAAAAGGGAGAATATTTGTTAATATTTTTCGTTTATGGTTTAGTTAAAAAGAGACGGAAGATATTTATTTAGAATATAAGCCGAGGGAAAATATTTGGAATTTGTTTCTCTTTTCACTTTTTTATTGCATATTTTGTTTGAGATTGTAAATTCGTTTTATAATCCATGCAAATACTCGAATTTTTCGCTCTAGGTGTATTCTGCAAATACTAATTAATGTTATCAATTGGGTACATTCTATATGGAAATACGTATGTGCATCATTTTGAATAGTCATTGAGTGATTCCTGGAACAGCTTGTACATTACATACATAGAAGGCAAGGGATGTTATATTTCGAAGGCTGTATGGAAAGCAATAATAACAAAAACAGTTCAATGGAATTTCGAACAACAACAAAACAATACTCTTCGGTTTGAATATGGCAGACATGTTTCCCATAGAAAATAAAGAAGAAAAAATGTTTGCCATGTCAATACAGCATTGATTATGTACTGCTGCTAGGTCAAGATACTTATATACAGCGAGTACTGCTTCTGCGTGTTGCACTAAATCGAAAGCTTTGTACGAAAGCTCACGCTACTACTACATAGTTAAATGGAAGCTCGGAATCGAGAGCTTTATTTTCTGCCATTCAGCCTTAAACAGTCAACTCAGCTGCCATTTCCAGTGCCACCTTTGAGGGAGCTATATGCCGCTAGCCTATACATAAGCCGTGCCCAGTTGAGAACTTGTCAGTTGCCTCCCAGCAGCTCGACAAGACACATAGTCCGTGTGCTAGCGTAAAGACGTATTCTCCCTTCGTGCGTGGTCTGACGCTGTACATTTCTTCCTGTCCTTACCCTCGTGTTAACGTTGCTTTGTGCGAGGTCTGACGTTATAGATATTCCCCTCGTGCTAAAGCTACATTCTCCTGACTACTGGCACCAATTCTTGACCCAATGTTACATGTTGATCCCTTTGAGGACCTCGGCCGTATCTCTCAGACGGTTGTGTATTGGCTCTTGTAAACATCCACACAGAAGATGCAATACAGGTGTTAGTGAAGTGGCTGGACGACGAGAATGTGAACCGAATCTAGATAAATATTAGCATTATCCAGAAGGTGTGGCTTCCAGTTTATTTTTTTTTTTACTTAGTATGATGCCTATGTATTTTCCCACTGTATTTCAGCTCCAAACGAGTGGAGCCAGCATAGGGCAGTTTCAATCTGGGGATTTTTTTTTAGTACAAGGGCAGAGATCAGTTTGGAGCGGAGTGATACTTAATCTGAAATACGAGACCCAGTCTATGACTGGGACTCATAACTTCCGGTGACTATTACCAACAGTTAGTCTGCGTAACATACCGTGTTATATCTCCATCCGGGTGGGCGTAAATTTTGAAAGAGGAAACCGTTTTCAGTAGACTGGATAGCCTCGTGCAGTTCTGTCTGAACTGACCTTCCTTTAGGTACGCGTGGTAATGTTGTGCCAATATATTATTGAGTCAAGCTTATTGGTCTATATGCCTTGGAAGTTGAGCAATAAGTCCGTTCTGGCTTAGGAATAAAAACAACGCAGGCCTCTTACCACAGTTTTCGGTATGAATCCCAGACAGAGAAGAGCTAGACTCCGAGTCACCCGAGTTTTGAAGTAGGGCTGGAAAAATACCGTCTTTCCCAGGGGATGTGAATAGTTTGTACGAACTCACTGCCCATTTTACCGACTCATCCATGATGAAATCCACGTGTCTATCCTCGGAAGCGGTTTCGGTTCATAGAGATAAAGATCCGTCATCATGACCATTGCGAAATTGTTCTTCTAACAATATTTCCAGATATTCTGCAAAGAGAGAGGCCCGCACTCCGTCACTCTTTGTAAGGAGTTTTAAATAGCTGGGTTTCTTAGATAACATCTTTTGTGTCTTGACATGTCATTAACACGTCAACATTCTCACAGAAAATTTGCCGTGATTTCCTTTTTTATGTATGGATCGAGTCTTTGTAATGACGTATATCGTTCTGGTAAGTCGACCACTTGCTTGTATCTTTTGATCTTCTAGCTTTGTTATACAGCCTAGGTACAATTCCATGTTGTTATTTTAGTTCGCGCATTAGTCGTGGTCTAAGACCCCCACAGGCCGCAGTGCTACACTAACTATGTATGAGAAGATGAGGTACTGTAGGTTGACTGTTGCCGCTCTACTGTGATGGAGATTGATTTGTATCACTCACCGCTACTGCAACCTCTTTGTGTCTCTCACCGAAAGGTCCTGAGTGAGTGTGTCTTCGTAATCTAACGCGGAGATCCCCGTAAGAAGCTTCTTTTCTCGTCCAAGATGGTCGGATTCAGAGAGAACCTTACCTTGGGAAAACGCGCCGGTACGCCATGACAGGAATCCGTTGCTTGTTGGTCCATGTAAAGGGGATGGCTGCTAGTCCGTGATTGGTTCTACCATATTTGATCCAGACAGAGCTGATAGAATTTGATAAAGACTCCCAAAGATGATCATCCTTCTATTCTTTAGCCTTGGTGTTCATCTCCATAGCTTCGCCGGAAGACAGGAATACTCTCCAAGTGAGCCAAATGAGGGATTCCTGCTCGACACCAAAACGATGAACAGATAACCCTGTTCGATTCTGCGTTGGCAATCCTCCCACAAGTCGGTTTACAGGCAGTCTTGCTTTTCCAAGCACTCACTAGCCTCCTTGTTGACTCTTGGTTTGTCATTAATAGTGACAGAGACCCTGAAAAGTTTCGGGATTTAATTTTTCATTCCATTTACCTGTTCTTTTAAAGGAAGAGCCCTCATTTGAAACCACTCCACGCAAACCGAACAAGGAGATCTTCCACAGACACATTTAAGGGAGTGTGTATGGCCACATCCAGAGCTCTTTGGTCTGCCTTTCTCCTCTCCACTTACCCCTAGGTACGCCAGCGCAAATAATGACCACCTTGATGAGGGTGTCCCTATTAACTATAACGACCCTGGCGAAGCTTTTCTGTGTTCCCGCCTCATTATTCCATTTTGAAACTGGAGTGGTTTCCTCATTTGAGCTCTCCGTTTTGAGTCTAACAGCAGTATTCCCGAGGGTGCCCGAAGAGACGTCCGAGTCTGCTCGGCTGGGGTACTCAACCGTCTTGAGCAGGTGTGCAGGATTACCAATTGAAAGCTGTGCGTCTGATGGTCCAGCCACAACAGTAGGATTGCGCCTATTGTGATAGTAGAACACTTTTTTATTTAAAAAAGAACAATTATTCATTTTTGGTTCCTCAAATACGGTTGGAAAAACCTTCCGCTCCAACATTACACCAATATCCGAGTAAGGCAATTCATACAATGGGATACATTCGGTGCCCCAAGGAGATCGTTCGCGACACTGCTGAAACTACCCACTGTAATGCAGTCCTCGGCACGATGACATTTACAAGTTTGCTTGATAAGTTCTTTCAGGGAGTACTGCTCCTCCAGAATTGGAGGAGGGTAAAAAGGAAACAAGGTATCAGATAGGAAGAGCGACAGTTCGCTATAAATTGAACATTGCCGGTGATGAACCGACGATGGGATTGTTATGCATCTAAATGGTCGTTTCCAGTCATCCCCTTCATAATTTCGGAAAATGTTAAATTTTTATAACATATACTTATACTTATAGGAATACACATGGTTTCCTGATGCATTCTCAGGTAGTGTACAAATATATAGCGAAAAACGACATTTTTGTATAGCAATTCTACGGAGGAATTGCCCGATTTGCTTCATTTTCGAGCGGAAATCCACATATTTTCAAAAAGACCCGTGTGAAATTTCAGCCTTCTATGTGCTCAGCGTAGCGCAAGCTGAAAAGAAAAGAATTAACAAAAACTCAACATAATTTGAAGTATACTTATCTAAAATCAAAGCCAGGGAAGTCGACTGGCATATATTCCTACCAAAGTATGAAGATAAACATGCATTAATCAAACGAATTAAATAGTATTACTTATCGATTAAGAAACATTAACTGAATACCTAAGAAGAAGCATACAATTTCTAACTATCCCTATGCAAGTGAAACGTAAGCAATGTGAATGTAAAACAACAACAACACTATAGGAAATGAAAATTAGTTAATAATTAGCTAAATTTCAATATCCATCACTTGAAATTTATACCAACTATTGCAAAAAAGTCACAGAACATATTACCTATGACAAAACACTTCCAGTGAACTATTTTAAGGAAAATCACACGTAAATTCTCACATTTGACAGCTGTAACAAGGGAAAGGAATTCACTCAAATATCGAGTCTTCGCAAGAATCGCAAGAATTCAAAGTACTATAACTCAATAAAACTGAAGAAAATCACACCTGAAGAGAGCTTATGAGTGTAAAATCACTAGAAAAGCGAAATTTTTTATAAACTAAACACACACGTATACTATGTCAGGATCGCAATACAATTTGCACAACCAACCTTTGTATTATCGGCAGACTTTGGACGATAATTATCACGGAATAACTGGCGAAAATATCTTCGTTAAAATATATTTAATTATATAAAATTTCTCAATTAACCAATGAGGAGAAAGGAGATAGCAAGTGGAAGCGATATAGTTAAACAATTTCGTTCCTTATGAAAAAGACTCAATATGGACGACAAGAATTTAATTACGCCATGTTATAGCACAATTTGGAATTTTTATCTTAAATGGATCAATTTAATGAATGAAGGAAGTTTTTTTTGAAAAATATAGATGTGTAACATCACTCCCAAGGCGGCCCTGGTAAACACAATATTCATTACATAGATATCATCAACCCACTCAAGCAACAAGCCTATATAAGCGAGGCCATCGACAAGGCCTTCCACTTTCTTTATTCGGAGCATCCACATGGGTCCTGACTTTTTCCAAAGTAAATCAAATAAATAATAATAAAGTTTTATAAGCCAAGACACCTTTTTGCAATTTATTTCCTAAATCCCCCTTCCTATACCAAAAAATAGTTTTGTTATATAATTAGTGCCCAACTAGAGGCAACGAACAATCACACAAATACAAGTACTAAAACGGACGTACGAAAGGGACGGAAACAACTTAGCAGACAGAGTCCCCGGTTAAATCTTCCCACCATGGTACCATTCACAGACGAACAATTCTAGCAACTGATGACTGCAGTAACTCAACAATCACACACCCATCTAAGCACAATTAAGGCGAGCTTGACATCATGTTCAGCGCGATTCAATGGAAGCCGAATAAGAGCGAAAGTAAAGGAGTTTATAGCTGCCGTCACACTATATAAAAATTATGAAAGTATAGATGATGACAGCGCCATTTTGAGCCTACACTTCTACTGGATGACAATGCTGCAACTTGGTGGCAAGGTGTAAAGGGCGAGCCGAGAAAATCGGATGAAGCCATGGCACTTATACGCAGTGCGTTTGCTCCAAGCAAACCAGCTTACCAGGTCAAGTGTGAAATATGTGAAAGCAAGCAGGATGCAAATACTCCTACTGACCTATTCATCTGTGAGAAGAGGGCATTATTGTCTGAGTTACCTGCCGAATTGCACAATGAAAATCAACAGATTGATTCGATTTACGGCCTGCTTAATCTACAAATACTTCAACGTGTGCTACGAGACAAAGTTTCCACATTTGCAGAATTACTTAAGCAAGCAATAATAGCGGAGCAAACCTTACGTGAAAAAAAACTTAACATGTGAGAATAAGCAACCAAAACTAACACAAAGCAAAATCCGATGTGAGTACTGCCGATCATGTGGACATAGCATTGCAGATTGTCGCAAAAGAAAGCGTGCGATATCTAACCCTACGTTACATTCCACACAAAGCATCATACAGCAACACAAATTTTCATGCTATGGGTGTGGTCAGCTAGGTGTTGTAAGAAGTCATTGTCCGAAATGTACTTCAAATGCACCAAAATCGTCGCAAAATATTAGCTTTTGTTCGATAGATGCAAAATATTAGCTTTTGCTCCATAGATGCAAAATTTGTGTCACTAGGGAACCGCCCACTGGTACAGATACAAATCGGAGATAAGGTTGGCAATGCTTTCATTGACACAGGCGCCAGAGTAAGTGTAGCTACTAACAGCTTACATTATATGTTACAACATGAGGGACATCAATTTCAAAGTAGGCTTTGCTCTGTCATTTTAGCTGATGGAATTAAACGACCACAAAATGTCTTAAGTACGAAAGCAAATGTTCGTATTCAAGGACGCTTGGTGTCTGCAACCTTCATAATATGGCCAGACTCGCATGACAATAGAACTCCTCTAGGCGTGGATTTTATTGAAAACGTCGGGATATTTTTGAAACTTACCACAACAAACTTGGCACTTCTATTCAATCTGTAATTAAGGTTCAATATGTTATGTTCAGAGAATCTCATACATGCAAAATGTGAACAAGAAGCTGTCCAAATGAATGCTTTTAGCACCGCACCAAAAATTGAAACACCCACTTTTGAAGTGGAAGAGCTTTATTGTCCACCTATTCCAGCCACACCAATTCAGGTCAAAGGTCTACAACAAACTCCTGAATCTATATCTTTACGGTCCAAGCTTTCCACACACACCTCTTGAGTTGAAAGGTCTGCACCAAGCACCTATATTAATAAGTCCACTATCTATAAGAAGTCACACAAGTACTACGAATTATTCACTAGGAACCATAAACAGAATTTTCGAGGATGTTTTGCCCAATCTTCTACGGTGTCAGGAGTAGCTCTAGGCATGGACGCCATGGACGATTTTTTTGAGTCAATCGATATTTCATCAATTGAACTACAAAACAATGAAGCAACCAAGCTACCCGAAGAGTATGGACGACAGCTCAACGAAGTAATTCGAAGCAACAGTTTTTAAGGAAAATGGTCCTCCTGGTTTATATGTAGAGAATCAGATCCATACAGGAGATTATCCATCAGTAGCATCACCCCCGTACAGGTTAAGCCAAAGCAAAAAAGTTATTATTCAACAAGAGCTGCAGAAAGTAATTAGTTCTGATAGATAACTGATGCAAGGTATCAAAAGAAATTAATATTTTGTTTGTGATCCAAATATTTTCCTTTATTCAATATGAACTTATTATTTTCTAAATAACATTACTCTGCACTATCGCAATGCTCCGCCAGAGTATCATATTTCGTTTATATGCTATGGTAATCGGAATGGATAATGTTTACTCGGGATCTTTCTGTACCTGAAGTCTTGATTGTTTAATAGCTAAGTAAGCATAATTTTTCTGATAAGAAATGAAACTCAGAACTGTATAATACTGTCGATAGAATTTAGTCTTAAGTTGCTTTAGCTCACCTTAACATTGTATTAATAAAGGTACTCTTAAAATAAAGTGTCGGAGTTCTATTTAATTATAGTACCTACTATTGATTCGCTTAGAAGTTTACGCGGGGAAGTAAGGAAAATTTCTCTACTTACTTCCATAAGTCCGTGTCAGTGCATAACATGAGCATCTCCTGTCGTATTAGTTTCCAAAAATTCGGAGGTGTTCGCGTTTGTATAGACTACTGCCAGATTAATCCAATCGCAATGCCAGATTATTATCCACTACCAAGAATGAAAGATTTACTTCACTCAGCAAGGCAAGCAAAATACATGAGTACTATTCATTTATTGGCAGGCCATTGGCAAATTAAAATGAACAAAGGATAAATGGACAAAACCATTCATTACACCTGAGGAAATACATAGCCTCAAGAGAATGCCATTTGGACATCGAAACGCTCCAGCAACATTCAAACATACGATAGATCAAGTAAAATCAAAGGCACATGGAACCAGAATTCTACCTTATTTAGACGATCTCCTTATCATGTCAACTTTTGAGAAACACCTGGAAGATCTCAAAACAATTTTCCTGGTACTTCACGATTTTGGCCATCTTATTACAACTGAAGGTATAAAAGTAGATCCAAGAAAAGTCTCCACCATTAAGAAATACACGCCACCAAAGATTTGCCGAATACCTGCTATCTTTCCTGCAGATGTGTTCGTGGTACAGACGTTTTATGCCAAGTTTTTCAAATATCGCAAAAGCTTTGACAGACCTTACCAAGAAGAATAATAAATGGGTATGGAGTGAACAACAGCAGCTGGCTTTTGATGAGCTAGTAAATAGATTAACAGCCGCTCCTATATTGAGGCAAGCTTATGAAGAAAAGCCTTTTATCATACGTATAGATGCCAGCCATTACGCCTTGGGAGCAGTTTAACTTCAAGGGGAGGGCGGAGACGTACGGCCTGTGGAATATGCAAGCATACTACGGACCACTTCAGAAAGAAACTATATAACGACAGAATGGGAAGCTTTAGCAGGATATATCGAAAGTAATAAAGTCACTATAGCATGCGACCATCAAGCATTACGTCGATTAATGACTATAAAAACACCTAGCGGACGTTTGGCAACATGGGAGATTCAGCTACAGCCATACAATTTAGACATTGAATACGCTCTTGGATGCATCAATGTAGTAGCTGACAGTTTATCCTGTTCTGCAATTAATGAAGAAGAGCTCCTGAGCTTAAGAGCCTCCTCTTTTTCAGTGGACTGCCCGCATATAAGGTAAAGGAATTAAGAGAAGAACAGTTTAAGGACCCTGAGTTACAGAAAGTTCTAAAATGTTTTGAAAGCAATTCAGCCCCAGAATCAATGGACTGCTCGCGGATATCTTTTAAACAATGGAATTTTGTATAGGTATTCGCTTAATGAAGAAACTGAAGAAGCTCAACTCGTTGTACCAGAGCATGAACGACTTGAAATCTTAAGGATGTATAACGACGTTGGTCATTATGGTATCGAACGAACTATTCAGCGCATTTGCAGCTGGTACTATTGGCCGAGAATGCAACACAATATAGCAACTCACGTGAAGAACTGTCCAGAATGTCGGAGATATAAGACAAGCAATCTAAAGCTTGCGGGCTTCCTACAAACTCCAGCAGTTATTCGAAGGTTCGAAACATTAACAGTAGACTCGTTTGGTCCATTAACCGAGTCCGAAGATGGCAAAAGATGGATTCTCATTATAGAGGACGCCACTTCCGGATGGGTAGAACTCTCTTCATTGGAGGAAGCCTCTGCTAGTCAATGCGGTAAGATACTAATTGAAGAAATCTTTTTCAAATACGGCATACCAAGACGCTTATTGAGTGACAATGGTACTCAGTTTGTAAGTGCCATAATGCAACAAATCACATACTGCCTGAACATCAAGCAGACCTTTACACCCGTGTACCATCCTAAGACTATCCCAGTAGAAAGACGAAATCGTGACTTAAAAGCACAGCTGGCAATTCTAGTAAATTGTGATCACCGAATCTGGTGAAAATATTAGTCAACCAACTGCTTCGCAGCTTGTGGAGGCGTAATTGGTGCAATTACGAAACGAATGATCATTGCGCTATTGATGCAATAACACACGAACATAGGTATCTCCGCGAATGATCGTTGATACCTATGTTCTGTGTGGCTAGGGTATACGTTTAATATTCTTGCTCATTTCACTAGTCCCATAACATAGAGATTACAATTACAATTAGGAGTTAACGACTAACGATTATTGTTAACTTCCGTTAAATTTTTTGTAAAGTAACGCTATAACGTTTAACGAAGTTAACTTTTTTAGTAACGGATTGACGATTAACGAAGTTAATTTTTTTATTAGAGGTGCCCAGCACTGCCTATAACCAATAAGAATTAAGCGAAGAATAACTCTTATTATTGAAAGGAATTAAAAAAGTTATCGATAACTCTTATTTCCTAAAAAAAAAAGTCAATTGTGAAATAAAAGTTAAGGGTTAATAAACCAAATAAAATGCTCGAACGATAACTATTAAAACGCAATTTTTATCATAGATTTAACAAAATATGAGCTATTCTCCCTGTACAATTGCAAAACATAGACATATAAATTTACTTCCTATGATCCTGTTTCGCGTCACTCTGCCTGCGTGGTGCAGTGCGCAATATCTCTGGTGAAAACGATATTATACTAAAATAAGTGAAAACGTTAGAATCGGTCTAAGATAATTCTTATGATACCCAAGATAAATGCCCTTATGTAATTTCGTATAATCTCTTTGTGCAGGTTTGGTTGTTGTAGTGGTTTTTTCGCAAATAATATAGAAATAATATCAGTCCGTCTGACAGTAAAAATGATTACATCCAAGATGAAATGATGTTTTATTCTGCAGAAATTTTCAGTACAATAAAAACGTCTTGGACTGGTCGATTTTACAATATACGTAAAACATCTATATTTATAGATAGCAACACCAAAAAGAGGTTGCCCAATTTTTAATTTTAATTTACTATTGCTCTCTAGATCGATGCGTTCTTAGGTAGCGCCGAAATATATAGTGAATAATGAGATTTTTGTATAGCAACCCTTTAAAGGAGTTACTCGATTGGTCTCATTTTCGAACCTAAATTAATTTTTTTTTAAAAAAGCCAATGTGAGCACTCTAAGTGAACGCGTTCTCGTATTATCTTGCGAATGGACAGACGGATCCGGATAGACAGATAGACGTATGGGCGGATGAACGGATTGACTAACTTATTATACCCTATGATTTCATCATCTAGGCTATAATGGGCACACTGTACTCAAAAGACAAATGCTTGCGAAGCCTGCAGCGCAAGGTTGAGTGTGTACTTTTTCTACATATAGCATTAATATAGCTTTGGCTCTTAAATTGCTTGGTCAGTTTGGAATTGGAGATTTTGAAATTGGGCATCTTGAAGTGGGGGTTTTGAAGTACACACTGGAATGCAGATACACTCAGCAGATATAATTCAGAGATAAATAAAAGAATAACGGGAGCAGGGGCGCATCCAGCTAAAAGGAGCTGGGGGGCCATGCCACCCTGAAGCAGTCGATCTTCTGGATTTTTCATAACAAACTGATTCACTGCGCAGTAAATCTATTCTAATGCACATTTTGTAAAAATATAAAAATTTCTGGAATAATTGAATTTGATACGTATAAGAACGTAGACCTTATGACTAGCGACTTGGCCTTTGCTCCAATTTAGTTCGTGGCTGTTGAAGACTACAGAGAAAACACAGAAGTGCTGATACCTGTAACATTCGTGTACACACGGATGGCTTTTCTCGAGGGGTTTGAAGCAGTTCAGAGCCCATTCATTAAAAAGCGATTGAAGGTTTGATAAGACTTCGATGTAAATGCGTTTTATTAGAATCTTATCGGAGTGGCAAAACAAACATATCATGAAACAATTATAACACGTAATTGGAGATATTCAGTGAAACTGCACAACGGATAACAAATCGTTGTATATTGTTGTAGTGAGTTATTACATTTAAAGCAAGAGATTTATTTTGTAATAATATTTTTTTTATTATTTCGTTAAGTGTGGAACAGTATTACTGGAATACTTAGCCCGAACGTTAAATAAAAATAAAATAAATCTGCCGACTGGGAAGGTCTCAATGAATATGACAAATTTATGGGTAAGTTTGATTTGCTTCAAGGTACGGATGAATGCACATAAGAAAGTAGTATCATTTTAAATCTTGGCATGCGTGAATAACTTCCGTCATCCTACAATAGATCACAGCAACAGCAAAATCGTTCTTGCTTTAAGTGCAACCAAGAAATAAAAGCACCTATTCATTGCATCCACGTCCAAAACGGAAAAAGTCTAGAAGAGTGCACGGAACACCTGAAAGTCCATTACCCAGAGAGAAAAATGACCTTTTGACCAGAACGTTGGGAAGCCGCAAAGTCAGCAAAGGCTCTTGGTCCCTGGTGAAAACCATCAGGAGCAATGTCAGTAGTTCCTCTATACCTTCATTACTTAACCAATGTGAAGTGATTGTGACACCCTGGATAAAGCAAATATCTCGGCTGCTAAACTCGCTTCAAATTCTCGTTTTCAGAGTTCACAGCCAAATTGAAATCTTTGAGCTTTCTCGCTCTCTATTTTTAAAGATTGAACGACTTTTATCTGGTCGCCTAATACGAGATTGTACTAGATGGCGTTCGGTAACACCCTCACCCTATAAATGCTGCTGTTAATCTAGACAGACCTCATCTTCTCTGTTGCCAAATATGCACCCTAATTTCTTGGATTTTTAAAAAGTGTAGATATTTAAGCCCTTCAATTCTAGTGCTCCTCTACAAGTCTCACATCAGACCTAGAGTGAAATACAATTCCCACATACGGGCTGGGCTGCTCACCCAGCCTTAGCTTTATTAGATATTGTCCGGAAGGAGCCTTCAAGTTCATTGGAAATGTGGCAATAATTTGTCGTATCGACTTTCTTGAACGTAGCCAAAATATCGGATGCCTTTTGCTTCTTAACCGCTACTGGTTAATGTTCTAATTAATTATCTCATATGATCCCTTGCTGAATGATTTCTGTGCGCAATACTCGCGTTGGAAACCACGCACTTTTTATCCTTCAAATTGTAATACTTTCGGGCGTACTGTATAATTCCGTGAACCTTTTATATGCCGAAGTTTGCGAATTGGGAACAATCCACCATAATCTGTCCTTCCTCTGACATACAACCCTAGAAAGTTTAAATGTAACGCACATTATCATATCCACCACACTATCTCATGTTCCCTAAGCTACCCAGTTGTCGCCGAGTGTATATTAGAATCTGTACTAACACATCATTTTATAAATATTTAACTGTAAAGTTCGTCTAAAATTCTAATGTGGAATAATCGAGTGGAGTTCATTTAAAATTTTCTTGTTTTGGCTCAACTAATGGAACCCCATCCGTACTCCATTTTCCCAAAAACTGGGTAGTCACGTTAATTTATGTTTTAATTTTTTGAATTGATCCAAAGAAATAACGTCAATGAAACTTAACGCATTTTGTTAAAGTCAGTATGTATTGGGTCGCTTGGGCCTGGGAACCAAAACCGGTTTTGGTGTGAGTTCATTAAATATGCAAAAGGCGTGTAATGAGTAGTTAATTGAATGTAATTGATGACGGGTGACTTTTAGTAGTCATTACATATGCAAATGTTGAGTAATGAGTAGTTAATTGTATGTTGTTAGATGATTTAATGATAGGTAATTATTTGAGTCAGGTGCACACCTGGTAGCTGGATTCAGTGACGTCACGCAACGCTGCTAGATGTAAGCGGTGGGCTGAAATAATTAAATATCTTGTTGTGGAGGTAGCAAGAATGCGCAATAGGCAAATGACGCGCCGGTAGATAGGCTATGAGAGTTCGGCGGCAAAATCCCATGTTATTTCTTATGGAGATCTAAATTCTCAAAATGGTATCAAAAGGTAGTTCTGGCGCAAAATCCCATCTTATTTCTTGGAGGCGTCCAAAATTACAAAAATGGTATCAAAAGCTCCTCGTAGACGTGGACGAGCATAGGTGTGGGTGATGACGCCATGAAAGCGCTATGGTTGGGTTGCATGGTTGCTAGGCTAGCGCCCCTCGGCTCCCTCAGCCATTTCTCTAGGCTTTGTTTACGCCTCGTCTTAAACAGGTGCACATAACGCGATACAATATGAAAACAAACAGAAATTCACACTCTAAGAATCATTAAGTGCAACTTCCGGTTAAGGTTATAATTACTTTGTTGCATTCAATGAGATTTTTAATCTTACTTTCACTCTAAGAAGAATTCAGCGCAACCTCCGACACAAGCTTTCATTTAGCTTGAAATAACGGGAGAGGAAATAAACAAAGAAAACTCGTAGTAATTGATTTATTGTTTTATTTAATTATGGTGAGATTGCGTCATGCATTGGTATTGAATAAAAACATTTGCCGGCAGATTGTAAATAAGTTGAAAGCCGGTTAAATTGTATTGATAACGAGCTTTGGTGTGATATTATGCGGCAAGTTTAAGGTTAATAGAATTAAGTTTTTAAACGTAAACAGCAATTGATTATTGCAGATAAACTTTGATGTGATTAACAGAAATATGTAATTACATGACCAACTTGTTTAGTTTAATAAAAATCGTTTTTTTCTTTTTAAGATATGTTTTATTTAAAGCTTTCTACATAAATGCATTTCTGTGTTTTTTATTATCATTACTACGGCATTATGCAATGTTGCGAAATACGCACACATATTTCCCTTGGATCTTTTTCACGTAGAAGTAGTCGTTACTAAAGTTAAAGTTAGAAAATTGTATTTTTATAATCGACCGATCTCATCAAAGTTTATATGATCTATTAGAAATATTAAATCGTTTGAATTTATTTAAATAAAATTATATATTTTCCCATTCTCTTCAATGACGAGCAAGCTAAAGCTAAAACAGATTACCAGGCGACCAGACGCTGTCACAGGCAATCAGAACTCAGCAGCGGAATCGCAATCTTTGCAGATCAGAACAATCAACATTTTACTCCTCATGTATAATTTGTATGAGACACAATTTGCTTTTCAGTTTTAATTATTACCTATATTGCCGTTAGCGTTATTCACTTTTGCTTCTTCGTGCAACCTGCCGACGGCGTAAGTACCTAGTTGTAGTTTTTTATTAAACCACAAAACACAAATAAAAGAAAATGCACCGTGAAGGTTGACAACGCGTCACATCTTTACAAACATGAGTGCACACGTTTAAATTATGTGCTCCTGCTACTCAACTTTTAGTACCACTTCTTTGCCACTGCTATTATTTTGAAATTTCCATAATATCACAAAATTGCAACTTCCTTTTCAAAAAAGTCTTGAATATACTTTAACTTGTTTTCCTCGGTCTGATAATTAATTGGCCATCCGGATGCTTGTTGCTTCATTATTATAAATTTATTCATCATATTCGTGAAAAGCCCTCCGCTGGATGTTACAGTATCGTATTGCTCTATTTCATAACTCCATATTTCATACATTTTAAGAATTCGGTAGCCTTTTTCCAGAGATTTTCTGACTTCGTCAATCACCCATGTACCCAACAATGTTCTTTCACTGTCATTATGGCTGCAGTCCTCAACTTGCTCTTTAGTTTTCCTGCAAACATAACATAAGGTAAACATTAATTTATTATTTTGCTTAATAGGTATAATTGGATGAAATAAGTTTTGAGGGTGTAATATTTTACATTTAATTAATCCGTTGAGCTTTTAAGATCTACTTTTGAGCAACTTTCATGACCAATGTATAGTTTTGGATGGCCAATAGGAAAATTCCCGTACTTACACACCCATGGATATAAGGAACATTTAATTTTTTCATCGGGCTTGCACTTATAATACGTAAAAACGTTTCCTGTTCTTCCACCGTAGAAGGCATCTCTCGGGTTTAATGGAATATTGGCGAGCAGGGGATGATCAACCAACTGTTCTATTTCTTTATTATTTTTCTTTTCTAAATGAAATTCACATTCCCACATTTCAATTACTTCATATTCAAGTGTTCGTAATCTTTCTGTTTTAGAAACTGTTGCATCATACCGTCTGTTTAATGAATCATTGGTGCATTCGTACCATAATTGATCTCTGTTATACCTCAAACATTAAGGATGCCCATGAAAATAACATCTGTGGCACTCAAGCACCTGTTTTGTTTCCATACAATATCCATCAACTTTAGTTCCTTTAACTTCCACTTCTTTCGTTTAGTCGCGTGCAAGATGTTAATTTTTGGTTTAGATTCCTCTCATAACAACCAGAGTATAGCTATGTCGGATTGATTTTCGGAATTTCGACGAGAAACTAGGTTACAAGCAGAAGCGATTGTAGTTGCCTCCAGAAACAGACACGCATTGCATTCTTTCAGCATTAGTTCTCTTAATTTTAAACAAGCTTCTGTTAGTATTTTTATGTCACTGAAACAATACGAATTGCTTTTGTAAGTCAAAGTAATCTTCCTTATGTTCTATAGTTATGCTATGCCAGCTCTGCGCCAAAATCCTATGTACTTTTAAAGGGCCCTCTAAAAACTCAAAAGTGGTTATAAAATTAATAGAAAAAGATAGCATGATATGCAATGCTCTCTTGGCCTCTCTCTCCCACTCACACAAACAAAAGAAAACTGCTGTAGATTGCGTCATGCACTGGTGGCGAATGCAACGTGCACTAAGAAGTAATAAAGTTTTGCCAAATAAACTTGCAGAACAAGCTTTGCCTCACTGCTTGCAGGCAAAAATTTC
The DNA here is from genome assembly GCA_963930735.1 of Dioctria linearis. Classification (NCBI taxonomy): domain Eukaryota; kingdom Metazoa; phylum Arthropoda; class Insecta; order Diptera; family Asilidae; genus Dioctria; species Dioctria linearis. Next base: position 129,707,347 of record OZ005740.1, on the reverse strand, counting down.
ACGATGAATAAGATGCGGTTGCTTGGCATTGAAAATATCGCGATTCCACTAATGAGTTCTGATTGCTTGTGATGGCGTATGATCGCCTGGTAGTCGGTTTTAGCATTTAACTTGTTCGTCATTGAAGAGAATGGGAAAATATATAATTTTATTTAAATAAATTCAAACGATTTAATATTTTTAATAGATCATATAAGCTTTGATGAGCTCGGTCGATTATAAAAATACAATTTTTTAACTTTAACTTTAGTAACGACTACTTCTACGTGAAAAAGATCCAAGGGAAATATGTGTGCGTATTTCGCAATATTGCATAATGCCGTAGTAATAATAATAAAAAACACAGAAATGTATTTATGTAGAAAGCTTTAAATAAAAAGGAAGAAAACGATTTTTATTCAAATAAACAAGTTGGTCACGTAATTACATATTTGTCTTAATCACATCAAAGTTTATCTGCATTAATCAATTGCTGTTTACGTTTAAAAACTAAATTCTATTAACCTTAAACTTGCCGCATAATATCACACCAAAGCTCGTTATCAATACAATTTGACCGGCTTTCCACTTATTTACAATCTGCCGGCACATGTTTTCATTCACTACCAGTGCGTGACGCAACCTCACAATAATTAAATAAAACAATAAATCAATTACTACGAGTTTTCTTTGTTTATTTCCTCTCCCGTTATTTCAAGCCAAATGAAAACTTGTGTCGGAGGTTGCGCTGAATTCTTCTTAGAGTGAAAGTAAGATTAAAAATTTCATTGAATGCAACAAAGTAATTATAACCTTAACCGGAAGCTGCACATAATTATTCTTAGAGTGTGAATTTCTGTTTGTTTTCATATTGTATCGCGTTATGTGCACCTGTTTAAGACGAGGCGTAAACAAAGCCTAGATAAATGGCTGAGGGAGCCGAGGGGCGCTAGCCTAGCAACCATGCAACCCAACCATAGCGCTTTCATGGCGTCATCACCCACAACTATGCTCGTCCACGTCTACGAGGAGCTTTTGATACCATTTTTTGTAATTTTGGAGGCCTTCATAAAAAATAACATGGGATTTTGCGCCAGAACTACCTTTTGATACCATTTTGAGAATTTAGATCTCCATAAGAAATAACATGGGATTTTGCCACCGAACTCTCATAGCCTATCTACCGGCGCGTCATTTGCATATTGCACATTCTTGCTACTTCCACAACAAGATATTTGATTATTTCAACCCATCGCTTACCTCTAGCAGCGCTGCGTGACGTCACTAAACCCAACTACCAAGTGTGCACCTGACTCAAATAATTACCTATCAATAAATCATCTAACAACATACAATTAACTACTCACTACTCAACATTTGCAAATTTAATGACTACTAACAATAACCCGTCATCAATTACATACAATTAACTACTCATTACACGCCTTTTACATATTTAATGAACTCACACCAAAACCGATTTTGGTTCCCAGGCCCAAGCGACCCAATACCTACTAAAGTCCTATGAGCAAACATTTGTTTTATAAATAGAAACATTTTCCGGCGAACTTCGTTACTTATTATGCACACCGCGAGTAAATCAGCTTTTATGTAATAATATTAAAGTTGTAATGACTTTCTTCAGTAAGCTTAGTCTGCAAATAAGCTTTGCGTAACTTCTTTTAGAATGAAGAAAACATAGTCCAAAAGTCTTTGAACACCATCAGATTTAAAAAGGCTATGCAAGTAGCCTAGCACACAATGTTAAGATTGCGAATCTGATAATGTCACGATGAACATTTTAGATATCTTACTTTTTTGGAATTTAGCTGTATTGATGCATCCAAAGGACTACACCTCGCGGCGAACCAGGTCGTAGCAGCGAGATGTCATCTACATACAACGTAGTATAAACAAATTCTTGTATTGCATGGGAATCTAATTATAAAGACCCTCCTAAACTGCCCCTTCATATTCTAAAAACTCACTTTCTATGATGACAACTTCAGTCAATTTATTTTAGTATTAATTTCCATAGTTTATAAGCGATAAATCTCCACACAAAATGAAATTTGTAACGCAGATGAGCAGTTATTTATTATCAACGAGCTTTTAGTTAACTGGGGGCCCTTTAATACATAACTCTAATTACAGTAATCTATAGTATACCCCAAATAAACTAATCCTTGCAGCTAAATAGCAAGTGGCCAAGAGATTTCTATCAATCCAGAACTATAGTTAGACATATGACTATGTAACTCAAGGCTTTGAGCGAAGTTTTGATATTAATCGAGTATACCCTATTCAGTGCATACCAGTCGAGACGTGTGTAGGAATTAAACAACCAATTCAGCTAGAAATCTGTACAAACTGTTACCGATTTGATCGCCTTGCACACATAATTTGACTCTTTGGCTCCGACTAGTCTAGCGATGTGGGTAGTTGCTTCCTTTATTCGTTCCTTTATTCGTTCCGAACTACTATCAGCGAAATAAAAGATGCTTGAGAAGCGTAGAAGATGGAAAATGCGTTTTCATGTGCATATAATCATCAAAATAAGATATATGAACCCATAAAGGAAGATAAATGTTAAAATATATTCTGCTTTAGTTCCTAACGAATAGCTGCGAAAGCGCGCTTAAGGAGTTTTCTTGAGAAAATGCAAAAATGTAAATTTACGATGCCCCTTGAAACATACCCAAAACTTTAAAAAAGGATCGAGGGGTGACAACCTCCACCTGAATCAAGCTTTAAAAGCAATGCCAAGAGGAGTGAATGTAAAACGTTGGGAACAACTTATTATGAAAAACCTTTTTTTTCGCACCTGCTGTACAATTTAATTAGTTTCACTGTCTTAAAAATCCTTTGTGTGAAATCTTTATATTTTTCTATCACATTAATCCAAAACATAATGAAAGGACGAGTTTTATATCTAGCTATTCGTTAAATTATAAATTTCATTATTGAATACCTGGAAAATGTTTTCGAGAATTGTTATTTAACTTTATTCTGCACAGGCGGTGAGAGTACTCCTCATTGTGGTTGGAAGGAAGGAGTCTAGCGTTTGATAGCTTGTTAGATTGTAGATGGCCTGGTAAGGTGTATAGTTATATAATGCAAAAGGTAAAAATTTACGTCAGTATAGTTTCACACGCTCGTTAAGGCTAGTGCGCGATGCAGTCTTAAATTATGGATGAAATTATTGTTTCGAAAACTAATACGTTTCAGCTAAGTCTTTTAGTAATTAAATGGATAATGCATCCTATTTAGATATAGTGTAATTTTGTGTGATACTAACGTCCACCATTGACTTTGTTTGTTTTTGTTATGTACCTATGTGTACTAGCTAATTTCTACAACATAAAAACAAGCAAAAAAGCTAGAATTGGTCTAAGACCAATTCTTATGATACCCTAGATAAATTCTCGTTTGTAATATCGTATGGTCACCCATCTGCGCAAGTTTGATTTTTGAATACATCTCTAGAATGGTGAAATGACTTGTCAATACATTAAAATCGTATAGGACTGGTCGTTTTCACAAGATGCGTAAAAATCCTAAACTTTTATATACCAACATCAAGAAGGGGTTGCCCGATTTAGTCCATTTCTGAAATTATATTTACTATTTTTATAAAAACAAAATGTACAAAATTTCAGCTGTCTACGTCGCTCGACGCGTTCTCAGGCAGTGTCCAAATATGTAGTGAATAATGAAATTTTTGTATGGCAACCCTACGAGGGAGTTAACCGATTTGTCCCAATTTCGAATTTAATTTTACTATTTTCTTTAAAAGCCCATGTGTAAATTTCAGCTGTCGTGTACTTAGAGAGTTATCTTTAGGGACAGACGGACATGCTAAAATCAAAGTAACTTTTAATTTTATGCATGGGTGTCCAATCCATTTTGCTCTACCATCATTATTTCTAGCTGGTACAAATGGAATGACAAACTTAGTATACACTTTAGATTTCACCTATGGTATAACAAATATTCGTGTTTGTGAAACATTATTACTTGGTATTTGTCCAATTTACTTACATGAAACCGGTCGGTGAAACCAAAATTAGTTCTGATAGGGATATCAACCATCAGTATCAGTATTTCCCCAAATATATATCCAGTGGGATAATAAAATTTAGAAATACCTGAATTACATACAAAAATAGACAAAATGGGTCTTAGATGATATATTTTCACAATAAATAAATTTTGAAGCGCAGATACTTGATAATTAAAAACAAAGGTAGGAATTGGCTAGCAGTCGGCTAAACTACCTGCTATCATGTCTTTGCAGTTCTAACTATAACTAAGCATGAAAATCAAAATTACTGCTGTGGATTAAATACCTTTCCAGGAATGTTCATGATTCTTTAGTGCACAGTTAAAATTATAATACATTATATTCGTTTTTTATCTCTATGATGGGAATAAAAGCAAACCCAGCAATCTCCAATTTTGAAAAAAAAATGAGGTAAGAGCGTATTCTAGATAACACAGTTAATCTAAATTCATGTGACTAAATTTAAATTTCAGAATTCACCTACTTCATTGTGAAATTTAAAGGAGAATATTACATATCAAATCAAAAACCGCAATATTTTTATAAGTGCATAAAGCAAACATAGCAACCTCCATAAAAGTGGAGATTGCTTGTTTTGAAGTTGAACGTTCGGTATTATAAGGTGATCATGAAGGATTTTACTGGTTTAGATATTGGTTCCAGTTATTGTATTTTGCTCCGTTACTTTTTAATTTACTGTTATTGTGAGGAAAATTCCGTTAACTTTTGCCTCGGTATTAGTTTGGAATTTCGTTCTTCCTTGTTAGTACACATTTGGATTTTGCGCAGTAAAGACCTGTGTAGCTTCGTAACTTTAGTCATTTTTGATTTGGATTTTTTGTAAAAATGGAAGTTAGTCCTGCCCCGGTTAGCCCTAAAAAAGCCAGGAAAAGGGTTTCACAGCCTGATAAATGGAAAGTTAATGTTGCGAAAAAGAAAGGTAAAAGGGTATTTACTATCGTTATAAATTATTTTCTAAAACGAGTTACTCCAGTAAGGAAAAGCCCAAATTACCCAGATGTGGACATGATTCTCAAGCATTTATGTGCTCTTCCCTGACGGAACGAGACGTCGAAGTTTTTCATTCGGCATTTTATAACAATCCGAACAAGATTCGCCAAGATGCGTTATTATTAAAATTTTGCTCACCTCGATTGGTGATAAGAAGAAGACCCACGAATGGAAATAATTCTGCAAAAAAGTTTCACACAAAATACTGTGTTAGAACAGCTGGAGGGCAGTTAGTACCGTTTTGCCAAAAAGCTTTCCTCTACATTTTAAACATTAAGAGATACCGAGTAGAACATATTTTAACAAAATTTGCGGAAACTGGGAGTTCACCCTCTGAAGGTCGTGGTGGCTATCGAAAGGCAGCCCTCTTTTTAGACAAAAGAAAAGGGGTTATAAGTTTTATCGAGAAACTGACATGTGTTGACGCTCTTTACTGCCGCAGTGCTACTTCCACACGAAGGTAATTTTTATATAGAACTTTTCCTAAATATTATAAAATTTATTTAACTATATACAGATACTTACCGTCAGAACTAAGCATCAACAAGCTTTGTGAAGTATACAATGCACAAGCACCTACCGAATGTAAGGTCAAGCCATGTCTATTTCGGCTAATATTTAATCGAAGTTTTAACTTGGGATTTGGATCACAACGGACGGATGTTTGCTCAAAATGTCTTGAATATGGAGAAAAGATTAAGACAGAGAAAGATGAAGTCAAGCAATCGGAAATAAGCACCACATTAAAAATTCATAAAACTTGGGCCAGAGCATTTTTTTCCTTATTAAAAGATAACAATCCTGAAATTGACTACTTTCTTTCGAATGGCAAAAAAATTTAGATATGCCGAAAATACCCGACCAGAAAGTCTACTATAATAGACAACTATATTTATACAACTTTACCTTCGTTGTAGGGCCATCGGGATCTCCTCTTAATAAGGATAATGTTACATGGTTTTTGTGGACAGAAGTTGAGTTTCGGAGGAGTTCAAACGAGACCGCATCCGCTGTATTTCACAAGTTAACCAGGCTTGATTTGATTGGGAAAATTAGAGTAAGATTGATGGCTGATGGATGTGGAGGCCAAAATAAAAATTCAAATATGATTGGAATGTATTGCTTCTGGCTGTTGAAAAAAGATCCCTCGCATATAACTGAACTGGAGTTAATTTTTCCGATCGCTGGTCATTCCTTCCTCCCATCTGACAGGGTGTTTGGGAATATCGAAAAAGAATTGAAGAAGAGGGAAATTATTGAAAATCCTGATAAGTATGTAGATGTTATATCATCATTTAGTACCGTTCTTAGACTTGGTAGAGATTGTACGGTGTTCGATTGGAAGTAGGCAGTGCACGAAATCATTAAACCACTTGCATGTTGGCACTTGAAATTTGGACTATGTAAGCGATATTTCTTGAAAAAAGTGAGAACTGGGCAAAATATATTGATTCAGGGCGAACCCTACTATATGAATCGACATGGCTGTTTTAGGCGAATCACGAAGAAGGGTAAGACGATTGCGATGATGTCTCCGAGTAAAAAAAATGTACGTAGACGTGAAACTTAATCAATTGAAAATAAAGAATGTCCAGAACCTCCTAAATAAACGTTGGGAAGAAAACTAGAGATCCAATACTGAACTGAACTTCTTCCAGCGTATTATAGACTATGAAGCTTCTGCCGGTAAAACTGCTGATACTGTAAATAGTAAGACTGAAAACGAGCTTTGTGAGGGCCAATTAGACGAAATCGAAGATTTAGTAGCCTAGAAACAAAAGATAGCTATCACTGTTGTAACTATTACATTTCAATAAAAATATTCTGTTATCGAAATTTTTGTATTTCCTTTTATCCTATTATTTCTTGGGTTCTCGCATTTTCCACTGTGAAGCCAGCAACCTCCGTCTTACTTAATTTCAAAGTCCTCAAAATCCAGCAAAATCCAAAAATAAAACGGTTATAGTGCTTACCTTTTTAAATTTGTGGGTACAAATTTTAAATAACAGTCATTCTACTATGTGTATCTTAAATAGGAATCGACAAAAAGCTTAAAAAATGTTGTCAGTATTCGTCTAGACTTTTTTGCTAAATAACTCGAAACCTAAAAAAGTGGAGTTTGCTGGGTTTGAAATTAGACCACTCTATTGTTTTTTCAAGTTTTACTAATATAAAAGTGTTATTCTTTATATTGTCGGAGTATTGTCAATTTTCGTTTCGTTTCCCTTTTCATTAAAAACAACTTTTCAATACATACAGTAGTAGTTCACATACAACATCTAATCATCTCCTCTGGGCATCACAGTCTATTGGTTCGTTTCGGTCTAATTCTTCAAGTTCCCTATGAAACCCCACAGTAAAAAAATTGGTTAAATTTACCCCGTTTGCTGGACAACATGAATTTTCAATCCATTCACGATAATTTTAAATATTTTATGCCCCATGATCATGGTGTTTTAAATTTTTTACCACGAATGGTGTAAAAATGCATTTCTACGTCCGAATGAGACTTGTTTTGTATGAAAAAGTCAAAATTATTATCCGGAGAAAAAAAACACGCAGCGGTGCTCTATCTGGCGGAAAACTTCGGAAATGTTTTTTTTTAAAACTATGATCGATATAACTTAAATGTAGTTGTATCTAAACTCCGTTCGGTGTAAAATGCATCAGGTTCTAGCGTGCTTAGAAAATTTATGAAATATAATTTCATATTTGTAGAAGCAAGTGTTTTATAAGTGCAAGTTGAAAGTGTCGAGACAGTATTTAGTTTTATTAAATTTTTTTTTACACGTATAACATATTCGAAAATCTCTTTGGAACGGAGTTGCACACAAGAAAAGATGCAATTCTTTATTAATAGCATATTAAAAATATTTTTATTTCAGATCACATCCAAAATTATTACATTTCGATGCAGTAAATAGTTTTGGATATTATCTAAAATCAAAATATTTTTATTTCTCTGCGAAAGAAACATTAAAATCAAATTTGTACGAAAATCAGTTTAAAATTACACAAATGCAGATTTATTTAAACTAAGAGCAAATAAATTTAATCCAAGAGCAACTAAGTTTAACTCAAGAGCAAATAACTTTAACCCCAATACAAATGAGCTTAACTCAAACACAAATAAGTTTAACTCAAGAGCAAATAAGTTGAACCCAAGAGAAAATAAATTTACCTAAATTCTCAATAAGACATTTTAATAGAAAATTTTTCAATTTCAATTCAAATCAACATTTTATTATTTCATTTTGTCATTAAAAACCATAATAAGCTTCAAACATTGGGAAAAATTTTAGAGCAAAATTCGTCGATGATAAAGCAACGCGAACCCAAAAATTGTCAGAATAAATAATAGCAAAACCTTATCGCTAAGAAATGGAGTCACGTATTTTTCAATTAGTTTGTGCAGATTCCATCACTCATCACAGCGCTGAAGCAACAGTGACGATTGCAGATTTAAAGTGGTCTTCTATAAAATTTTCTTTAATGCTTTAAGATGAGCAGTGACAGATATTTCAGCGCAGGCAGTTCTGATGAATGACAACCCAAGCTGCCTAAGATGTGGAGTTGCCAAGCAATAGTAGCAGAGTTGGACAAAAAGGAGAGATGTAAATCGTAATGAATCGAAATTCAAAGAAAACTAAGAAGAAAGTTAAAATTCGACAAATTTTGCTCTAAAATGTTTGCCTCCTTATTCTCCTATGCTCAACCCAATAGAACAATCGTTTTCTAAAATGACATTACCTAAAATTGGTCATGGGCATACTCATGACCAATTTTAGGTGATGTTAGTTAAGAGCATAACATTGTTAAAGTTATTGAAGAAGCCTGCAACAAGTCACACCGACAGATTGCGCCAATTACGAAATGCACTTGGTTTTACTCATCCTTAAGCCAATGGAAGGGCAGCCTTTGCACTGACCATTTGTTCAGAAATTTTACCTATATCATCTTTTATAATATCCTTCATCTTAATGTCATGTTTGAAGAAGTTGTCAATGACAAAATGAAACAATAAAATGTTGATTTCAATTGAAATTGAAAACTTATTTTTGCTTGGGTTAAACATATTTGAGTTTGGGTTAAACTTATTTGTGCTTGTGTTAAACTTATTTGTGTTTGGGTTAAACTTATTTGCTCTTGGGTTTAACATATTTGTGCTTGGGTTAAAATTATTTGTGATTGGGTTAAACTTATTTGTGCTTGGGTTTAACTTATTTGTGCTATTTCTTTGAGGGCTATCAAGTATGCTTTGCTTGCATCTGTAACATTTTATTGTGATGAGCAGCTTCATTATGTACAGTTATAAAAGGAACCAAAAAACAATTAAACTGACTTTCAGGTATATTTAGGATAAAGTGTAAATGGCAAATGGCAATCAACGGAATTGAGACATATTTGAGCGGCTTACTGCATAAATCGATTAACTCCATAAAAAAAAGGTAGAAAACATTGATAAATTTCTATACATTTCTTGTGAAAAAACAAATATCAATACATTTTCTATTATGGAATTATTGGATTTGTGCAGTTACCAGCTCATTTATAAGTAGAACTGTAATACCACATACCATAAACCAATAATTGCTTTTATACTTCAATTCTTTGGAAATACGTCAACATAGCTCTCATGCCATTTGCGGCCATTCACTTAAGCGGAGATTAACTGAAGCCTTCCCTGAGCTTTAGAACAATTGTCAGAATTCTTTTTCAACAAGGTTGATGGCAAGTTTATATTACACCTGACGATGACGAATCATCAAAGTCGTCGGCAAAATGCACTATAGGCACGCCGTCACGAAGAAATTCAGCAAATCAGGGGAATTTATTCTTGAAGACATCGAAGAAAACTACCAGTTTGGACTATCATCTCTTCATGCTCGATGAAGTTCATGGAATTTGTACTGCACACAACTTATGATTTAAGCATCTGCGTACTCGACATTCGAAACAACGAAAAAAATATAAACAGAAACTTTTAGCAGAAAAGACAAGGACACAAAATATATTTGACACAAATAGGGCTTATTATGAATTTAATTTTAATTTTATTTTTATTTCTTAATCTAATGACTGCCTACTAATATAGCATTATAAAGTTAGTATGCATGAAACAACAACGACAAGCTTAAGAATTAGAACTATTATTGCCGATGCTATTGGCAATGTAGGGCGAATATTTTGGATTGGAAGCCACTTGTATACCCAAAAAGAGGCTTATTTATAGGACCATGGAGCCAATGCCTAAGATCAATTGACAAGGCAGGGTGTGTGAGATGCAAAAAATTTAGAATCTAGAGAGAATCTTCTACCGCTTAAACAATAAACATCCTTTATTTTATCTTACCTTTTAGGTTTAGTTGTTTTAGTGCTTAAATACATTCTGTCAACTGTCTATATCTGTCAAAGTCAAAATACTTCCTAAACGTAGTTGAAGAAGAAATTGTTGATACGGTCAGTTTAAAGAGCTGACAGAAGCGAAAATAATCAAGCAAACACATCCGTAAAAGAAACCGACCAGTCTAAATGGAGCAATTATAGACACGGAAATTAGACCTATTCAATTAATGAAGCCTGCCTTCTAGAAGCAGGAAAGTATCATACAACAGCCAAGTATCAAACAGCAACACCTAAGCGCATCGTTGATTATAGACCATAAAAAGCAGACAACAATAACTAATTGGTTAGTTGCGGCCCGCAGGTTGCCCAACAACACATTCCTAACCAAAACCCTACGGCTTAATGCTGTTGGCCCACTTGAAGATTAACGTACGTCATTCGGGATCATTTGATAAGCGGCAAGCTCACCTCTTATTCCATTTTCCAACTTTCTTGGCCCAATCGAAGGTACGTGCCCATATTTCGTTCCCCCAACCTTGTGTCGGATCAATTGATTTCCAGTGCATGTTGTTAAGGTAGTCTGAATGAATTCTGCACAAAAGATCGAAATAGTAAATGATAAAAAAATTGTATGACTTATGTTCAAATTCAAATTCAAATAAAGTTTATTTCAACGCTACACAAGTAAGACAAATCTTATAGTTATGTGTAGGTAGGATAATGGAAAAAATTTAATCTTAAACATTACTGAAACTAAACCAAACTTACACAATAAGATACATAATATCTAAATTAATAATGATAAATACAGTTTGCTTTATTACTATGAAAACATATCAAATGTACCGGTATGCAGATCTTAAATATTCCGTTAAATTGTTCCGAAAACTATGATTGTTCCTGCTCCTTCTAAGGTGCAGAGGAAGAGAGTTCCAGAGTCTTGTGGATTGAATTAAAAATTGACGACCACTTGAAAGACAAGTGGACCGAGGAATGTTTAGTGAAAAAGTTCTTACGGAATGAGAAAAATCCAATCTAGTATATAGGTAGTCAGGTTGCTTGGTAATCATCAAATTACGAAGGAATAATATCGCACGATATTTAAAGTAAGTTTCAACGTGCATCCTAAGATTGAATTTAAATATCCCGAAATTGAATCAGAACCACGAAAAACTTCACATCCATAAGTCATGAGGGGAACAATTAACGATTTAACTAACATAATCCTCGTGTCAACAGGAGTAAAGGCCGCAGTGACAGAAAGTTTGCGCGGCGTTCCATAAACTTTGCAGATAAGCGCGTTAATGTGATTCGACCAATTTAACGTACGATCCAAAGTTATTCCAAGATTCTTTACTGTACTACTGTAAGGAATAATTACATTGTTTAGAATAACATTCGGAAAGCAGGAAGTGTCTAATTCACTTTTATAGATCACGATAGCATTAGATTTAGAGGCATTTAAGCTCAAACTATTATTAACAGCCCATTCCAGCACATCAGCGAGGTCTTCGTTCATACGGCATATGGCATCCTCCAGCAATCCCAACGGCCTAGAAATGTAAAGCTGTATATCATCAGCATACATGTGGTAATCACAATTTCTCAGAACCATTGGAAGATCGTTAATAAATATAGTAAATAATAAGGGACCCAGAATGGAGCCTTGAGGGACTCCACTCCGCAAAGGTAGGAAGCCAGAAGCAGAACTAGAACAGACCACACTCTGATGACGCCCGCAAAGGTAAGACCAAACCAACGTGCATGCAGAATTAGAAAAATTGAAATTAAATGCCAGCTTACGTAATAATACTATGTGGTCAACTGTGTCAAAGGCCTTGGAAAAGTCAAGGAGGACGAGTGCCGTAAATTTGTCACTATCAATTGATTTCCTAATATCATCTGTTATATTTAGCAACTCTGAAGTGCAGCTACGCTTGGATCTAAAACCCGATTGAAGATTAGATAGGAGGTTCTCCTCATCTAGATAACTGCTGATTTGGGTGTGCAGGATTTTTTCAAAGGCTTTAGAGAGAAAAAGCAGTATGGAAGTAGGACGATACTCCGTTGAACTACGAGACTTCTTGGGAATGGGAATAATTTTAGAATACTTCCAAATAGAAGGGATCGTAGATCTTAAAATAATGTTGTTGAAAAAGTAGGGGAGATTTGGGAGTATAACAGGCAAAGAACTTTTATAAATTTGGGGTGAAGGTCATCCAGTCCAACAGCGTTAGATTTCACAGACATAATAGCAGAATAAACGTCTGCCTCGCTAACTTGACTAAAAGCAAACCCATCAAATTGTTCAAGTATATTTAAATCACTAGCATAATCACTGACAGTATAGCCCGGGCCATTTGAGTTATTTGAAGCAGAGACAAACATCTGGTTTAACTCACATGGGTTTACAAATACGGTTGAACTCCTAGATCGCCCAACCCCAATACTTCTAAGATTCTGCCAGAGTTTTTTGGATGGAATATTGCTTTCAAATTTTGACCTATAATATTGAAACTTGGCACGGGATATTTCATTATTAACTGCATTACGAGCGGACCGAAAAAGGTCCCAGCAATCAGGTGTACGGAAGCGACGCCATCTACGATATGCATTATTTCTTCGCAATATCAATTGCCTGATTCTTACCGTAAACCAAGGAATTTGGGTATTGATAATGCGACGATGTTTCAGTGGGACATATTTATCGAAAAGTTGTTTAATAAGCCTCGTAATATAATCAAGTTGATCATCAGGTGATGTTAATAAACGTCAAACGTTTGTGCCTCCTCCAAAAATGCATCAAAGTTAATATCATTAAAATGTCTATAAGAAAAATTTAAATCACTTATAGATTCAGAACAATGGTTGTAAATTCCCAAGATTAAGTCATATTTGGAGAATGCAGATAGCGACATCTGATTAAAAAACAGCATCTGATTAGGGTCAGCAACAATGAATAAATCCAATAGGGTTGCAGAAGTTGAAGTGAAGTGAGTAGGTTCAGAATTATACACACTCAGGCTGTATGTGCTCAATATCTCGCTGAATGATGACGTGGTAGCATTAGGGGTAGACATATTAACATTGAAATCACCTGTAATAATAATATGTTGATAAATATGACTCAACTCAGATAGGACTGCCTCCAAAGGAGAGAAATCCATAACATTGGGAGGTCTATATACGACACCAACCAGACATTTTTCTGCATTAACTACAATCTCAACAAATATATATTCTATAGGACGATAATCTGACCGAGCCACAACACGAGCACGAAATGAATCTTTAATGCGGCCGACACGATCATTCCAAAAAATCATATAATTATTTAAATCTAAAAGCTCATCAGCAATGTGCGATCTCAACCAAGTCTCGGAAATACAGATAATATCAAGAGAAGAAACGCTAAAAAGATCACGAAACTCATCAATCTTGGGATATAAACTTTGAGCATTTAGATGACAAATTTTAAGACCACTACACTGATTACACATGATATCCAGCAGAACGCCTGAGTTGTTCAATCCGTCAGACTCAGCAGAAATGGCATTATCCATTATCCAAATAAAAAAGAAACAAGATATGAAAAGGAGCAGGAACAATAACACAAGCTGTACATATAGCTAGAAGAAAAAATAATATAGTATAATAATTAAACAGGAAAATTAAACTCAAATGTAAAATACGTAAGAGTAAAATAATAAAAATTAACCTAAAAACGTGAAAAAAAGAGTTCAATTTGACTGAGAACTTCAATAAAAACAAAGAGCAAATTGATAAATTTCAAATAGAAACATAAAAAACTAATATAAAAATAAACAACACTTAAACCTAATCTAAAATGGAAGCAAAAACACTGAAAAGAACATTTCTATTTCCCATCAACGGTAGCTGCAAGTTGTTTAAGCATAAACAAATTAAGAACAGGTCGTGCATTGCAGTTGGGCTTCAGTCTCACAAAGGCAATTCCATTACGAGATGAAACCGAAAATAAATGTTTCTGCTTCCTCAAACGCTGAGCCTCTCGATAAACAACGTAATTCTTTTTACTGAGGCTCTCATGAACAAAAATTCTTTTACCAGAATCGAATCCAATGTCACGTAGTGATAGCCCTTGCTGTGGAAGTTTAAGTTTAGCACTGACCGCTTTTAAAACGCTAGTTTTGTCCCGAGTTGAATTTAGCTTTATTATAATCGAACTATCCGGATTACTTTTGTTTTTAGCACGAAAAATCTCCGGTACGGGGGGAGTGGTGATGACAATAGATTTACATAGGCTGTTAAATATATTTATTAAATTTTCGTCGTCTGTACTGGGAACACCATTTAACAAGATAGATTTAGAATTAAGCTGTCTTTCAAGAAAATCAATCCTGTCCTCAAAAATCGTGAAAGTGTCAGTGAAATGTGCTGTAGTTTTTGATAAGTTTACTTCCACTTCAACACGTTCATGTAACTTGTTTACCTGCGTCTGAAAATCGCTTTTGATTTCCTCGAGTTTGTCAGTCAGCTCCTTTGCAATATTGTTAATGCGTGCCTTAAGATCATCCAAAGTTGACTTCAATGACGATGCTTTCGTTGTTGCTGTTGTAGCACAATCCGGGATGTAAGTGGCTGGATTACTTTGTTTGTTATGCTTGCTTCGGGTGTCCCGAACTGTGACTGTATTTGCTGTAGGTGTGGTTGAAGAGGAATTTGTTGTAGCCATATTGACATGTGAAAATACTGAAAATTAAAATTGCTTGTAGACTTTTGAAATTCACAAAATTTAGCAAGCTATCAAAGTGTAGCTACAAATAAGCAGTCCAACAAATGAAAAAACCAAATTTGAGGAAAAAATTTGCACGGTGAGAATAAAAAAACTATAAAAACTTGCGAGCGAAAATGACACGTCTAGTCGCACATACTCTTCTTCTTCCTGTTCAGTCCACTTACATATTAACATTCTCCCGATGCATTCAAGATCCATTGATACCTCGATCTTTTCTAAAAATATAAAAAAGAAAACACGCAGAAACATTCTTTAACTTTCTATCCTATCGCTGCTTACAAGCAACACTCTTCTGACCCTCATTGTATGCCCTTTAAAAGCATGAGTTCAGTTAAAGCCAAAATGTATGCAATAAGAATAAGTAATTTTAATTTTTATATTTCTATATTTCTGTTTCTGTGCAGCTTCTGATGTAAAGATGTAGTAAAGAAGTTGAAATAGTGTATTTTATTAAAAAATTAATTTAGTGATCGGATGAGTTCTTGGATACTGGCTCCAAACCTTGTCTTGCTCATAAGCATCATCAGGATATAATGGCTATTATATTTGGATGCAATTCTATAGATTTCCAGATGACTGCAAAAAGAAGAGGTTTGAGTACGGAGGGAGTATATAACATTCTTGATGAAGTGGATCGAAACGAATCTGAGGACGAAAGGTGCGATGAAGAAGAATACGAAGAAATTATTAATCAAGTTTTCGAAATAGGATTTGAAAACTCTGGAAGGGTTAGGAGAAATTATTTTTCAAAATGTGGAAAATGAATTAGAACTCTTGGATACTCTACCAGTAGTAAGTCTAATTAGTATTGTGCACCACTTATCAAATTAAAAAAAACTAAAATGGAAGAAGAATCTGCTAATCTCCTCTGGACGGAAAATTTACCAGATCCACCAAACGAAGACTTGACTCCACTCAAATATTTTTAAAATGCTGCTGGATGGTGACGTGATCGAACAAATTTTTCAGGAAGCTAATAAATATGCCCTGCAAAAAGATGGAGTTGAAATTAAGGTTACCATAGAAGAAATAGAACAATTAATTTGAATTTTATTATATATGAGGCTAATGCGTATGCCACAATATAGACTTTGCTGGAAACCCTTACTGTCGTTTTAACCGCGTAGCCGACGCAATGCCAAGAAATCGTTATGAAAAGATAAGACAATATCTACATATAAATGACAATACAAAACAGAAGTCTACCACTGACGAAAATTTTGATAAACGTTTTAAAGTAAGACCACTACTAACTTGCTTGAAAAATAATGTGAAGAAACAAGCACCTGAAGAAAAGCAAGTTATTGATGAACAAATAATTCCTTTCAAAGGTAGGTCATTGCTGAAGCAGTATTTGAAAAACAAGCCCCATAAATAGGGATTTAAAGTTGTCACCAGGGCTGGTATGTCAGGGATAATGCATGATTTTGAAATTTACATTGGCAAAGATACATGCAGAGATTATGGCAGATGTTCTAGTAATATAGTCCTTCACTTATTATCAACCTTACCAAATATTCATAATTTTAAACTATACTTTGATAACTGGTTTTCCTCGCTTCAATTGGCAATTTCATGGGTTCTTTTGTGTTGGTACTATGAGATTAAATCGAATAGAAAATTGCTCCATGAAAATAGGACACAAGTTAAAAATACTTGGAAGAGGATCATATGATTTCAGAATAAATGATGACTACAATATTTGCCTAGTGAGGTGGTACGATAATATAGCTGCACAGCGTATAAGTTCTTTTGCTGGTGTAGAACTTGTAAGTACATATTGCCTATTTAGTCAAAATGAGTAGAAATACATCCACGTATAATGACCAGACGTTGTCAAAGTGTATAACGAATCGATGGGAGCAGTTGACTTAATGGATATGCTCATAGAGCTTTATCGGATAAATATCAGGTCAAAGAAATGGTATATGAGGATTATACTTTGGACCATAAATGTGCCAGTCGTCAATGCTTGGCTTTCATATAGGCGTCATTATAAACTGAAAGGACTACCCTCTGAATTTACGTTATTTCAAATTAACATCGCTCATGGACTAATTTCAACAGGCAAGCAGAACAATGTCAAACGGGGACGACCATCTTCGAAAAACTCTCCAACAACCTCAAAGCGTATTATTCGGGTTACTGAACCTATACATGATACAACGTATGAAAATCTAGGACACTTCCCCAATTACTCAAAGAAGAAAAATCACCGCCGAAACTGCAAAACAGGATTTACAACAGTGCGTTGCATAAAATGTAATATTTGGCTAAGCTTGACGGCAAAAAGAAACTGTTTTTTTAACTATCATACAAAATAAGTATTATGTGTGTGTATAGATATATATATGTATGTATGTATATAAATGTATGTGTATAGATATAATTTTTGTTAGATACTTATAGAATACATTTATTTTTTTTATTTTGATAACGAGTTCATTTCTGTTCTAAGAAATAAAATACGATATTGATGTGTGAGCTTTTGTGGACATTTTATTGCACTTGTATTGCATTAATGTTGCCTGTAAGCAGCATTTAATAAAAATCGTAGTGGTACTATTATAAACTTTTTGAACATTTTATGTGTTGCTTAGATCAACCTCATTCACAATAAGTAAAAAAAAAATTCTTAAAAGCATTCCGTTAATGAAGGATACACAAAATATGCACGATTGTATCTAAAAGATGAATAATTACCTACGAATTAGATGCATGTACATATATACATGCATACCTACAGAAAGAAAATAATTCATTTCTCACAGTTAAGCTTCAAAATCTCACATT
Organism: Dioctria linearis; assembly: GCA_963930735.1. Taxonomy (NCBI): domain Eukaryota; kingdom Metazoa; phylum Arthropoda; class Insecta; order Diptera; family Asilidae; genus Dioctria; species Dioctria linearis. The sequence continues at coordinate 129,689,378 of OZ005740.1, read as the reverse complement.
GCGTCTGGGGAATACTTTTCATGCGCAAGTAATCAAATATCACTTGCCTGCGCCTGGAAAATGCAAGCTTGCAAATTCTTACGTGAAATTGCCGTCTGCAGTTCTCATGAGAAAGATTATTTTCCCAGCAAATTTTTATTTTAAATTTTTATATAAATTGACGAGATTTGGGGAATAAATATTCAGTATTTTTAAAACATCAAAAGGAGTCTTTGTAATTATTATACATTGGTGACCCCGACGTGATGTATTGAATGTTTCAGTACATCACCAACACAAGAACATAGCAACAGCTATCTACTTCATCTGCATAGGCAGGTACATACAAGCAAGAAGCAGTAGCTTCTCACTCAGTCAATCAGCAGTGGCTAACTATACAAGCAAGAAGCAGTAGCTACTCACTCAGTTAATCAGCAGTGGCTAACTATACAAGCAAGAAGCAGTAGCTACTCACTCAGTTAATCAGCAGTGGCTAACTATACAAGCAAGAAGCAGTAGCTACTCACTCAGTCAATCAGCAGTGGCTATCCATTCATTCCAGCAGTAGCTACTCATTCAGCCAAGCAGCAGTGGCTAGTAATTCAAACAAGAAGTACTGGCCATCAATTCATTGCAGCGGCAATAGCAACTATTCAAACAAGAAGCAGGAGCTACTCACTCAGTCCATCAGCAGCAGCAGTAGCCATCCATTCAGTCAAGCAGAAGTGTTTACAAAGTAACACTACCATCAACAACTGTACATCAGCATTATTCGCAAATAAGAATATTCGAAAGGTCCACGAAGCTACAATGGCCGATTTCAAAAGGCTGACAACCATCCAAACAGATATTGGTAAGGAAATAACCCAATTATATGAAAATTTCAGGAAGGAGAGAAGTGAACGAAGAACACTTGAGGGTACCAAGAGCTACCTAGAAAGGCTCAAAAATTCATGGGCTAAATTTGAGAAAACACATGAGCAACTAGAGGAAACGAGGGAAGGCAACAGAGACCATCCTTACTTCGCTCAAAATTATTATGAACAAGTCCACAAGGAATATGAAGAGCTTATGTTCAAGATAGAGGAACGTACGTCGCAAATCACGAACGCACCAATAGTCTCAACCCACAAACCGAGTGAAGGTACACATACAGCAGACCAACATGAATCGATTAAAGAGAATCTCGAGCAACTCAAGCTAAAGAACCAACTAGAGGGCACAATCTCAGCATTAGATCGAGTCATTAATAGAATCGAGACAGAAATGACAAACCCACAATCAGAGGCATACTACATCCAAAACCTTAAATTTGCCAACCAGTATTGGGAGCAAATATCATTGCTACATGGACAAATCATGGCAGATGTTAGCGATAAACCTTGCGACGTAAGCGCATATTCCATAATTGAAGACCGCTTCCAGATAATCGCCATAAAATTACAGGAACGGCTGGAAGAGCAAAGCACTTCTCTCGGCGGTAACAGCAATGTCAAGCTGCCAAAAATTACCCTTCCTACATTTGATGGAAGTTACACCAAGTGGACTCAATTCAAAGAACTGTTTACGCAACTAATACATAACCGACCATTGAGTGGAGCAGAAAAAATGTTCTACCTAAAGGCAAACCTAATAGCTGAGCCCAATCGACTAATAAAACATCTTCAAGCCACAGAAGACAACTATACTATGGCATGGAAAAGTCTCATAGAACGCTACGACAATCCAAGAACTATCGTAACGGCAATTCTGAATGACCTGTTAAGCCAGCCATGTCTCACCACAGAGACGACTTCAGGAATCAAGAGACTACATGACTGCACCAAAGAATGTCTATTAGCCCTCGAGAAACTGGGCATTCATATTAACGATTGGAGTCCTATATTGCTGCACCTACTATTACAGAAGATAGACAAAGGTTCGAGGAGACTTTATGAACAATCGCTGAAGTCTCCTCGAGAGCTGCAAGATATAAGCGACTTCTTAAAGTTCTTAGAGTCAAGATTTCAAATGTTAGAAGCAGTTCACACGAGGGAAGAGCGCAAGAAGACATCCACATTTACAGGTTCAGCTCAAGCACCCCAGTGTCCTGTTTGCAAAGCAGAACACAAAATCTACAAGTTCACCAAGTTCCTCTACTTGCCCTTAGAGAATCGAATTCGACTTGTCAGACAATTGCACTTATGTCCAAACTGTCGGAGAGTGGGTCACAAGGCTAAAGAATGCTCATCAAGCAGCTGCAGCAAATGTAACAAAAATCATAATACATTAATTCATGATTCGGAATTAGAAAGGGCCAAGTCTGCACCACGGCATGCTAATATCACCAGCTCTGCCAGCTCAAATGACCCACGCAGGTCAACCTTACCACATGGAAGGAAACCTGTCAGCAACCTTCAACCCAATGAAATAACACAGAGTACTATGCAATCAGTATCCAGTGCAACAAATATGAGTCAAATGTCTACAAAAGTGTCTCAAGTTATGCTAGCAACCGCTGTTATAAGAGTTAGCAGCGCTTCAGGGATTCTTGTGAACTGCAGAGTACTGTTAGACTCAGGCTCGCAACTTCACTTCGTTTGTGAACGATTAGTACAAACGCTAGGTCTGCAACGCCGTCGAATTTCTCTACCCATAAGTGGAATTGGAGGTCTCGAAACAAACGCACGGTACGAAACTGACCTCACGATTCATTCGAGGCTAAATGACTTTTCGACTGACATAAACGCAGTGATTTTAAAAACTATCACGGAACAACAACCTTCAATGAATATCAAAACAACTAGCTGGAATATTCCCAACAATATACAATTAGCAGACCCTGCATTCCACAAACCTCAGTCCATTGATATGTTGTTGGGGGCAGAGTATTTCTTCAGTTACTGGAAGACGGGCAAATCAGATTACATAATGACCTGCCGTTGCTCCAGAATACTAGGTTTGGATGGATACTTTCGGGAAGAATACAAGAAGAAACAAAGAGCAAGCAGAGTTGCTATATCGCAACTCAACCTTCAGTCACAGCATTGGAAAGGAAGCTCCAACAATTTTGGGAAATAGAAAATCACGACTCGCCTCCTAGGTACATGTCAATAGAGGAATGAGAATGTGAAGAACACTTTCAAACCACCGCTCAACGATCAATTTCGGGACGATATACCGTAAAACTCCCATTCCGGGAAAAACCGTCAAACATTGGGTCATCCTTTGACGTCGCAGCTAAGCGATTTTTCGCCTTAGAAAGAAAACTGTATATGAACGAAAACACTAGAATACAGTATATAGAGTTTATGAAAGAATATGAAGCTCTTGGTCACATGCAGCCCATCGCAAGGGAACTCATTTCTCATATACATTATTATATGCCACACCACTGCGTCACGAAGGCTGACAGCACCACCACTAAGTTTCGGGTGGTATTTGATGCATCAGCTAAAACAACATCAGGGAAATCGCTCAACGACATTTTGATGGTAGGGCCAACAGTTCAGCCGGACTTATTTTCCATCTTAAGCAAATTCAGGATTCACAAGTACGTGATGACGGCAGACATTTGCAAAATGTATCGTCAGATTGAAATACATCCAAACGACAAAAGGTTTCAGCTCATATTGTGGCGTGATTCCAAAGAGAAACCACTTCAAACGTACCAATTAAACACTGTTACCTATGGAACCGCCGCGGCTCCTTTCCTTGCAACCAGAAGTTTAAACCAGTTAGCTCTGGCTGAATACGACTCAGCTCCAGAAGCAGCAAATGTCATTCTTGGAAGCACCTACGTAGACGACATCTTGACAGGATCTAATTCAACAAAAGAGTTAATAAACTTTAAGGACGATCTAATACGACTACTACGATCTGGAGGCTTCGAATTAAGAAAATTCAGCACCAATCACACCGAGATATTGCAAACTGTACCAGAAGATCACAAAGAGAAAATGATTCTCATCAATGAAACTGAGGTAACTAAGGCACTAGGATTAGTCTGGGAGCCAAACAGAGATACATTTCAATATCACATCGCAGAATATAAGCCAGATAAACTAACCAAGCGCACAGTACTGTCCGACATAACTCGTATTTTCGACCCTCTTGGATTGATAGGACCCGTCACAGTGCTAGGGAAGCTATTTGTGCAAGAATTATTTAAGGACAAATGCACCTGGGATGAAGAATTGCCCGCACAATATAAAGAGAAGTGGCACAAATTTAAGAAACGCTTGTCTGAACTAAAAACCTTAAAAATTCCTCGACATTTAATATTGTCCAAACCAATTGATGTGCAACTTCACGCATTTTCTGACAGCAGCGAACACGCATATGGAGCCTGCTGTTACCTCAGATCATCAGATCATCACGGCCAAACTAGGGTTAGGCTCTTGTGTGCAAAATCAAGGATAGTACCACTGAAGACCATGACACTTGCTAGATTGGAGCTCTGTGCAGCACTACTGATGGCAGAACTAGCTGAAAGAGTGTGTCAGTGTTTATCAGTCAAGTTATCAAAAATCATTTATTACACTGACTCCACTATTGTACTCTCATGGATCTCCTCGCCGTCATACACATGGACTACGTTTGTGGCAAATCGGGTAGAGAAAATACAACAACTGACTCAAACGAACCAGTGGAGGCACATAGATGGAGTTCAAAATCCTGCCGACATCATTTCTTGAGGCATGCTGCCTGATTCCTTAGTGCAGTCAGGACTATGGTTTAAAGGACCAGCATTTTTAGCCAATCCCGAAGTAAGTTGGCCCAAATCTTCATTCAAATTGTCTGACAGGGTTCCAGACACAAAACCGAAGAAATCGGTACTATCTACAGGAATAAAGGAGCATGAATACACCGATATGCTACAATTAGTGAACCATTCAAACTCATTTCTAAAGATGCAAAGAATATTTGCCTACTGTATCAGGTTTACACAGAATTGTAAAACATCAAAGGAGTCTAGGAAAACGGGAGAACTTTCAATCACAGAGTTGGATAAGGCTTTAAGCGGAGTCATCAAGAATGTACAGAGATCTGCACTTTACCGTCAATATTTGGAGTTAAAGAAAAATAAAGCATTAGATCCGAGTAACCCCATTCAACACTTGACTCCATACCTAGACCAAACTACCCAGATCATCAAAGTAGGAGGTCGACTAAAACACTCTGATCTTCGCAAGAAGCAAAAAACCAAATACTGTTGCCCAAGGGACACAAGTTTAATGAGTTGTTGTTCGATCATTTGCATAAACAACACATGCATGCGGCTCCTCAAACATTAATCGCAATTGCAAGACAACGATACTGGGTCATAGACGCCAGAAGACTTGCCCAGAAAACGGTTCACAAGTGCATAAGATGCTTTCGGTGTAAGCCAAAGGTTCTAGAACAAATAATGGGAGACCTACCAAAGGAACGAGTGAGGACCTTAACACCGTTTCACACCACAGGCGTCGATTTTTGTGGCCCTATAATGATTCACTTCAAGGTACGCGGAAAATCCCCGACAAAGTCTTACATTGCCGTGTTTGTTTGTTTTACTACAAAGGCAGTCCACATGGAACTAGTTAGCGATCTCAGCGCTGAAGCCTTCCTCAATGCCCTAAAGAGATTCATAGCACGCAGAGGTTTATGCGCCACTATCTTCTGTGATAACGCAACAAACTTTTTAGGTGCAAGAACACAATTAAAGGAATTAAAGGACATGTTCACTTCACAAAAATTGCAGTCATCCCTGTCGCAGCTATGTGCCCAGAACCATATTGAATGGAAGCCGATTCCTCCACGATCACCTCAATTCGGGGGTCTCTGGGAAGCGGCAGTGAAATCTGCAAAAATCACTTAACCCGCCAAGTAAGAAATGCAAATCTAACTTACGAGGAACTCCACACTATCATCGTGCAAATCGAAGCCATTCTTAATTCCAGGCCATTAACACCCATGTCAGCAGACCCTAACGATTTTGAAGCGCTGACACCAGGGCATTTCTTGACAGGCAAACCACTGACAACATTTGCGGAAACAGACATCAGCGACCAGAAATTCAACAATTTGACCAGATATAGGCAAATAAAACACATCCAGCAAACATTTTGGCATCGATGGTCAGCAGAATACCTTCAAGAACTTCAGACACGAAATAAGTGGAAGGGAGCAAAACCGAACCTGAAGCCAGGAACTCTAGTGTTAATGAGGGACAAAAACCTACCACCATTAAAATGGCCCTTAGGCAGAGTGATAGAAACTTTCGATGGCACGGACAATATTACTAGACTCGTGAATGTTAAAACAGCCTCCGGAGTTCTTAAAAGATCGATTCACAACCTTTGTCCCTTACCAGAAGAAGAACATTATTCCGAATGCAGCAACATTGAAGAAAGAAGCTCAAATTCTCCTACCGATAAATCAACCGATCAACAACATGTCTCTTGAGCTCCAAACAATGCTTGGTCAAGACCTCAAGAGACTTCGAGAGCAAACAAACTCCAAAGAGATCAAAGCGACCTTATCATCCCCTCCGAGGAAGATTTTTGCCAATTAATTCCAATTGGGCAAACTCAGACTTTGTGAAGAGGAAAAGGACAACTAAAGCTGTCGAAACGTCAGATGATAATAAGCATAGCACGAGTCCAGTCAAAACATCCACTAGTCTAAGGCTGCTGATGTTGACTTCACTCATCCTTCCCATACTAGGGCATCCTATGAAAGAACCTGTGAAGGCAGATCCATTCACTAGTCACCCAGGCATTTTTTTCGAAAAAATAGGACAAGCACAATTAGTGAATAGTGAATGGAATCTAATAACCTATTATAACCTCGACAACTATTGGAACGAGTTAAAAGGGATCAGGAAATGTATAGGTGAAATAGGCAATCTCTGTAATACTACAACCATTCGAAGAAATCATTGCTTGGAAATACTTTCGCAATTTCAACATCAGCTTACGCACATCGAGGAATCCAATGAGATCCTACATAAACGAAGCAGTGAACGCAGAAGAAGGGCACCCCTTGAAATAGTCGGAAGTGTCGCAAACACACTTTTTGGAATTCTCGATGCATCTTATGCCGAGCATATTGAAAAGGAAATTGAAGGGTCTCGTACGAATGAAAACCACATGCTTTACTTATTAAGAAACCAAACATCTATACTGGAATCCACAACCAACATCCTAAAGCGGAAGGAAGAAGCAATCCAACGTCAATTTAAGGCGATACAAGACCACATTCAGGCATATAGCAACTATATAGATAACCTACAACATGAGAAGGAAGCAACGCAAGCCCTTACTGCACTTTCCCTGCTGACCAGCTTAGTTCTACAAAACTATCAGCGAATGCAAGATGCTTTACTAACCGTTCTCATAGATCTTCACCACAGTAAAATCAGCCCCTTGCTCATTACTCCAACACAGCTACGGGAGCAACTTACAATAAGAAAGCAACACCTTCCATCTACTTTATCCATACCTGGAAATAACCCGGATGACGCATTAATGGTGTACAATACAATGTCAGCCGCAACTAGGGTGACGGAGTCATATATACTGATCGATATCAAGATACCGTTACAACACAACGAATATTTCCAACTATTTAAGTTAATTCCGGTTCCAATTCCACATGAAAACGGATTTCTCCTAATCAAACCTTCGTCGGAATATCTAATTGTAAGCTTGCCCAGAGACAGATATTATCCCCTCACGCAAAGAGAATTGGATAGCTGTAAACAGCTAAATGAGGAGAAATACTTATGCTACCAGAATCATCCGATTTTTAACTTAAAGGCCAACATAAGCCAATGTGAGATGAGCTTGCTAAATCATCAAAAATCACTATCAAATTGTCAACTGCGATCCTCCAATCGATCGAGTGTGTGGACACAACTTCACACCCCCAACAATTGGTTGTACTGCATGGATTCGGAGACGACATTCAATATCGTATGTGGAACACAAGTGATGCAAATAACCCTCAAAGGAAGCGGTGTTCTACAGCTCCGACCAGACTGCTCAATAAAACAATCATCCATGACAATTACTGGTCATGGCCGCTATCTGAGTAAGGTAGCGTCATCATTCATTCCACGAATGAACCTAAGCGATTTCTCAAAGAGCCACAAAGACATGCCAGAAAAACATGGCACTCCAGAGCTTCATCTGCAATCCAATGATCGCGAATTCGATGTCCTGATCAACCAAATACAAGACCTGAAGGGAAGGGAAATTTTTCAACAAGGAGCAACACTACATGACGTTCCTCATTACACCATCAGTTACGTTCTTCTATGCGCACTACTTGCAGGATGCAGCTACTATACCTATTTGAGATGCAAGCATACCCGAAACCAGTTGTCCATATCTCCTCCAATACCAGCAGCACGCTCCCATATGACGATCAACGAAGATTTTGTGTTGCATAGCAACCCAAGGGGGCAGGATGAATAATTACCTACGAATTAGATGCATGTACATATATACATGCATACCTACAGAAAGAAAATAATTCATTTCTCACAGTTAAGCTTCAAAATCTCACATTGCGTCTGGGGAATACTTTTCATGCGCAAGTAATCAAATATCACTTGCCTGCGCCTGGGAAATGCAAGCTTGCAAATTCTTACGTGAAATTGCCGTCTGCAGTTCTCATGAGAAAGATTATTTTCCCAGCATATTTTTATTTTAAATTTTTATATAAATTGACGAGATTTGGGGAATAAATATTCAGTATTTTTAAAACATCAAAAGGAGTCTTTTTAATTATTATACAATGAACAACCAAAAATCGTTAATAAATAAAAAAAATAAATAGTAAACTTGCTAGAAAACCTACAGACAGCATTACGTTTACATTTTTCCATGTCAACATTTTAACATTTCCATGAATCCAGTCAGATTCTCACTCTCGCCACCGAAATCGATAGAGTGTAAAGATCTATGCTAAAATGCAATATCATGGGTAAAAGAGAATAGCACAGGCCATAGCATATATAAAAGGGCGAGGAGGCGCAGCAAAAGTCCCCATTCTTGGTTTGATTTGAAACAACCCTTCAGCTCAGACACGTCAACTAAGCTGGGACTGCCATTTCATAGTAGAAAATTTTTGAATACGTCAAAATTTAGGACTCCTTTAAGACTAATTCAATGCCTCTTCACCGAATTTAATAATCTGGTTTTTTATTTAAAAAAACATCCATGGGTCCTAATTGGGCCCTAAAATATTTTGCAGTGCACATAATTGTGACATACTATTTAATCTATTTTTAGTAGTTAGTGGTGATCCGAACTTTCGCTAAATCTGGATTATACATAAATTTATTTAAAAAGTACTACAGTATTAAATTCGGGAATGTGAAACTTAATTCGGCCTAATTGAGCCCTAAAATATGACGTATTCATAGTTTATCTACCATAAAATGCCGTTCCCAACTTAATTGAGGTATCAGTGACGTAATTGAATCTAATCTGAGGTTTTCCTATACCAAACACAGAAATTTAAAACTGTTTCTTTACAAATAAATATTAATAACACGTTTCTCTCTTAAATCTCATAAATAGAAATTTCCTATACAATAAAAAGAAAAAATAACAGGTCCCCCATAGCAATCGTCTCTAACAACTGTCAAAAGCAGACTAATTTATTTACAAATGAGAAAGCTTTTGAGCTTGATATGCTTATCTGCGCTGGGGTACACTGTTGCTTTTCAGTCAAATTTATCATAAAGACGTAAATCGCATTCCAGATTTTAGAGTGTTTTAATATTTTTAATTATTTTGATACATAAACAACACACCGGAAAAATGACATGCAATGCAACATAGAACAAAAAAAATTAAAAAAGTTAAATAGACCAAACAAATTAAATATTATATAGACATGCTTAGAAAAATAACCAACAAAATGCTCAGCCATATTATTAACAGCAATACACGTGCAATTAATAAGTTCGTACATGCTAAAGTCAGACCTATAAGAGTTAACATGCAACAGAGCTAGCCTTCTTTTTGTTCTGAAAAAAAATGTGATTTGCAAATTGACATCCCTTTACCTTCTGAAGGGATCCACTTCTTCAACGTCGCTACTTAAAACACAATCAGAAGTAGAGCTATTCTCAGATTAGGGAAACCCTCTTATCTCTTAACTTGTCCAAAAGGCCTTATTCCCAGCATGTCCTTCCTCAGCTTTTATAGCTGTTCAAGAACTATTTTGTTCTCTATGAAATTTTAATAAGTCAAGGTGTTACACCTTGGCTTTTGATGAGAGTGCAGCGGCTCTTGTACCACTACACCAAAATTAGATATCTGAAAGGGAAGCTTTGATTAAGTAAACTCAAAATAAAAGCAACTGTTTGCTACTAAAATAAAAACAAGACTGGTCGTTTATTACAAGTCATATTCAATTTATATTAAAATTGCACTTAAATAAGCAAATCTTAATATGTTCCTACCTATCACTAATTGCGAAAATCAATACCTACATACATATTCACTAATAATTTAAAATTGCAATAAATTGCTTGGCTATGCAAGGCTATAACAAAAAAAAAACCGAATAACGAAATAACTTAAATGTAAAATGCTTACGTACTTAAAATCAATCAGGCGAGTAATTCTTGCATTCTTCTCTTGCACCTTTGACTGGGTGTCATATTCATAAAAATATTTGCCATAACACATTGAATGCAAAAATTATTCGCTAGAATTAGCGTTATTGTTCTTGGGGGCAAGCGCCCGCTTATAGAGCAAGTACTTGCTGATTCTATGCGACCGTTGACCTTTTTGCCGAGTGCAAACATTCTCCCCCACGTTGAACGAATGTTCAATCTATGCTGACGCTAAAGTCCGGGTCTTTGTGATTCCTAGGCTTGGGTATTGGCACTGTAGACTGCTGCTTCTGCCTTTTTGATAATATTAATTTTGTAATTAATTATATGAACACAATTATTGTAAGACAGTTACTGATATATCCAATGATGGTTGTGGGAGATGTCCGTTCGTGTAATTTCGGCAGCTCTAGATTTTGAGATGAGAGTTGTTGTTGTAAAAGGCTCAGTTCCTTCCATTGTGCATGGTAAGTGGGTGAATCTACCAAGGCTGGGGCCGGTGACCATGAAACTGACGTGTTGAAATCATTAATCAGTTTCTCATATGATGTTGTTATATTACTCGGATATTTATGTTGCCCTTCGATAGTAACTGAATCATGCTTAAGTATGCAAATGGGTTGGATGGTTAGGAGGCCAGATCCTTGCAATGTTGTAGTAAAGGCCTTATTTTCACACACCGCGTTGATTGCTAAGGCCTCCGTAAGTGCATATATCCATTTGTTTTTATGGAGAGTCTGAATCCATACTGAGTTGTCTCTTATTTCCTTTAATTGACGCTCTTTTGGAGTGGGTGCGTCATTTAAGAAACTGATCTCACACTTGCTGATTTGATTTGGTTGATGCTGATTGCATAGATAATGTTCCTCATATCCAGTTGCCACGCATGAAGAGATTTCTTGATCGGACAGCGGGTAATAGTTGTCTCGATGCGAGTTGATAGCTAAATAGGTCGAATGCGGCCTTATGCACATCAGTGTTCCATTTATCAGGAATGGTATTGGAAATACCTTCAATAACTCGAACTCTTCTGCATTTATGAGTGGTGGTTTAATTTGGAAGATTGCGAGTTTGTCAACTACCCGTCCTTTCACTGTCATTAGTTGGTATAGATGTAAGATCTCATTTTGTTTCATTGGCAAGTTCAAAGTTGATGGTAAATTAATTTTTATGATTGCTATTGCTTCCCTTAGTTGTTGGGGTGCAAGCAGCGGTGGACTGATTTTTCCGTGACGGATGTCGGTTAACGTGTCTATGAGAGATGACTGAATTCTCTGTACACTTGTGATAATCAACATTAACTGGAGGGATAATGACATCACAAGGTGCTGTACCTTTTGTTGATAGACTTCCTTTTCAGTGGTGTCGATCTGGTTGCTTAGTTGACTCAACTGATTGTTTATTTCGTGGAATTTTTCTTGAGTAGCTAGCTGATCTGGTTTCATTATATTAATGGTGGAATCTACTATGGAGGTTTGATTTTTTAGGAGAGAACGTAAGTGATTGTCATCTTCCTTGATATCCTGAATAACTTGAGACATTTTCTCTGCGTATTCGTTGTCGAGAACTCCGAATAATGAGCTAGCTATGTTTCCTACGAAATTGAGTGCTCCCCGTTTTTGTCTAAGGACTGATGAATCGGCCGAAAGCAGCTCATTGTGTCTGTCTATCTCATCCTTAATGTGTTCTAGTTGCTTAAGTATCTGAGTGCAACCACTGTTTGTGTCGATCTGGTTACAGATATGCTGCACTGCAGTGGTATCCTTGATTAATGCCGCATATTCAAGCCAATATGATTTCAGAACATAGTATACCACCAGATACCATTCAGATGACACTAAGCTTGTTGTTCCCATTTTGTCAAACCGTATACCCGAGCGAGTATGAAACCTTGTGTTTTCGATTGGATTTGCTTCAGTGATTGGAAGAATCAAGCAAGTTAAGATTAAACTTATTAGTGCAGATCCAATTGAAGGACGCATTTTCTTCCTTGGAGCTTCTCTAATGCGTCTACTGTCTCAATTCGATGGTGTAATATCGTTCGATTGGTTGATTGTATTCATCCCCGTTTGAGATAATTAGTGCTGACGTTTATGAACTTCATGGGATTGGTTGTCTTCCTTGTGTGATACAGATGGTGTTGGTTCGCAGTCTGATGACTCTTCATCGCATGGAAGTGGGGAGAGCCTATGTATAGGTCGCCGAAGAATTCCGGTCGCAGTCTTTACGTCTGCTACTCTGATACATCCATCATTGCCATGGTAAGTTTTTAAAATTCTACCTAGAGGCCATTTCATGACGGGTAGATTATCTTCCTTGAAGATCACAATGCTTCCTGCTTTAACATTGTGACAGATTCGATTCCATTTTAGGCGGTATTGCAATTCGTTGAGGTATTCCTTTGACCAACGTATCCAGAATCTTGTTTTAGGTGTGTGATCATTTTCCACCTGTTCTGTAGATTTGTCTTGATCGGTTCTGACCTAGCATCAATTGTGGATGTTAGAGACTCTCCAATAAGAAAGTGGCCCGGTGTCAGGGCGGTCAAGTCATTCAGATCATTGGACATTGACGTAAGTGGCCTATAATTCAATATCGCCTCTATCTCTATCATTACAGTTTCTAACTCCTCATAGGTTAACGACGTTGATGCAATGCTTCTATGTAAAAGATGTTTAGCAGATTTGACTGCGGCTTCTCAAAGTCCACCGAAATGAGGGGCCTTTGGTGGTATAAAATCGAAGTCAATGCCTCTTGTACTGCAACTGGTAGAAATTCTTTCTTTTGACTGATCTGAATAGATGATTTCTTTAAGTTCTTGCAGATGATTTTTCGCACTCACGAAGTTCGTTGTGTTGTCACAATAAAGATTGAGACAATGACCTCTTCTGCCTATAAAGCGTTTTAGTGCAGCGATGAAGGCATCTGTGGTTAGGTCACTAACTACCTCGAGACGGACGGCCTTTGTAGCTAAACAGCAGAATACTGCAACGTATCCCTTGTGGGGTCTTTTGCCTCTTCAACGATAATGGATTGTTATTGGTCCACAAAAATCAACTCCACAGTTGACAAATGGCCGAGCAGGTTCAACTCTGGCAGCTGGGATGTTACCCATTAGTTGTGTAAACATTTTCGGTTTTGCCCTTACACAACGAGTGCAGTGCTGTACTATTGATCGTGCAATTGACTTGCCCTTAATAGGCCAAAAGCGTTGTCTAGTGATATTAAGCAATGCTTGCGGACCTACATGTAAGTTTTCTTTGTGAATGTCATTCATTAGCAGCTTAGTGAATTGATGAGCGTATGGCAGCAGCATCGGATGGCGTACGTCATAAGATAGCATGGACGCTTCTAGTCTTCCCCCAATATGAACGAGGCCCTTCTCATCAAGGAATGGAGTTAAAGTGCTGAGTGAACTGTTTTTGTTCGTTTCGTTATATTGACGAATATGGGTGAAGTCTTCTTTAAATTCTGCTGCGTGCACATTCTTTATTATGATATAAAGGGCTTCGTCCAACTCTCCTGTCGTTAACGTGCGACTGCTTATTCCTTCACTATTTAGCCTTCTAGTAATATTCACAAATCGAAATATATAGGCGATGATGCGCTGCAACTTACGGAATGAATATCCGTGATTGATGTCAAGAATACGCTTTTCAAATACCTTGTTCCTGGGTTCATCATTTGTTGTTGCTGATAAAGTTATGCCCTTTCTTTCCATATTAACTTGCATCTCCTTTTCATATGATGGAGGCCATATTGATTCACTTCCATGTAAGAACGGTGGTCCGTAGAACCAGATATTGCAGGTTGCCAATTTTTCTGGAGAAATTCCTCTGGAGAGGACATCAGCTGGATTTTCCTTTGAACTAACATGACGCCATTGTTCAACTATGGATAATGATTGGATGGATGTTATCCTGTTTGCCACAAACGTGTGAAAGGATGAAGATTCTGCATTTATCCATGCCAGGACAATCTCGGAATCTGTCCAGTAGTATGTGGGTGTGCCTTTGGCTCCTAGAATTTCCTTTATTCGGTTGGTAAGCTGTGCAGCTAGGTTAGCAGCACATAGTTCTAGATGCGGGATTGTTGCCTTCTTTAGTGGAGCTACCCTGGATTTGGCGCACAATAGGCGCACAATAATTGTTCCCCTTTGGTTGATTGATCGCATGAAGATCGCTGCCCCATACGCCTTTTCGGAGGCATCGGAAAAAGTGTGAATGGCCAAAAACATGTCTAGGAACCTGCAGTATTTTTTTCAGATACCTTAGGTCGTAAAGAAATTTCATCCATTTGGTGTATGAATCTTGAGGTAGGGGATGCATCCCAATCAAATCGAAGTTGCCATAACTCTTGCAGAAAGATTTTGGCGGTGACTATAACAGGAGCCATCATTCCGAGAGGATCAAACAATTTTGCTATGTCTGATGCTACTATTCGCTTTGACACTCTTTGTTCATTGGCTTCATTCACCTTTATACAAAAATTATCGGTCTTTGGTAGCCATGTCAAACCTAGAGTCTTGATCCGCTCTTCAGTTTCATCTGTGAAATCTAATTTCACTTCTTGATCTTTTGGTTTGACGTTTTGAAGGAGTCTAGGATGGTTGGCGCACCATTTTCTCAAAGTAAAGCCTCCTTCACGAAGCAATTTTGCAAGTTGCTCTTGCATTTCGAGTATTTCCATCATGCTGTTGGATCCCGTCATAACATCGTCAACATAAAAGTCAGTTTTTAAAACCTGAGATCCAAATGGATAGTTTTCGTGTCGTTCTAGGCCCAACTTTTGCAAGCACTTTGATGCTAAATATGGAGCTGATGTCGTTCCATTTGTAACTGTGCATAGTTGATAGTATCTAAGAGCCTCATTTGGATGGTTTCTCCAAACTATGATGTGGTATTTTCTATCTTCCTCATCTAATATTACCTGCCATTTTTTGAATATCAGCGGTAAATACAAATCGTGTCATTCTGAAACGCAGCAGGATGGCGAAGAGTTCCTCTTGAATGTTTGGTCCTGCACATAGTAGTTCGTTTAGCGATATGTTTGAAGACGTCTTTGCAGATGCATCAAAAAAAACTCTCAGTGGTGTCGTCGTGCTATCTGGTTTCAATAGGCTGTGGTGAGGCAGGAAATAATATGGTGGCTCAATAGTCTCAAGACTGATGGGTTCCATATGTCCTGCCCTTAGGTACTTGTTCTTAAACTCTGTATATTGACATCGTAAAGTGGGAGTCTTAGCTAACCATTTTTCTAGTGCGAAGAATCGTCTGATGGATATGTCTTTGGATTCTCCAAGTTTACTTGGGGCGTCAGCGAATGGTAGCTTTAATATGTAACGCCCATCGGAACTCCTTCTAGTTGTTTGAGTGAAATGATCTTCACAGCGCTTCTATAATGGAATGCCATTGGACTTGACTTCCATAGGATCTTCCAGTTTCCAGAATTTTTCAATTCTTTGATCTATGCTCTCGTTTGCACTGCAGATGCTGCATGTTGCTTTCGCTGCCCTTGTTAGATTGATCTTTCCGGAAACTATCCATCCCAACAATGTATTTTGCAGGATTGGTCCATCATTCTTCAATCTTATTTGGCCAATTGACAGTAGTTGGAGGTAGAATTCAGCACCTAGTAAGATATCGATACGTTCTGGCTGGTTGAGATCAGGGTCTGCTAGCTGAATATTGTGTGGAATAGACCACTTTGACGTGTTAATCAGTTGCGTCGGCTGAGGTGAGATTATATGTGGAAGGACGAATGCCTCCAGTCTCGCAGGGAAGCCATTTAATTCGGATTGCATTTGTACACTTATTCTTTTCTGTGTTCGCTGTTTCTTGTCGCCAATGCCTTGTATACACATTGGATCAATTGATGTATTCAAGTTTAACTTCTTGACTAATCTGTCAGTAATTAGGTTAACTTGCGAACCTGAATCTAATACAGCTCGACCTTCCAAACATTTGCCTTGGTTGTTAATCAATTTTATTATAGCTGTACTGAGCAATTCGTGTTTGCGGAGCAGACTTAACCTAGCTGCTGGTGTTAATTTCAAGTAGTCCTTGAATGCGAATAACGGATGATTTCCTTTGCATACCACACAAGCAGTTTGCCTGATTGATTGGTGTGTACAACTGATGACAAGGATTTGGCGCTGTTGGATTTTTTCTGAATGTCCTCTGTATGTCTTAGTTTGTTACCCAGGGCTTTCAGTGATTGAAGTCTTGTTTGTAGAAATTTCAAGAATTCTTTCATGGACTGTATCTCCCTTGGATTGGTCAATGATTGTTCATACAAGGTATGAGTGGCTCTATCTAGCCTTTTTATCAAGATATGCAATAATAAGGGGCCACAGTCGGCAGTTGAGATTTTACGGTTCTCTAACGCCATGAGACATTCTTACGTTGTGTCATGCAAATTCTTCATATTGTTCGCAGATACAGCGTCAGTAGCATGACTTGGCTGTGATAACAGTTTGTTGACCAGGGTAGATACGAGAAGTCTCCGATTTTCATATCTTTCATGGAGCATCTTCCACGCAGCTGTGTAATTGTCTTCAGATAAACTCAAGTGCCTAATGAGTCTTTCAGCTTCACCAACCAAATTCATTTTCAGGTACCACATTTTCTGTACATTTGCCATCTGCTGTTTGTGTACCATTTCAGTAAATAGGTCTGCGAACTGACGCCATTTTAAAGAGTCTCCATCAAACTTGGGAAGTGATATTTGTGGCAGCTTGAGTGTCGTGTTGGCTGTTATGGAGGTTGCAGCCTCTTGTGGTGCACCGAACCTTGCGATTTTAGCAGAGAGACTTACTTGCTGTTTTTGCACCTTTGCTTCGAGCTGAATATAGTCTTCAATTTTATAGCCTACTGTGCTTGGCTCATCTGCCAGCTCCCAAATGGTGTGATTACACTCCTCTATTTTGACCCAGTATTGATTTAAGGTCTGGAGTCTAATGTGGTAGTATGGCTCGGGATGATCATCTGACACGTACGTGTTATCAATAAGACGGTGTAAAGATTGTATGATCCCTCTTTGCCTTCTAATGATTCTTATTATATCTGCTGAGGCTTCAGACAACAACGGAGTAGACTGTTCTTCTGTTCGTTATAAGTATCGTTGCTGGCTTCGTCTTCCTGGAAGGACTGTAATTGTTCCTCAAAGTGGGTCTTGCATGATTCGTATATGTCGTGTATTTCTTCGTAGTATGCCTTTCAAAGTACCCATGGTCCAGAGGAACTTTAGGTAGGGCTCTAATTTTGCTGTCATTTGAATCGAAGGTGGACCACAACGATTCCAGTCGTGTCAATCTTTCTTCGTAATACTCCTTGGTTTTTCTGTCTTCTCCGTCCTTTTTGTAGTTTATCACAACCTTTTGCAATTCCATTCCTACAGCGTCCTGCTCCTTCGCTAGCTTCTCCATTACGGTTTCAAGATGATTGCTCTGAATATAGTTGAACTGCGATTCAAGTGTTTCACCTGAATCACGTCGGGGTCACCAATGTTCAACAACTATTTTGTTCTCAATGAAATTTTCATAAGTCAAGGTGTTACACCTTGGATTTTGATGAGAGTGCAGCGGCTCTTGTACCACTATACCAAAATTAGATATCTGAAAGGGAAGCTTTGATTAAGTGAACTCAAAATAAAAACAACTGTTTGCTACTAAAAACAAGACTGGTCGGTTATTATTATTTAGTCATATTCAATTTATATTAAAATTGCACTTAACTAAGCAAATCTTAATATGTTCCTACCTATCACTAATTGCGAAAATCAATACCTACATACATATTCACTACTAATTTAAAATTGCAATAAATTGATTCGCTATGCAAGGCGATAACAAAAAAAACCGAATAACGAAATAACTAAAATGTAAAATGCTTACCTACTTAAATTACAATCAGGCGAGTAATTCCTGCATTCTTCTCTTGCACCTTTGACTGGGTGTCATATTCATAAAAATATTTGCAATGGCACAATGAATGGAAGAATCATTCGCTAAAAGTAGCGTTATTGTTTTTGGGGGCAAGCGCTCGCTTATAGAGCAAGTACTTGCTGATTCTATGCGACTGTTGACCTTTTTTGCCGAGTGCAAACAATGGCATTGTGATAAACGCTTCTCCAGTATTACTCCGCTGGGGTTTGCTGACGTTTGCTGGAATAGCTTATTAAATGGATATTTGTGATCAAATTCAATTTTTTTTATTAACTTGTTCGGTATATAAGACTTTTATGACTTAATATATAATTTCGCAAAGCCAAAGGATACGGGAGATATTTGATAAATATGAAAGAGAACTTCACGGGTTTTTCACATAGACATTTAGTGTTATAAGAAGCAGAGATTAGCCGTAATTTTATGAGGCTGTGCGGATGGGCGTACCACAATTTACTCTCCTTCTGCAGTTAATTAGCCCGAAACTTAGGAAAAATTCAGGAAGAGAAGCTATTGATCCAGAATGTAATGTAGATGGGTTCTTACTCTCATATAAGTAAGTCATGATATCATTTCACCAGACAGTATTTCAAAATAAGATGGAATTGAAGTTACCTGGCTCATGGAGCCCCAAGGCAAATTTTTTCTCGAGCATTTAAGATTGCTGTTTGCACTGTGGGGACTATCATCCTAGAGATATGTGACAGCCTGTGGGAAGAATTATCAGCTATTTATCTGTCGCAACCTAATGAAGACGAATGGAGACGCATTGCAGACGACTTTTATACTTCGAGCAGAGTGTCTAATTGCGTAGGAGCCATTGATGGGAAACATATTAACATTAAGTGTCCTCCGAATGCTGGATCCGAATATTTTAAATATAAAAAACTTCACAACATAAACCTTTTAGCTGCTTGTGACGTAAACTTATGTTTCACTACAATTGATATTGGTGCATACGGAAGCGTCTAGCATCTAGCATTAGTGTTGATTTCAAACACTGAGTTCATGGAAACTAAAGCTAAATTTCTTAAAAATACATATGAATGCTTAACTAAGGAACTATTGTGAATGCTTAACAAGAAAACTATCGTTAATGCTCGACTAGAAAGCTATCATTATGCAGTCGAAAGAGTTATCAATCCAAAAATTCATTAAGTTCCTTTATCTTTATTACGACACGTCAGTGGATGCAAAATAACTTGGCTTCTGGTTCTTAAATGAGTTCAGGCGCTGCTTTATCTAAGACGACGTCCACTAAATCTACTCCCACATATGCTAATTATAGGTATTGTAGTTGTACTCGATGCCGAGGAACTTCCCGAATTTAGCAGATACAGGTAGTTCCTTCGAATCTATCCTTAGGGGAAAATATGCAGCTAATTTTGCCAAATTTTATCTCTCGCAAATATGGTTACTTACCGCGTAGAGCGGCGACTGTGACTGAGTTTCAATAATTTTCGGATTTTTCTTGCTGGGTCTAATTCCTTTTCGATGCCTTCGGAAACTTAATTAATCCATTCTTCGGTGTGTTCACTGTAGAAGATTTGACAAGACAGAGAAGATTGTCTTCTTCTTCACCATCAGCCGGCAAGAGATCTTCTAGTCGGAGGGCGTGCGGACTGTCGGTATGGCAGCCGGCCGGTATACATGCTGCAGTAATTCTCAGTGTAGCATATTGATATATGCAGTACGCTACGACCATAATAATAAATTGTTATCCTGAGAACGACGATAAAATAGTAAAAGGAGTTTTAGTGCACAATTTCTGCAAATTGAATAATAACGCTTACTGCCTATGTAGACCATTTAGTGAAAGGAACCATAGTAGACGGCCTCTGGCGGCAAGAAACGGCACAGCTGCGACCATTTAGGCAAAATACTGGACCGACTGCTTCCAAAAATGCTTTTTAGTTAAGAGATGTTTTAAAAAATTACTTAATAAGGAATTAAAATACGAAATATTAAAATAAAAATATATTTCAAAAATGTTAAGTCTTTTTAATTCACAGCTTCACATAATCATATCTTATTCTATTTTAAAATGAACAGATGTTGTATATATTATTACCTTTAGACTAACAAAAAACCTCCGCCAAAAAAATAACTCCCTAAATGAAAGCTTTTGCGGAAAAATTTTTCAGGAGATTTCACGCTAAATTGTTATACTAAGCTTCATTGTTATTGCTATGAGCTTCACTTATAGCCTGCATTGTATTGTGAAAAATCTCTTGCTGGAGCTTCATCTACTGGAATTTATTTAGATTGGCCTCTTCCTTTAATGATGCCACGAGTTGCGAAAACTCATTTCCAGCATTTTCAATAATCGTTCTTTGGGTGACAGCTTTTCTTTCCTTGGGCCCTGGTTTGGTTGGTGTTGCAAATTGATAATCTTTAAATGAAGGCGACAAATCGTTAATATCATGAAATGTTGGTGGTGCTATATCACCCGATGAGCATTCTCCAATGATGTCATCAAAAAACACATCGGGCTCCACTGAAATTTCTTTTTTGTATCGCGACAATTCAATTGGCTTAATTGCCACCCGTTTAGAAGAACGTTACCTAGGACGATACCTATGCAACTGTTGTGTTACCTAAGTACAAAACTAGTGCAACGATTCGAAGAGAACTGGACAAAATGAATAGACGCCTGCTTCGATAAAAGTGAAAACTGTACTGTACTTTATTTTACACAAAATTACGTTTTTATAATGAAAAGATGCTCAGTTGACATTTTCATAAAAACTAAAAATCTAAGCAACATAAAAATTTACTATTTCATAACATCCCACACCTCATCACCACAAAATATTTTGTCGGATTATAATTACATTGCCAGACGATTTTGTGGCGACAAGGTTGTGATAAATTTCTAGTGAACTAATTTTGCTGAGAGAACAGTGAAATTTTATAGTAATGATGAATGATACATATACATACATTCATCTGTTTTTATGGAATTTTTATTCTTTTTCTTTCTATTTCTACCTTATATGATGCGATATTCAACAGAAATATTTGTAGGGGCTTCTACTGACACATGTCTTTCAACTTTATGTGTTCTATTAAATTTTTTTTTTGTGTAAGAATGACAAATAAATTTAACAATATATTTACTAGCTTATTAGCTCCTGTCTAGAATCTAAAAATTTCAGCTGGGCATAATATCACCAAACGGTGCCACAAGTAGCTCCACTCACTGACGCCGCTTTTTTTTCTGACCAACCACTCACAAATGTCAAATGTACAAAATTTTATATTTAAAAGATACCTGTCGAACAGATAAGTGAGTGGCTACCACTCGGAATGAAGAAAGTTGCTCAACGTTCAACTTTTGCCACTCGCGAAAGTCAAACGAGGCGTTAAATTATTTATTTTGCTTTGGGTTGTAAATAATGGAAGTGTACACATCATCCATTTCAGTTAGTAAAAGCAGGGAAACATATTTTGTTCAAATTGCCGAATTCATCATAAATTATAACTTTTCAAAATACAGGAATTAAAGCGATACGTACTCTACCTCTACTAAAGTCAAGAGAGTCTGAGTTTTCTTTATATTATTAAGGTGCAAAACACAGCATGACTAAATGTGATATGGAAAGGAATTAGGAAATGCGGGGAGAGTGGTAAAGGTGCTGATGTAAACTTTCGTAAATTGTATGCCGGAGGAAAAAAAGAAGATGGTAGAGTTAATAATATTCGCACAATTTGGGATAAAAACGCATCACGGAATTTTACAACACGGTCGAAACTGCTTTGAGTGGTAAAATGATGTACGCGGATTGCAGCACGAGTACTGCTTGTAAGAATAATTCTACATGGGATCAGAATAGATATTTCATCGGTGTCGTGTCCCCAAATAAAAACTCGCGTAATTCACATATAAAACTTTATTTACTTAAACTACTTCGAGCACAATTTGAACTTCTTATCAATACTTCTAGCTCACAGCTCATAATCGCCAAAACAAAACGGAGCAACCTGATCCACTCGCAAAGTCGGGTCACCTGCTAGAATCTTTACAGGCGGAAGCGACTCTGACCTAGTGACCAGTGCAATACCGTGCAATTAATCGCAAAGCATTACATCAGTCACTGCCATCAGCTGGAGACCCCAATACTGTTAGTACACAAACAGTAAGCTCAGCTGAGCATATCACTATACGAAGTGAGTTGCTTAAACCTGGCGTAATGCTTAATTCCAACAGCAGTGGATGGGACAGTTTTTAATAAACAATTCGCAATCGCCAAGCATTTAACTGTGCGAAGTAAAATGCTTAGATACAGCAAACTGCTTAATTAGTCGTACACCTGTAGCTAACTAAAGTAATGATATCACAACCACACCGAATTGAATATTGGGCTACGACATTCCTCCCCCTTGTGAAAGACTAATTCCCAAGTAGTAGTTTCAGCTACATTGTAACTTTCATCATATATGTATGTATATGAAATATCTATTTTTTCATTTTTAACATCTTCTAAGTTCTATCTTAACAATACCTACTTCTCTTAATTCCGTTCTAATTTAAAAAGATGAATATTTTTTTTATTTTTTTTGTTCTCGTGATCTAATTTATTCCTTCAATCAACCTTTTTGTTCAATTAAAATTCTATTATATCCTTAGTTAGGATTAATTTACTTATACAAAATTTGATTCTAGGTTTCATTAACTACATATATTTGTGAAAATTATCTGTAGTGGACTGTATTATAATGTGTTTGTGACGGGGCGCCGGTTTTGACAGATAACTCAGTTTTTTGTTCAAAGTATAAAATTTTAATTTCTCATGGTGCTATTTCAGTTTTCTTACAAATCTATATCACAATTCATTTAATTCAAACTTAATACTACTTGAAAATTCAATAAAAAAAAACGTAACTTCAATAAAACTTAATACCTAATAATTCAATAAAAATTCAAAATCTAATTCATTCTTTGGCCCGTATATTCAATGTTGTTCCTTCACCTTTACTCCTGAAATGAAGAAGAAGAGTTTGGTGATTGAGTAGGCACGAGTCAGTTGATCTATGAGAACAAATAAATTTTGTCTGATTTCGAAAATTAGAATGTTTCACTCGAACTGCTACGTGAGGGCAGTTGGGAAGTTTTTTGCTCGAACTGCTACGTGAGGGCAGTCGAAGTGTAATATGGAGTGTATTGATTCACGATTATAACAACTTGTATGGCTGCTATAAGTATTGTTGAGAAACGTAACCAACTATTCTGCTTCTATTGTGCAGTTTTTTGGCGTGCTGGTACGTGAGGGTATGGAGGCAGCACTGGTGACGTTTATCGTATGCGTACCTTTATAATTGCATCTGGGATGGTAATGATGGCATTTGTGACGTTTAGTCTTTTGCGCTTTTATGAGTGCAGCGATCTGAGTACTGCTACGTGGGGGATGGAAGTTTCTTCCACTTTGATCAGAATTAACTTCTGAATGTATTTATTGCAGAATTGACCTCTGGAAATAGATCTATTCTCGCTTTTGTATAAAGTTATCTAGACCTTCGGATTAACTCCTGGGTTAAATTGCTTGAGTTAACCTAACTTTGCAATCTTTAAGATTAATTCCTAGCCGACATACTTTGAGTCAACCTCAAGCAATGTATTTGATTTAGGATAAACTCCTTTATGATTATTTAGTTAACCTCAAATAATTGTTTAGCCAGAACTAACTTCTGTTTAGGATTGAGTTAACCTCAGATATTTGTGATGGCCAGAATTAACTTCTGTTTCAGGATTGAGTTAACCTAAAGATTTTCTGACGGCCAGAATTAACTTCTGTTTTAGGATTGGGTTAACCACAAATATTTGTGACGGCCAGAATTAACTTCTGTTTTTAGGATTGAGTCAACGTCAATTTGTTGTGAAGAATTAACTTCTATGGGATTTCAGAATTAACTTCTGGTTTGGATAAGGATTTTGCTTCGTTCGCCGCCTTTTTATAGCTTCTGAAGATGGTCAGGTGACGTACTCCTCATGGCGTTGCCATAGCGACGTTTATAGCAGTTGCTACTACGAGAACATCTTGTTGACGTAATGTCAGTTGACTGACATGTCAATTTGTGTATATACATGGAGATCATGTATTTTCAGGTAGCTTGAATTTGTTTTGTTGGATTAAATTAATTTTTTAATAATATTTCGTTCTTTTTCGCTTGTAAATGTCATCGTGGGACCTTTGGGTTATTGTAGGATCATTGAGGAGTGAGTGTTTGTTAGTAGGTAATTAGGTATGTATCATGAATTCTTCTCACTGGAATTTGATTCTTTGTGGATTCTTTTTTGTTCATTTTTAGGAAATACGACGGCTGTCCATCGGGGGAAGAATGTTCAGTTGGTGGACGGAACATCATGTTATATAACTACACTATTTACTCTCGTTTACACATTTTATATACCTAATTCCAATTTTTTTTTTTTTTCAAATGAACACATGTTTTTTTTATTTTTTCTAGCAATTCTTAAACTAAGTTTATAAGCTGAAAACAATATTTGTATAGGTTTAATCACTCAAAGTGATTCCGTCTATCTAAAGGTTGCCACCGTCCTATCCAATATAACACTTAGTGCGAATCAGGACTCCTGCTACTAGCATAAAACTGGAAATACTTAACAGCCCAGTTATTGAGGTGGCGGCTAGGTAGATGGTGTGGGGCTGACTTTGTTGTCGATGTATTTCTTCTTGTGTGATGGCCTCATTAATTTTTTGTATCTCGGCTGCATGATCTCTCTAACAACCGTACCTTACAATTTTGCTTGCCATCAGCCTTCAGGCTTCGTAGATCTATTTCTGGTGCTCATGCTCTCCCATGATGGTAATTCCGAAAATGAGGGTTGCGAAGGAGTAATATTTTCCTTAGCGTGGTCCTCTGATGTGATCAATAGGTCGCCTATCTGGACGTGGCAGTGCTCTTCGTTTGATACCACTCCGGTAGATAATAGTTCTCCAATCGCTGTAGGTGCATCGCGGCAGTTTATCTATAATTTCGTCTTTCGTGATTTCGGGTAATCATGCAGAGTAGACTATTCCATTTTGGGAGAATTTTTTCCTTGAATCCCAGCGAGTTGACATTGAAACTTCGAAAAAAATCATGGGGTGAAGCATCTCGATGCTCAGTCCGACTAGCATATTCGCATAACCTTCTTGGACATCGCTGAGTTCTCGCAGTTATAAGGTTATTTGTGAAAATAATTCATTTATCTCCACCCTCCGTGTTAACGTTGTTATCTCCAGGTCTTGACTTTCCTGAGCGGTAGTGATAGCATTGATTTTATTCTATAGTTCCGCCCGCTCTGCTGCTGCCTGAACGTCGAGGTCATCGCTGTAGTCTCTCTTGAAGCAAGATAAAGGTGCGGTTTTCTTTTCCATCTAGATCCCTCAAACCGAATCTGCATGATCCATAGTTCCGAAAAGTGTCTTTGACAGGGACTCTATACCATCCAAGAAGGATTGCTTCCTTCGACGAGCCGGTTCCGCATGGGTGTGGTGCTTCAACTCATCATCCTGTCTCATAATCTTCGCCATCCAGCTTCCATTTCCTTAGTGGCTAACTCGCATCTTTTTCCGAGTTCAGTGTGCTTGATTTTCGTGCAGACCTGTATAACAAGATTGCTGCAATTGTTTGCCAATTCCAGCTCAACCGCCAAGTTCGGCAATTCCACGTTGGATAGAATAGTCCAATGCCTAGTGTAAAAGTTGGGTTTCCCTACGTGCTCGAACAATAATCCGGACTGCATTATGGGCCTTATATTGTAGCCAACCTGCCCAGAGTACGACAAACTGATGGACGCCAATAAGATTATGGCGACTGCTTTCATATTCAGCTTCTTAACTTATACACACTAACTGTATGGCAACCTTCTTAATTTTATCCTACCTAGTATACAACAAGTGAAAAAGCTAGAATTGGTCTAAGACCAATTCTAATGATACCCTAGATGAACGCACGTATGAAATTTCGTATGGTCACTCATTTGAGCAATTTTGATTTTTTGCATTGGTTTCTCGCATATATTTCAAGAACGGCTCGTCGGAAAGAAAAAGTGATTATAACCAATTTTATAGGATTTCTTATTCTAAAGAAGTTTTTAGTATAATAAAATTGTCTAGGACTGATCGTTTTCAAAGTAGACGTAAAAAACCTAAATTTTTATATGGCAACACCAAGAAGGAGTTGCCCGAATTACTCCATTTTTGAAATATTATTTGCCAGTATAATGAAAATACCATGTACCAAATTTCTGCTCTGTACATCAACGCGTTCTCAAGCAGTGTCCAAATATCTCGCGGAAAACGAAATTTTTGTATGGCAACCCCACGAAGGAGTGCCCCATTTGTCTCATTTTCGCACTTCATTTTACTTTTTTTTTTTAAAGTGCACGCACAAAATTTCAGCTCTCTAAGTATATGAGTTCTCGAGTTATTGTGCGCACGGACGGACGGACGGACATGCAAAAACCAAAATAACTTTTAACATTATGCGTGGGTGTCCAATCCATTTTGCTCTACCATCATTATTTTGAGGTGTTACAAACGGAATGGCAAACATAGTATACCCTATAGATTTCATCTAGGGTATAAAAATAAAAGAAACCACTCTGTATATAATATATTTAGTACGATTTTTATCATTATTTAGTGAAATAAAATAAATCACTGTATAGATTTAGTTTATTGTTCTATCCATCCACTTCCTCCTTCTCTCTCTCTCTCTCTCTCTCTCTCTATACCGCCTTTCCCTTTTTATAATTTTTTTTTTAAATAAGTGTTCTCTTCTTTTTTACACTTTTCTTTCCACTTAATTTTTTTTCACCTTTTTCTTAACTTTTCTTTTTGTTCAATGAGTATTTTTTACTCTCGCTACTTTAATTTTTTTTTTGATTTAATATTTTTTTTTTAGTCTTTTTACTTGAGTTTTTTTTTCATTCTCGCTTTTTTTCTACTCTCTTTACTTTAACATTTTCTTTAATTCTCTCCTTTTAACATTTTTTTTTCTTTCTTTACTTAACATTTTTTTTTAATTCTCTCTTTTTTAACCTTTCTTTTTTCAATTAGTGTTCCTTTCTTTCCAATTATATATTTTTTCCTACACATGCATATGTATATGCCAGCTCTTCTGGGCTTCTTTTGGCGTAGGTCTCCAGAATGTATTCCGAGTCGGGGTACTAGGTCTCTTCTTTCGTCCGTTCTTGTACGCTTCTGCTGCTTTACCTGTTAAGTGAAACAACAACAAAACGTACTAAATAACAATATTCTGATTGCTCAAAGTCATTCAAATTTTTTTAAACAATTCACGTGAACCCTTTTGAGTTCTCTCCCCATAAGAATTGTTACATTCTCTGGGCTGTGAACGTAACTTACTTCATAAGGACCCTTGAAGATTGACGACATTTTTCCCGCCCGAGCCGAGTCTATAACCAGAGCCCTTTCATCGACATTCACCTCTATCGCCCTCGCGGACCTATCATAGTACTTCTTAGCAGACAATTTTCTTTTGATAAAGTTTTGCTTTGCTAGTTTGAATGCCTTTTGCAGTTTAAACGGTAACACATTATGATATTTATCGGCATTGTATAGCGATTCAGGCCTCCGCTGCAAACTACTGGGAACTTCCGAGACGAATTCGAATAAAGTCGCCATTGGTGTCAATTTTGTGCCCGAATGCTCAGAGTTGTTGCAGGCATGCGCTGCCGTCCGGAACAATTCGTCTTAATTCCGCGAGTCTTGATCCACAAAACTTCTCAAATAGTTGGCTAACGTGGAATGCTGTCTCTCTACGGCATTCGAGTACGGATGATAGACAGTAGTCTGTAACTTTTTAATTTTCAACGTCTTACAGACGGCCTTCAGCACTTCTCCTGTAAAACTCGCTCCTTGATCAGTAACTAATTGTTTTGGTAGAGTATATTGGTTGAGAATTTGCTCGAACCGTGCTCATGCCAATGTATTCGCTTCCTGATCCGGGATCGCTACGAAGTCAACGAACCTAGTGGGATCATCCAACATGGTTAAGATGTATTTGTTGCCATTGGGACTCAAGGGCAGTGGTCCCACCAAATCGACGTACACCTTCTCAAAGGATTTGCTTGAGATTGCAGTGATAACCAACGGTATCTTGGTAGCTCGACTGTGCTTATTTTTCTGACACCGCGGGTAGCGCCGAATATACTCTGCGATATTTCTTTTGATGTCTTACCAATGATAGAAGCGGTTTACTCGCTTTAACGTCTTATCTCTTCCTAGATGTCCAACAAACCGAGAGTCATGGAAGTCCATCAAGATCGGCTCAACTTCGTCTGGATCTGTGATATGCTGTGGCTTCGGATCACCCATCACCTTCACTGCAATTACTTCTGCATCATCGAGGTCACCCGATTCTTGTTCGGATTCCATAGGAGATATGTCATTGACTTCGGAATCTTTTCTTCGAGCTTGTGCCCGAGTGATAGGTAGGCGTGGATGCTTTTCGCTTTCCTCGTTTTTGGCTTCTCTTATTCTCTGGGGTATTCTGCTTAGAGAATCCGCATTGCCATTTTCTCTTCCTGTTTTATATAGGATCTCGAAATCATATTCTGACAATTTCTGATTAAATTGCTCCATGCGTTACGTGGTATCTCTAACCTTGAAAACACCTCGAAGAGGTTGGTGGCCTTCCTTCCTGCTCTAGAACTGCCCCTAGAGATTCACCGCTGGCATCCGTCAGTAACGTGAATTCCTTCGTGAAATCTGGATAAGCTAATAATGGAGGCGTAGTGAGAGCCTATTTTATCAGCGTGAATGATTTATCAGATTTGGGTCCTCAGTCAAACCATACCTTTTTCCTTAAAAAATTAGCAATTGGACCCATGTTTAGTGAAAAGTTAGGGAAGAATTTCCGATATAATTGGCTAGCACCAGGACAGACTGGACCTATGGCACCGTCTTTGGCCTTCGAAATGTCCTTACAACTTCCACTTAACGTTGATATGGCTTTACTCCTTGCTCCGAGAATACATGACTCCGATACACCACTTCTTTTTCCAGAAACTGACATTTAGAAGTTGTAGTTTCAATATATGATCCCGAAAACATTGAAATCCTTGCCTTAACTTATCGTTGTTTTCGTCTAAGTTTTAGCAAATATCACTACATCATCGAGATACACGAAACATTTTACTCCCTGTAACCCTGTTAATATGCTATTTAAGAGCGATTGAAATAATGGAGGAACTGTCTTTGGCCCAAATGGCAATCTTTTATAATGAAAATGGTTGAAATTGGTACTAAAAGCCGTTTTCTCTCTGTCTGCTGGATCGATTAGTACTTGATAGTATGTGTTAGCCAAATCTAACGTTGAAAAGTTCCTAGAATGACCTAGTCGATCCAAAATATCTTCAATTTGCGACAGTGGGTATGAACAGACTTTGTTGAGTTCACGGAAGTCTACGCACAACATATACTTACGGCTTTGGGTATCAGGAGTGCTGGAAAATTAAATGGACTATCACTGGACTCTATTATGTCATCCTCTAACAATTTTTCCAGTCGCTTTTTACATTCTTCTCTGTGAGCTTCCAGCATTCGGTATTGCTTTCTATGTGTGGGTCCTGTGTTAGCCATTAGAGGTATTTTAAAGGTTTTTGTTGGAGTTTAAGTCAGTTTGTCTCCTGGCAAATGAAATATGTCACTGTATTCGTAACAGAGCTGAGTCACGGATTCCCTCTCCTGTCTTCTCCCAACAACAGTGATTGGTTTATTAATTTTAGTCGCTCTTTCCTTTTATTACACTTCGTTCCACTATCCGCTAGTGGTAGTACTGAATACCGGTTCAGTTTTTCCAACTTTCGTTTGAAATTTTCCAACAAAGGCTTGTCAATTCTTAGGCCTGATTAGTGTATTTCCGAAATACACTCCGTGACATATTTCCTCGGCCATACATAGCATTTCAGCCTCACACTCAACTGGGATTTTCACAAGTTGCTCTGTTCTGGGTTTCAATCGTGTTATTGGTCCATTCGTGCTCCCGGGTTCAAGAACATGTGCATAAGCTTCCATCCTGGGATTACTGGGCTGTACTTTCGTGCACTAGTCCGTTTTCCCGTTCAACAGCTATCCTAACCTGCTCTTCACCCCACATCCCTGGAGGCTATGTAATGAACTCTCCCTTTACCAGACGATGATTTTCTTGACCAGCCTACGTTTGAAGGGTTGCGGTTAAGGTATTTTCCCACCTGTGTTCATGTTTCAGCGCCTTTGATTCGCGGGTGGCCTTCACCTCGTTTTGCTGCTGGGATTGTTGTTGGGCAATGCCTTCCGTCATTTTTTCCACTCTTTCGTTTCTCTTGTTTGTCTGTGTTAGATACCAGTCTATGCTGTCTGAGGCTGCCAACGCTTTACGAATAATGTCTTTTAGCCCTGTAGTTCTGTCTTTAATAATATCTTTCACTGTTTCTGTTGAGATCGCTCGAGGATTTTCGTTACTAAGATTGACTAACGCTTCTTTGACAAGCTTTGGCCAATATCACTAAGTTAAAACTTTCATTTCCTGTTACATTTGCAAAAAGAGGTTTCTCCTCCTTGTTCCTTTTTACATTCCGTATTCACAGTTTTTGGTTAATGCAGTCGATGATAGCTCTATCCTAAGAAATTCAATATCCAGTATTCCGTCAGCTGGTATAGAGTCTGTGTCATAAATTACATTGACTACGGACTTTTCCTTAGCCCCAAATAAACCCCCAATAGTAATAGTTCGTGAAGCTGAATAAACTTGTTTTTTCTTATCTTATTAAATTTTATTAAGTTATATGTGGACCCGGTATCAATCAAAAGATTTAACTTACCTGTTAACCCTATATCTGCTTCAACTGTGATGCTACAATTTTTCAATAAGCTGAAATATTATCCCCTCTCGGCGATATGTCTCTGAAATTGGTTAATGGAATGCATCTGTGGACCCCATCTGTTTTGCGTTCCTAATGAGTTAGACCTCCAACCTGCCTGTACCACTTCTGGGTCTCTTATTTGGAGCCTTTGTGCACCTCTTTCATAGTAGGTAGCTTCCTCTTCTACTCCTTCTAGCGATTTCGAATTAATGTCCAGTGAGGTATAATTGAGTTGGTTTACTCCTAATTCCAGCCTTAGATGTCACTACTGCATCTACCTCTAGTTTTGCTATCAATCCTGTATCACCTCCTGGGTATTTCGCCGAGACCGCCGCTTTTATTTGGTCGAGCTATTCCTTCATCCAGTCTGTGAACTCCCTGATATCCTCACCAGGCCTCTGCCTGCATGCCAGCTTTCCGTTCGCAATTCACTAAACGATTTGTTGGCATGTAGCGCAATTTGATTACTTGCTGTAAAGCAGTAAAATCTTTTGGTTCCTGTGAGCTTACCAAGGAGAACACATCGTCCGTTAGGCGATACTTTATGCACCTGATAAAATCGTCTGCTCCTCCTGTGTCAGTCTATCGTGTAGATCCTTACTGCAGCTCAGAAAGCGATACACTTTCCTCGCCAGTTTGGACGACCTTGCGCCAGATAGTATGGGTACATAATTGGATACTAAATCCATCACTTTATCATGCACGTTTACCATGTTGTCTTGCTCTGTGATGTTTCTTTCGTCTGGCCTTATCTGGTTCTGCTCTGTTCTTACTTTTGCACTCGGCGCTTCTTCCTGCTTCTTTCTTCTGATTAGCTCCCTTTCTAAACTTTTTCTGACTTTTGTTGTTCCCAAAATGACAATATCCTCGGCTTGAACCCTTTACTCGTACTCACCCTGTTACCCTTTTGAATCGGCTTTCTCTGTGAAGATCGATCGAGCCCCAACTCTTCTTCTAACCCCGCTGTAGGTTCTTCAGCCTCTCTTAGCTGTGCGTTTAGTGAATCTATTTTCTCTACCAGCCCTTTTTTTCTCATTTTTGGATTTCTTCCAATGCTTGCTCTGCTTCTATTTCACGGCTCTGGATAAGTTCGAATGCTGCTGTTACCAGTAGGTCTAAAGCTTCGCTTAGCACTCTCATTCAGTTTCCTTAACAATGCATTCTTAGTTAAGATATTGCTTCTTCCTGTTGACATTTAGGACTTAGGACTGAGAGACTATTACACCTCAAGCACATATTTCTACGATAAACACTACGCTTGTCACTTATCACTTAGCACTCTTAACACCAACCAAAACAAATTACTTCAACACCCGGAATGCGAAACATTTGAATTTTCGAAGGTGTTTCCGCGAAAATCTTTCTATATTTGCGAGCACTCTTCCACGTTTAATGACTCTTAGCGCCCGAATACCTGCAATTACGACCAGCGCCACCACGAAAGCGTGACGTTGAGAAACTTTTCACACGAATCACAACTTAAAATTATCAGTTCCCTACTCTATGCAAATTAATTATTTATCACACAATTCTCTTCTTACTAGGCACTTTAAACATTTATACCATTTTATTCAATTTGAATTTATATTTTAACTCTTTCCCTGTAATATTTCTTGTACGTGTATAACTTGTTGGAGTAGCTAACATAGCCTTGCTCCTGGTGTGTGTGTGTTGGAGTAGCTAAACAGCTTTGCTCCTAATTTGTGTACTGGAGTAGCTAATATAGCTCAACTCCTGGTGTATTGTGTGGAGTAGTTCATAAAGCTCCTCCTCAAATGACGTAAAAAAAATCGCAACACACAAAACATAATTTAATACTTCTTAAATTAATCCTGGAAAGCAATAAAATTCATTAAGAATTAATTAAAAAAAAAAAAAACACATCTTTTCCTTTACAATTCTCAATTAACCCTGCAAGGTAAATAAATTAAACCAACTCAATTTATTATAAATTTGTCTCATTATGGGGAAACTTATACTAACTAACACTTTTTAAATTAATGCGCTGATATGTACTAAAATTGTCCAAAAATTTATTTATTATTAAAAAAATATTTAAAGCCAAACACAAAAATTCCTATTATATATTGTATATATAAAAAGAATTCTACCCTTTTACTATCACACAAAAAAAAGTAGAAAAACAAACTATAGCAAGAAATTCTCACATTTATTACCTTGGTTCGCCAATTATACTCAGTATAATGTCTTCTAATCTTTACTCTTCACTTAAGCCTAAACGCACAAAAACAAATCCGATAAAGCGAAATTTATCAATAACGAAGATAAGTAAAAACCAACAGACAAAAATTTATCTCATTTTACACTCCCAAGTAAAACGAAAACTACAAAAACATAAAGAAAATCACATCAATTTCACTCACTTTTACCTGTTTCCCGGTTGCGAAAATTTTTCGTGTCCCAAATAAAAACTCGCGTAATTCACATATAAAACTTTATTTACTTAAAGTACTTCGAACACAATTTGAATTTCTTACCAATACTCCTAGCTTACAACTCGTAATCGCCAAAACACAACTGAGCAACGTGATCCACCCGCAAAGTCGGGTCACCTGTTAGAATCTTTACAGGCGGAAGCGACTCTGACCTAGTGACCAGTGGGGCCTTGCAATTAATCGCAAAGCATTACATCAGTCACTGCTGTCAGCTGGAGACCCCAATACTGTTAGTAAACAAACAGTAAGCCCAGCTGAGCATTTCATGCTCATTAATGCTTGATTACAACAGCAGTGGATGCGACAGTTTTTTAATAAAAAATTCGCAATCGCCAAGCAATTAGCTGTGCGAAGTAATATGCTTAGATACTGCAAACTGCTTAATTAGTTGTACACCTGCTGCTAGCTAAAGTAATAATGTCACAACCACACCGAATTGAATATTGGCCACGACATCGGAACATTGATGCATATAGCGATATAAGAGTCAAACGCATCCATCATTGCAGCTGTGTTCGAGTGAATCGATATTACAAGTCATTGTCATATCGCCAGTGATCTGAAGGCTCTTTTTTGGACAATATCCAAGATAAGATTGGCGACCAGGGGCCGGATTCTGCAGCACGGAGAATTTGGGAATTTGGGAGATGAGAATTTCGTTTTCTTAGAACTCTTAATTCCCTAATTCTCCATTCCCAATTCACTAACATGGTTGGAGAATTAGGGAAAACGTAAGAAATGTGAAAAAGTGCGAATCGCCTGGGACGATTAAGGGTATCACTTTTTGTTGTAGAGGGTTGGACTTTTTTTCATATGTGAGGTACATCTGCCTATTACCTTCCACTCTCAAAATAAATTTAAATTTCTTTTTTGTTGGGGTAGTTTTTGAGGGATGTAGGAGGGTAGATTCTCTCGAGTTTTTCCGGATAACGAGAGAATGGAGAGAAGAAGGAGAATGTATGTGGTATCAAAAAAAATGGAGCTTAGGGCGAACAAGATAGGTGTAGGAAAAGTGGTGGGAAGAGTGCGGGGTAGAAATGGGGGCTGATTTACGGAAATTTAAAAAAAAATAAAGACAATATCAGGAGCGGTAATAAATCGCTGGGGTAAGCTCAGGATCTGTAAGCCCAATAAAAAAAAATATGAATTCACTTTGGTAACTAGGTATGCATGGGTATTATAGGCTATATTTTATTTCAATTAACGGTAATTTGCAGATTTGAGCGGCCTCGGCGGTAAATTTTGCTATCACAATATTCACGGGCGCCTAACTCTGTGTGGGAGGGCTGTAGAGTATTGGAATTTTTTTTGGTAGATTAAGGCTTTAGAGTGCAAAAATATAGGTGAAAAATTTTTGGGCAGGGTCTTTTGGGGTTGTGGGGGTTGGGGGTCGTACCACCCCTCATAGGGGGTTGTCCAAACTACGTCATGTTTGGCACCAAATTAAAGAGGGAGTAGATGGTAATCGGGTGGTGTAGTTTGTATTTGATCATTTTAACGTAATAGCTGAATTTTGACCGCCGAAACACGATGTTTTTACACTACGGTCATATACACCCAGTTCCTATATTTTGCATATATTTCTTCCGTTCTTTGTTTTACATACATTAGTACTCCGTTGTGAACATTTTTGTCATGGGAAGTAAATTTCCACAACTTACTAGTTCTTCGCAATGATGAGTTGAAAATATGTCAATTTTTGTACCAAAAACGGCCATTTTTTCACCTTAAAATGGACTGATACACTTCTTTTACAGTTATCTCCAAAATCGTATATCGGATTCAAAAATTAATTACATATTTAATTAGGGGACAAAATATAGATGCGATTTCATGGTACACACAAGCTTTACCGTGTATAATTAAAAATTTTACAGCATCTCTTCTGTACTGGACGACGACCAAATTGATCATTTTCGCGTGATTTATAATTTTTAGTGGGTACCTTGAGACACAAAATCCATGTTCCTCTGTAAGTATTGCATGGATTTCCTTAATTTGTTTTTTAAAATATAGCCAGGATATGGAGTGAATACATAACTCAATTTGAAAATCCTAGATACCTAGATACCTTCATAAAACGCAACAAAAGCAGAAAAAACAATTTTTCCACTTACTTTTTCACTAGCAAGCCACCGGAGAATTAACAAGTGGAATGGAGAATTTGGGAATTCCGTACTCAGTTCTCAAATCCTCTCAGTTGATAATTTTTCGTCTTACTTTTCCACAAGCAAACACTGGATAATTTGAGAAGTGAAAGCAAGACGAAAAATTCGCGAAATCTGTACTCACTTCTCAAATCCTCTCAGTGGAGAATTTTTCGTCTTACTTTTCCACAAGGAAAACACCGGAGAATTAACAAGTGGAATGGAGAATTCGCGAATTCCGTACTCACTTCTCAAATCCTCTCAATTGATAATTTTTCGTCTTACTTTATCCACAAGCAAACACCGGAGAATTTGAGAAGTGAAAGTAAGACGAAAAATTCTGAGCTAAGAGAGAATTCCCGAATTCTCCATTCCACTTGTTAATTCTCCGATGTTTGCTTGTGGAAAAGTAAGACGAAAAGTAAGTAGAGAATTCCCGAATTCTCCATTCCACTTGTTAATTCACCGGTATCTTGCTAGTGGAAAAGTAAGTGGAAAAATTGTATTTTCTGCTTTTGTTGCGTTTTATGAAGGTATCTACGTATCTAGGATTTTCAAATTGAGTTATGTATTCACTGCATATCCTGGCTATATTGTAAAAAACAAATTAAGGAAATCCATGCAATACTTACAGAGGAACATGGATTTTGTGTCTCAAGGTACCCACTAAAAATTATAAATCACGCGAAAATGATCAATTTGGTCGTCGTCCAGTACAGAAGAGATGCTGTAAAATTTTTAATTATACACGGTAAAGCTTGTGTGTACCATGAAATCGCATCTATATTTTGTCCCCTAATTAAATATGTAATTAATTTTTGAATCCGATATACGATTTTGGAGATAACTGTAAAAGAAGTGTATCAGTCCATTTTAAGGTGAAAAAATGGCCGTTTTTGGTACAAAAATTGACATATTTTCAACTCATCATTGCGAAGAACTAGTAAGTTGTGGAAATTTACTTCCCATGACAAAAATGTTCATAACGGAGTACTAATGGATGTAAAACAAAGAACGGAAGAAATATATGCAAAATATAGGAACTGGGTGTATATGACCCTAGTGTAAAAAAATCGTGTTTCGGCGGTCAAAATTCAGCTATTACGTTAAATTGATCAAATACAAACTACACCACCCGATTACCCTCTACTCACTCTTTAATTTGGTACCAAACATGACGTAGTTTGGACAACCCCCTATGAGGGGTGGTACGACCCCCAACCCCCAAAAGACCCTGCCCCAAAAATTGTTCACCTATATTTTTGCACTCTAAACCCTTAATCTACCAAAAAAAATTCCAATACTCTACAGCCCTCCCACACAGAGTTAGGCGCCCGTGAATATTGTGATAGCAAAATTTACCGCCGAGGCCGCTCAAATCTGCAAATTACCGTTAATTGAAATAAAATATAGCCTATAATACCCATGCATACCTAGTTACCAAAGTGAATGCTTATTTTTTTTATTGGGCTTACAGATCCTGAGCTTACCCCAGCGAATTATTACAGCTCTTGATATTGTCTTTATTTTTTTTAAATTTCCGTTAATCAGCCCCCATTTCTACCCCGCACTCTTCCCACCACTTTTCCTACACCTATCTTGTTCGCCCTAAGCTCCCATTTTTTTTGATACCACATACATTCTCCTTCTTCTCTCCATTCTCTCGTTATCCCGGAAAAACTCGAGAGAACCTACCCTCCTACATCCCTCAAAAACTACCCCAACAAAAAAGAAATTTAAATTTATTTTGACAGTGGAAGGTAATAGGCAGATGTACCTCACATATGAAAAAAAGTCCAACCCTCTACAACAAAAAGTGATACCCTTAATCGTCCCAGGCGATTCGCACTTTTTCACATTTCTTACGTTTTCCCTAATTCTCCAACCATGTTAGTGAATTGGGAATGGAGAATTAGGGAATTAAGAATTCTAAGAAAACGAAATTCTCATCTCCCAAATTCCCAAATTCTCCGTGCTGCAGAATCCGGCCCCAGCCCCGGCCCAGATATGGAAATTCTAGGTCTGGTGTAGGACTTATACAGGAACGCTAAATTCTATAGGCTGAAACATTTCCTACACCTTTTGAGAAATCCAAGACATTTCGCTGCTTCTGTGGCAATAGACAAGATGTGATCTGTCCAGCTTAACGTATTGGTAATTTCAATGCCAAGAATGGATAATGATGGTGTATCGTAAATCAGTGCTCCATAAAAATAAATGGGAGTGAAAAGTTATGATCTTGCTTCAAAGATATGAGACAGCTTTGCGACTTAGATGGCTTGAACTCGATGCGCATCGCTTTGTTCAAAGCAAGGATATAATAAAGACCGTTATTCATTGATCTAATCATGGAATCTGGTTTGACAGATGTGGAATTCTCTCTGGGTCCCGAAAAGTAACACAGGAGTAAGCGAAATCAAGGCTAGTGTCATAGTCAAAACTGTGGACGGGATTAAAAGTAAGGGGAAGTAGATCTTTAATGACAATTAAGAAGATAAATGAAAAGATTACAGACCCCTGGGGCATATCGGCAATTATAGGGAGAGGCTCTGCTAAAAGCTCATCTAGTACAAGAGGTAAAATACTTTCAATCGAAAATAGAAGAGGAGGGGAGAGCTGAAGTGCTTTGAGTTTAACTAAAAGGGCTGGAAGCCAGACTCTATTAAAGACCTTTTAAATATCTAGAACAACGATTTTGTATTCACCAAAATTGTGAAAACTATGCTTCGAATGTGTCGTAAGAAAAGTCAGCAAGTCTTCAGATCAGCGTCCAGTCCGGAAGCCATAATTGCGATTATTGACCAACGATGAGGCAGAGCTTTTAATTAACACGGGTGCGAAACCATCAGGACTACGGCTTTACGGATGTGTATTAGCTCATATACGGGGTGTCCCATACGTCCGCATTTCCTTTTTATCCCGGATTCCTCACTCAATTTCGAGAAATAAATTGTATGGGACGAGAGCCGGAAAATGCACGGTTTGGGCGGTAGGGCTGTTTTGAGATTTTGGGTGCTTTTTATCCTAATACCACTTAAATTTCTTGTTATACAGCCAATGAAGGTGACTTGCATCTCAGGTGATAGTAAACCCTCCACGGTTTCCAACAAATGCCCAACCACCTCTCTACCCCGTTTCCGCCGGCAGGTATAGGACGTCAAAGCCGAAAAATTGGAAAATTTTGCAATTTATTTTTCAATTTTAACGATTTTTCCGCTAAGAGGCAAGATATGGATAGCACTTTCTTGCAAGATTTCGAGACCTCGGAAAGCTACCTTTCATTTGATCCTAATCATGTACCTACCTAAATGCTACCGTTTTTGAGATATTCTTGTTTTTATTATGCATAATTTCATGATTGTATCTAATTTGTGTGAAATTGCATAAAATTAGGCGCGATTTATATTGTTATTAGAAAAATTAATGAAATTATGAATTATAAAAACGGGAATACCTAAAAAACGCTAGCATTTAGGTAGGTAATGTGCATAGTCAAATTAAAGGTAACATTAGGGGGTTTCTAAATATTGTAAATAAACTGTATAGTTATCATGCATTTTGGCGGGCAAATCGTTCAAATTTGAAAATATTAGGATTTTTTTTCAATTTTCTGACTTTGACGTCCTACAACTGACGATGTAAAAGGACAGAAAGGCTGGTTGTGCATTCTTTGCAAAACTCAGACGGTTTGTTATCACTTGAGATGAATCTAGCCTTGATAGGGTGTATATCAGGAAATTTACAGGGTGTAAAGTGGAAACAGTACTAAAAATCGTAAACCCCCTACCGCCCACACCGTGTATTTTCCGGCTCCCCTCCCATACAATTTATTTCTCGAAATTGAAGGAGGAATCCGGGGTATAAAGGAAATGCGGTAAGTATGGGAGTATAGAGAATTTGAAGCGAATCCACCAGTCAAAACATTAGCTTGATACAGAGAGTCAACAACCACTTCACCATTAATAAGTTGTGATGGTATAGAATAGAGGAACTGCTGAAGTTGTTCCTGATGGTTTTGACCAGAAACCAGAAATCTTTGTTGCCTGTGCGGCTTGCCAAATTTCCTTGTCTTACACTCTTGGTCAAAAAAAATCCTTCTCTCTTGATAATCGACTTACAGGTGCTCCGTGCGGTTTTGTCGACTTGTTTTAGTTCTGGACATGGATACAGTTGATAGGCGCGAAAAGTAGATTCTTTCGCTCTTATTACTTGGTTGAACTTATCATTAAACCAAGAGCGATTTTCCTGTTGTTGAGACATGCTGTAAGAATAAGGAACTTATTCATGCATCCAAGACTAAGTATGTCACTAAGTTGTAATGTGCATTCATCAACATCCCTCGAAGAAAAACAGACCGACCAATCTATTTCTCTAAGACACTGATTGAGAATCTCCCAATCAGCATTCAGATTTTTTTTTATTTACCGTTTTAGTTAAATATTCCACTATTGCATTTTATGAAATAATAAAACTTTTTGTTCCAAAATAAATTCTTGCTTTAAATGTAATAACTCAATACAACAATATACAATGATTTGTTTGCCGTTGTGTAGTTTCATTGAATTTCTCCAATTACGAGTAGGTAGAAATTGGTTTTTTAAATATTGAACCGCCGATAATATCTAACGACCTGTCTTTACATCGAAGACTCATCAACGAAACTTTGGCAACTCTTTTCAATTAAAACAAGTCTTTCATCGCTTTTTCCCGAATAAGATCTGCTTCAAATTGAGCATATTTTCTCAAATTGTATTTTATTTTTCCTTACCATTTGTTGCATTTGAGCCTTAATATTGGCAGATGTAACGTAATCTTGTTTAAATTTGTTGTTATATGATGCATTAAGCAATTCCAGTAATGTCAGTTATACATGTTAGTGGCAGGGACCGTATCCCTCGCGGGAAGAATGGGCATGCCTAACTTAGATAAGGTTTACTGTAAGTATTACCTGGAATTCATTAGTAATAAGTACATGAATATAACTTACGTTGACATGGTTTATATCTGGTCTACGTACCTTTTAGGGAATACTTAGAAATGGCAGAGGTAATGAGTTTTGATTTGTGCATTATTTTGGAAAAAGAAGTGGACAAATATCATTTAAATACGAGATACGAATAAGTGAAGGCCTGTTTATTTTCCATACTTTCCTAAGAAAGCAGGAAGAGTTCTTCCCTTTGAAAATAGAAAGAATACTTTCCTGTAAATTCAGAATTATACAAAACAGCAAATCAAGCCCAAACATATATCATATTTACCTGTCAACTGCAGTACTCTAGTATGTACGTAAGTGTCAGAAGAAATATTTCACCTGCATGATTTAAAAAAATTATCAAACGAAAAAGTCCTGCAATTTTAAAGTGTACTCATTTCATTCTTTGCTTCTGCGCGAATTTTAAGGCGGGAGACGCTGGTACCTACTGCGTATCAAGGAAAATTATAAACAGAATTCAAACCTACTTTACATTTAGAATTTCATTTTCTAAGGCACTACGAAGGATTTTTTCATTATATTGCATGATTCCTTTTTTGAGGCCAGCCCGTCCGTTTAACTCGTACACGAATTTGTGTGTCTGTATATTTATTTAGATATTTCTTTTTTACTATTTTCGACACTCTCGTAGACCCACCTTTCGTCATCACAGCGAGCTGAAATTTGGCACACAGGTTCATGTCGCGAGACAATTGAATCTATCAAAATTTTAATCGGAAATTTCCCTGGAAAACCCGGAAAATCGTGAAAAATCATTTGAAAATTTGAATAGTGATAAATCCGTTTCAGGAAAAATGCAGAGTTTTCCGATTTATCCGGAAAAAAATTTCCGGAATTTTCCGAAAAATTTTCACGTAAAAAAGTTTTCTAAATTATGCAGGATCAAGTTCCCTATCAACTGGCATCATTACTTTCTCTCCGACTTGCAGAAAAAATCGAGGAAAATTCATGTAAAACGCTTTCCCGGAGTTTTTCCGACCAAGGAAGCGTTTGAGCGTTTTGCAACCTAAGACAAAGTTGTAGATCGAAATGAGTTGCATAATAATTTTTACTCGAATAAATTTTTTGAAAAACTGGTAAATCAGTGTCTTTTCAGCCGTCATAAAATTGTTTTAAAATATCTCCATGCAGCACGTAATAACAATTTATTTAACGTGAAAAAGGCAGAAAATAAAATAAGTAAAAAACGAGTTTTCAAACAAAACTGAAGCCAAGCCGCATGAAAAAGTAGAAAATAAACTTTTATTCACACACGGAGGTGGACTCAGATTTTATTCGCTGACAATCACCGATATATTTCAATCAGATGTAATAAGTGATTTGATTCATGAAGAGAAAGAATATTCAAGAGAAATGTCCCAATCAAAAAATCAAAGTCCACCTTTGTGTGTGCTGAAAAGTTTATTTTCTACTTTTTCATGCGGCTTGGCCTCAGTTTTGTTTGAAAACTCGTTTTTTACTTATTTTATTATAAACAATTGTCTAACAATTTTCTAATGATATTTTCTACTTTTTGATTTAGAAACGCGCCATTTTTACAAAAAACAACATATCAAAAATATTCTACGTACTTCGATAGCTATTCTTAAATATAATTGAAAAAACGTTGGTGTGTCGTCATAACCCAAAAATTATAGGAGCTGTTGGTTCGACTTTTGACCTTCCAGAAATGAAGACGTCATCGGAAAAATGCTGCACAGTCGCCATTGACGTTTATCGAAGTGAGAAAATAGTTCTGTGTTGCCAATTACAAGTATAATAAAAACTTTTTTTGTAAATCCAAATTATTTTATTGTTTCGCTGTAACAGTCACGAAATATGCCATTTTGTTTTGTTGGTCTGTAGAGTGACCTAACCCCTTAAAGAATTTTAATTCTGCTTTTGTTAACATTAATGTATGGAAAATTGATTCCAAAAATCTTCTTATTTTTCAGTATTGAGGTATTAAAGGAAACATTTTGTGTGTACCGAGTTTTTATTCTGAATGTTTAGTTTGTTGGATTTTACTGATTTTTTAACAATGTTGAAGTATTTAAGTCGTATTTTATTAAGGTAGGTTTTTAGGGTTCCGTATCCAAAGAGTGCTGGCCGTCCGTCTGTCTGTCAGCGGGCTGTATCTCATGAACCGTAAAATGTAAACACGTGAAATGAAGAACGAGTAATACTACAGCTGCTATAACAACAAATAATGAAAATACAATAAAGTTAAAAATTAGAGGGGGTCCCCATACAATAAACTTTTATTTATGCTCGATCTTAACAATGGCTGTATCTTTTGAACCGTAATAGGTGGATACTTGAAAGTTTCAGAGTGTGTATTTCTATTGCCGCTATAACAACAAGTAATAAAAATAAAATAAAATTAAAAATTAAATGGGCAACCATTCAAAAACCGTGTTACATCTTGTACGGTGGTACGGAACCCTTCGGGTGAGTCACATCAGGATTTAAACCTGTCTACCAAAAAAATTAGCTTGTGGAAATATTGAAGCGAAGTACGGAATTGCAATATGAGATTTTTGTTTTTCAAGTCAAGTCATGAACCAACAAAAATCTCACATTTCGCTTTTATATTTCCAGACGAAATTCTTTCTCACTTACAGCGATGATAAAGAATTTCGTAGAGAAGGTTAGATTTAATTAAGTAATGAATATTTAAGTTAGTTGTAAACCAACGGTCATGTGGCTGAAGTCAGATTCTGGCATCGCGAAATAGAATTCAAACTTCTGTTAAAATCAATTTTTGTATTGATAAAGTTTATTGACCAGAAGAAGTAATATCTTTTATTTTAATTTTTTTTTTATTAAACTTAAAAACAAGAGGCGCAGTCGGTAGGATTGCTACCAAAAGGTTGGCAATCTAGGAATACGAATTTATTGATTTTTTTTTTATTTTCTCTGAGACTTATCGGAACGGAAAACGTAGTGTTTAATCGAAATTGTAAACACGGAAAAACAAGTTTCATGGCTCAAATAAAATCAATGAGTCAATTGATTGGCTTATCACTGAATTGAATAAAATTTGTGGAAGAAAATGATTTTCAAGAAGTGTGAAAAAATTTAGCGATTTAATTGTTCGAATTATGATTGAATTATATATATATATATTTTTTTTAAAGAAAATTTTCAAGAAGTGTGTGAAAATTTTAGTAATTTAATCTCATATGCAAACAAAAAATTAAAGTTTTCACAGCGGTTAAGCAACCTCTATGAATAGAAATAGGCAATAACGTTTCGATTCGAACCGTAGAATAACAAATAATGAAATGGAGCAAGTTAATCCTCAAATTAGGAAAATCATCGAACAACAGGAAGCGCAAATCCAGGCTTTACAAGCGAGAGTAAAGCAGCCGATAATAAATCCGCCAATACTGGAAGCGCAAATATAAGACCTGTAGGCAGGATTTGAACAGTTAACAGCACATCCACCAGTACAACAACAAAGCAATAATCAGCAATAGAACAACGAATTCTCCGTAACAGCAGAGCAATTTTTTAATTTCGTCAATAGTCTAAGGATATTCAACGGAAGAGATGAATTCACTGTTCAAGATTTTATAAACTGTGCAGAAACAACCAACGACTTTATAAATATTGCACCAGTATCATAATCAATGATAAAATAATATAAATAACAATCTAGT
This sequence comes from Dioctria linearis, assembly GCA_963930735.1. Taxonomy (NCBI): domain Eukaryota; kingdom Metazoa; phylum Arthropoda; class Insecta; order Diptera; family Asilidae; genus Dioctria; species Dioctria linearis. Next base: position 129,644,743 of record OZ005740.1, on the reverse strand, counting down.
ATTCTCTTTTTATATTGTTAGATAAAATAAATTGAAAAAAAAACAATTGTACGTAATTTGTTCACCTAACAACCACATTAATAAAAAGTTTTATTGAAGTTTATTTGAAACGCGTTTTATTAGAATCAGTTATTTATAACCGAAGTAATTTATCCCTGATAAAGTCCACTATCTCGCCATTTTGGTCAAATCGACCCGAATAAGTTGATGTGAAACGATGAAATTTAATTTTAACCACTTGAGATATTCCTGTTGCCAAATTTTCATTGCAGCGTGGTGGAATAGATGCGGTGTGCATTCGCATTTGAAAGATTTCACTTCCAACTCGAAAGTAAATAACCATATTTACAGTATTTTTGTGATATATTTCAAGAAATTTCCTGTGCGTATCTTTCGTAATACTTGAAAGCTTCGTTTATCAGAATGGAAAAATTAAAAAAGAAACGAGGAGTAATTAAAGGAACAATTACCCGAATTGAGTCTTTCTTGGAAGAGAATCAAAACTCTGAACTTAAAATCGAACAAATAGATGTAAGGTTGCAAAAACTAGAGATCGCATTCAAAGCATACGAACAAATACAAGTGGAGATTGACAATATATCGGAGGATATATCCAGTGAAAGTCAATATAGGAAAAACATTGAAAGCAAATATTATGACGTGAAAATTCAGCTCCTTGCCATTATGAAGCAAGTAACAAATTTAGCTACACAATAGTGGCACTACGAATACTATTTTACAATTTTAACACAACAGAAAGCTGCTATGAATATCATTCTGCAGCAGCTGACAGTAAGTAATAGTCAAACTGCTAATAGTAATAATAATGCTGAATCAGCAACTAATTTAAAGTTACCACGAATAAATATACCGCAATTCTCTGGTCAATACGAAGACTGACCAGCATTTCATGACCTTTACAGATCGCTCGTCCGCGATAACATACATCTCACACCAGCTTAAAAGTTTCAATTTCTAAAAACCAGCTTAAAGGATGAGGTAGTATCCACGCTCAAGCATCTTACAATAAGCGATGCTAATTATGTTGAAGTTTGGGATCAGTTGAAGTCAACATATAATAAAAAGAAATGTATCATCGAAGTACACATTAAAAATATCTTCGATTTTCCGCCATTACAACTGCAACCTCTCCGCAAACTAAGCAATACATTCAAAGAATCTGTCCGAGCCCTCAAAGCCTTAAAGCTTCCAACTGATGGGTGGGACTATTTGCTTATCTACGTTATGGTACAAAAACTCGATCCGGATTCACGTCAATTATGGGCAAGAATATCAACGCCAGACGACATCCAAAATTCAAAACTCTTCTGGACTTTATAGATCAACGTGAGTTTGAGTTACAGTGTCCTTATCCAAGTAAAACTGAAATCGCAAACCACTAAACAAGCTTATACTATAACTTCTACAATTTGTTCCTGTTGCAAAGGCGAACATCTTATATACCGATGTTCCAAATTTACCAACATGACATTATACAACGTAATCAATTTGTAAAAGCAGCACCCTTATGCTCAAATTGCCTACGTTCTGGCCACAATACATCAACTTGCAGATCTTCTACAGGCCGCATTTGCAATAAGCGCCACCACACGCTTCTACATAAAAGCGAGAAGCCATATATACCATCTTATGGTATCACAAGAGGTGCACCAGCTTCACATTCCTCTAAGCCTTACAGTCTTCACATTACTCAAGGTACTACGACGGTATTGCCGACAGCTGTCATTCTTGTTGCTGATGCTATGAAGCAACTTCAACCATGTCGCGTTTTGTTAGACTCCGGGTCGCAGGTTTCCCTCATTTCGGAAAGTTGCGCTAAACGACTTGGACTAAACAGAAGCCACCTAGAGTTCCAATTCTCGGTATAGGAACAATAAGCTGACAACAGTCACGTGGTTCAGTTACACTTACCATAAAAACACGCCTGACCAGCACTGAATTGGAAACAAGAGCTTCTATACTCAAAAAGCGCACGAATCTTATACCAGCACAAGTAATTCAACTCCCAAATGACAATGAATTATCTAGCTGTGATTTGGCCGATTCTAATTTCGACCTGCCTGCAATAATAGATATCATACTTGGTTCAGACATATTCTTCAGAATCCTACTAGAAGATCAAATTTAATTTCATTCTGGCATCATAGCTCAAAAAACTATCTTTGGCTATGTAGTATCAGGAGCACACAAACGAGAAGTAGATGAGAATATTCATAATTTTCACGTTTGCACAGATGTCGACAATTTACTTCAAACTGGCATCTCACACAAGACGAATTTTTACAGCACTCACTGCCGTCAGAACGATGGAAGATGCGTTGTACTATTCCCACTCCAACCAAACATTAGCGAACTTGGGGAATCCAGATCTGCTGCCGTTCGATCTCTATACATGGCTGAGAAACGATTTGAGAAAAACCCATATTACAAGGAGCAATATCAGCAATTCATAGAGGAGTACTTATGCTTCGGCCATATGCGGCATGTTGGATCACTTCCACCACATAACTGTTACTTTATTCCACATCACGCAGTCTTAAAACCATTTAGTATCACCACAAAATTTAGAGTGGTCTTCAATGCTTCGAAGTCTTCAACCTCTGGTCTATCACTTAATGACGTGTTATATACTGGACCGACCATTCAAGAGGAGTTGGTATCCATTTACATCAGGTTTCAAAAACACAAAGTTGTCTTTATTGCCGACATTGCTAAAATGTACCGCCAAGTCAAATTTGACTACAACGACACGTGCTATCAGAAGATTCTTTGAAGATCTTCATCATCAAATGTTACTCAAGAATATGAACTCAACAGTATCGCAATAAGGACGTTGCAACAATTAGCACTGGATGAAGGCAATCAATTCTCAGAAGGAGCAAGTATACTGACAACAGACTTTTACGTGGACGATGTAATGTCTGGTTCCACTTGTGTTAGTCAAGCAGTTGCCTGTGTAACGCAATTACGCCAACTTCTTGAAAGGGGACGTTTCGACATACGAAAATGGTCTCCCAATTCAGAAGAACTCTCAATCACATTCCACATAATCATCGAAAAATACAATCCATTCACTCCAATGACGAAAAGTCTGCAGTAATTAAAACACTTGGTCTTAATTGGAACGCACAAGGCGATTACTTCTTCTTCAAGACAACTATGAATCCAAATGCACAATAATCTGAGAGCACAATTCTCTCAACTGCAGCTAGAACTTTCGAGCCACTTGGTTGGCTATCTCCTTTTGTTATCAAAATCCAAATCTTGATGCAGAAACTATGGATTGCTGGACTTTCATGGGATGATCCATTACCACTTAATCTAAGCGAAGAATGGAATGAAATTCACAAGGACATCCAAAATTTGTTGTACACCGTGTCAACAGCACGTGGAACTTCACGCTTTAGCAGATGCATCGGATATAGCCTATACTGCGGTGGTGTATCTTAGATCGGTAACATCCATAAGTGAAGTTAACACATATCTGGTAGCATATAAAATACGTGTATCACCCATTAAATAAATAACATTGCCAAGATCGGAACTGTGTGCAGCACTTCTTGCGACACGTCTAATATTTACGATAGCCAATAGTCTTAAGGTAACATACATCGATATTCATGCGTGGACGGACTCATCAATTGCTCTCAGCTGGCTATCTGATCATCGCAAGCGTAGGGAAACTTTCATCGCTAACAGAACATCACAGATACTGAGTAGAATTCCACGCACCCACTGGCATCATGTGAAATCAAAACAAAATCCAGCTGACTGCGCCTCCAGAGGGGTGTTATCGACATCGCTAATAAACTATGAGCTTTAGTGGAACGTGCATACATTTTTCCCATTCCCATTCCCATTCACTGCTATGCCAAAAACTGACCTTCACACTACAATCGATGAAGACTCATCTTTGCCAGCTATTCCGGAAAAAATTTCGTCGATTACACGATTGATACGAGTGACCGCATATATCCTACGATTTTGTTCTAATGCCAAAACTATTAAGAATAACAGAAAATCTGGACCATTTTCAGTGCAGGAATTTCAATCAGCCTTTAATATCTGGGTACTGTTAGCTCAACGTGCCTCTTTTCAAGACGAAATCAGACTTACCAACAAGGGTATCACGTTGATGTCAACAAATAAACTCACCTCCTTGACACCATACATTGATGCTGACGGTATTCTACGAGTAGATGGTCGGTTGGCAGCATTGGATATACTCTACGACATCCAATAATTTTATCAAAAGAACATCGTCTCACTTTGCTCATTGTACAAGCTTATCACCATCGACATTTTCATCCTGGACAGCGTTTGCTAACTAGTCTCATCACTCTCCGCTACTGGATTATTGGTTGTCCCTACATAGTTAAAAGAGTCATCCATACTTGTGTCATATGTACACGATACAAATCCCAGCAAAGCCAGCTGCAGATGGGAAACCTACCCGCAGTGCGTCTGCAGCCTGCTAGAACATTCCAAAACCTTGGACTCGATTACATAGGACCAATTTTCTTTCGAAGTTGGAAGGGCAGAGGACCAAAAGATATAAAGCATATATCGCTTTATTCGTATGCCACACAACAATGCATTCACCTAGAGCTCGTTAGCAGTCAAACTTCAGCCGATTTTCTGGCAGCACTAAAGAGATTTGTTTCGAAACGAGAACTACCACCACATATTTATTCAGACAATTGTACAACATTTGTTGAAGCTAATCGAGAACTAAGGGAAATTTTAGTAATTTGGTGATCATCTGATCATCAATAACAAATTGCTACATTTGCAGCTGAACGAGACATTAATTGGCACTTCACACCACCCTTAGCACCTCATTTCGGGGGTATATGGGAATCTAGAGTTAAGGCAATGAAACGTTATCTGCGACGTGAAATAGGTAATGCACTCTTGACGTTTGAAGAAGTAATTACACTGTTGTGTCAAATTGAAGCTCTCTTGAACTCCCGCCTGTTGTGTCTTAAAAGCTTGGATTCAAAATATATTGATGCTTTCACGCCTGCACATTTTCTTGTTGGTTGCCCACTACTTCCTGTTCCTGAACAGATTAATGAAGACGGATCTATCAATGCACAACAATTTCACAACTGCAACAACGAAATGAGTGGAAAGCAGTTCATCCCAACACGGAGATTAACGACATTATTCTCATCAAGGATGCAAATTTACCACCATCAGCTTGGTTGCTCGGTAGAGTTCCACAAGTCACCCGGGTAGAGATAACCTAATAAGAGTGGTCACACTGGTGACAAAGTCCGGCATCCTTAAGCGGCCCGTGACTAAGCTGTGTCTTCTTCCCTGTAAAGTCAATTGAAGTGGACACTTCAAGGCGGGCGGAATGTTACAAACTACAACTGGCTACCCTATGCTATAAATACCAATCTAATTTTATCTTTTTATATTTGCAGATAAAATAAATTAAAAAGAAGCAGTTGTACGTAATTTGTTTCACCTAACAACCACATTAATAAAAAGTTTTATTGAAGATTATTGAAAACATGTTTAATTAGAATCAGTTATCTATAACCGAAGTAATTTATCCCTGAAACAGTACACTACCTCGCTAAAACTGCTCAATCAAAATAAAGATCTAATTTTTAAAGAAGGCAACGAATTCTTTTCAACTCATGAAATTACATATGAAATAGTTACCGTCACCGACAGACCAATTTATTGTAAAATATATAGGTATACTCAGATACACGATAAAGAAATAGATCGTCAAATTCATGACATGATCGAACAAAGATTATTAAGGAAGTATTTCCCGTATAATAGTCCATTATGGATTGTCCCTAAAAAGGCAGATAACTTAGACGATAAAAAATGGAGGATTGTTATCGAATATAGAAAATTAAACGAAGTTACCACAAACGATAAACTTCCCAATCCCCAATATTGACAAATTTGGAAAAGCACAATATTTCACGACGCTTGACTTAGGGAAGGGCTTTCATCAGATTTTTAATGAATGAATCTGACCAGAAATAAGTTGGCATTTGCAACTCCTTTTGGACACCATCTAAGGATGCCATTTGGATTGAAAAATGCTCAATCCACCAAGATTTATGAAATCAGTATTGCCAGAAAATATAAAAAAAAATGTGTGTTTTATACCTAGATAATATACTAATATTCAGTACTTCACTGGAAGAACATTTAACAAGTATTCGAAGAATATTTTATAAATTAAGATCAGCAGGACTTAAAATACAACTTGATAAGTTCAACTTTGTTAAGTAAAGAAAAACGAATAACCCTAATAAAATAGAAGTAATTCAAAATCTAAAGCTTCCAACCACCCAAAAACAAAAAACCAAATTTTAGGTATAATAGGACATTAAAGAAAGTTCGTAAGAGATTTGGCAAAAATTGCACAACCTATGGAGCAATTTCTTAAGAAGGATGTAAAAATTAATCTTAATGATCCTAGCTAATTAACAGCGTTTGACAAAATCAAAGAAATCATTAATTATAACATATTAAGATACCCCGATCTCAATAAAATATTTAAATTATTAAAGAATAGTATGGGGAACGAAATATTTTCGACCATACCTGTTTGGTAGGGAATTCGATCTGCAAACAGATCAACAACCAATTAAGTGACTGAAAGCAAAGCATACAGGTAATACAGTTAGGCGAGTATGATATTAAGATAGACTACATAAAAGAAAGGAGAGTCGAATTAACGCAGAAGCCAACGAAATTAACTTATTCGAGACAAGCAAACCCAAAAAAAAGGAAAGCATAAGGCAAGATCTTCTAAATATGTATAGGTAATACTGAAAACCTAGATAGCAACTCATCAGAAGAAAATTTGGAAGGCACTGAAATTGATGAAATTTGATCACCAGTTCACTACATTCAATGGAAGTACAAACTGTCCATTCTGAGGAGGAAGATTTAAACCAGGCGCAGCCAACCGGCGGCGGCCCGATGGCCGCATGTGGCCCTGGATGGCTTTGAATGCGGCCCAAAAAAACTCATATACTTAAATACTTTCTCAATTAATTTTATAAAACATTTTCTTTTACCTATATAACATTTCCATGGGGGTAGTTACTTCTCGACATAATAAATGTACAATTGCGCAATGTGGCCAAAGAAAGTTTTCAATGTGCAATTGTACTTAATCAAATTGACACTGAAGACATTGCGGACAATATTTGTTTTTCGGAAGTAAGATGCTTAAGTCGGGGTAAAATGTTGAAAAGATTTTATGGTTTGCGAAAGGAAATCAAGTCATTTATGGAATCAAGAATAAAATCTGTGCCAGAACTTGGTGATGAAAACAGGCTTACAGATTTTGCTTTTGTAGTAGACTTGACAACTCATTTAAATGAGCAAAATTTGCGTCTTCAAAGTGAAAAACAACTCATTATACTATGCCTCAAACTATAGCGGCTTTCGAAATGAAACTGAAACTATGGTAGTCACAAATTTAAGCATATAATTTTATGTATTTTGAAACGCTGGCTAAACGCTGTCCTGAGAGTAACGAAAAATATTCAAACTTGATTTTCGCTTTGATATAGGAATTGAGAAAAGATTCCAAGATTTCCAAAAAAATCATCAATTTTTTCACATATTTGCGACTCCATTTTTAGTCGACATAAACTTACCAGCAAATTTTCAAATGAAATGGCTAGATCTGCAATCTGATTTTCAACTTTAATAAAATGTAATAGTTTCTCTTTACTGTACTTTTATAAGAATTATCCTCCCAGAGAAGATTACCCCATGCTTCACAATTCATGCCATCGCTAGCAGCTATATTCTAAGATGGAGCACACAAAGAATAAAAATAGGAGCAAAATAACTTATGAGCACCTTGAGAACTCACTGAGAGTTGCATCAACTTCGATCGCAAAATATCGAAGCATTATTGTCTCAAAAACCAATGTCAAATATCATATCAATTTCATGTTGCTATTTCTTAAATTTTATAATAAAAAATTTATGAATTAACGAAGCTTAAGTAACTTAAAATTGTTAACTAAGTATGTATGTATATTCTTCGTTTTTGTTCATTAGCTATCTTTAGGGTTCGTATATTTTATGTGTGGCCCAATATAACTCGTCTATTTCCAATGCGGCCCAGGGAAGCTGAAAGTTTGGCCACCACCCCTGAAACGATCATATACCCTTGTTAGACACTATAGTTAATAGATTTAGAACACAAATTATCTTGGTAGAAAATAAAGAAAACACTTATAAGCGGAAACAGATGTTCTTAGAAGGTATATATATAGATAAAGGAAAAATTGGCTTTTATTCTCAGTCAATTGCAAAATAAATTAAATTAAATTAAGATATAGAAAACGACGAGGAATTAAAGGAGCAAATATCGCTCTTTCATAAGAAAGAATCTGGTCATTCAGGTATAGTAGCTAATTATGAAGACTTAAAATATAAAATTTATATCCCAAACTCAAAACTAAAATCCACGAAATTTTAAATAATACGATATTTTTTCAGGGGCAAAATACGATAAGAAGCCCATCAAAAAGAAATTTCAGTTAACCTAAAACACCATAAAACAATAAACGAAATTGTTCATATGGATATATATACCAATAGCAAACATTAATTTTTAAACTTCATAGATCAATTTTCTAAACACGCCATTAGTCTACATTTAGAGGATAGAAATCACCTAACCATACTAGAAAGGTTAGGCAAATGATATCAATAAGAGGTAAAATGAAAAATTAGGCAACGTAGATATTGAAAGGCTTAATGGAACGATAACAGAAAAAATAAGAGCACTAAATTTGGAAGAAAATCAACCCATCAGGGCAATAAAAATATACAATAGATCTTATCATTCCACAATCAAAACGACACCTATATTGGTTCAAAATAAGGAAATCGATTTCAAAATTATTTACGACAGGCTAGTAAATTTCAAGGAAAAGATAATTAGCAAAATAAATAAAAGTAGAGAAGATTATGGGGAACATGGAGAAACCGGGTTCATTAAAAATTACAAATCCCTCAGACATAAGGAACAGCCAAAATTTAGAAAATATAATCTTTCCAATGTACGCGATAATAAAATTAAACGCCCATTTAAATGTACAGACCAAAGCGACAATCAGGGATATAATACTTCTGATGGTACCAGCAGCAACAAAACAAATCATGATAATTGAGAAAATTGAATCAAACTCCGGATACGCAGAGGTTAAATTAGGTACAGTAGAAGTTGTAAATAAATTCGGTATTAACTTACTCCACAAAATCTATCCAGAAGAATTATTAAGTATAACAAATCATTTAGAAATTAAATTTAATATTCGTAACTCTGATAACGTATAGGCAAAAGAGAAGACTGATTAATTTTGATGGAACTATAGCTAAAAGGTTGTATGGTGCACTGGATGATGAAGATAGGCAAAATATTTTAGAACATTTAAATATTATTATTTCAAATAATCATAATTTGATCCAAAATATGAACCAACAAAGTAAAATTAATGGCAACTTTAACAAGACGTTCATGGTGCTAAAAAACATAATCGACAATGATAAGAGTAAAAATTTTACAAAAAATCAATGAACTTAACAACGACTTCAAGCTGTATGCAGAAAGTCAAGCTTTAGAACAAATATTCAAATTAGATATTATCGAAAAAGAGGTAGATCATATCCAGGGCAACATAGCATTAGCACGTCTAGGGCATTGGCGTGGAGTGAACTTGCGGAGAGAGGAAGCAATCACATTATAATTTTACAAAAGCGTCAAATAGCCATGCGCTCAAACGTTATTGCAGCGGTTCTAATAAATTATCTATACCCCTGTCAATAGCTATTTCTTAAGTACTCCAAGAGTTAAGTTTTGAAGAAAATAGGCAACTCCAACAGTGAACTGCGTCGACTGTGCGAAGTGGAAGATGACGCCTGAAACATATCTTATGTGAGTATTGCGCGCTTGCAACTGTAAGGTTGAAAATTATTGGAGAAACATCTCTCCAAATAAGGTTTTCAAGCTAACCCCAAGGGCAATATCGAACTCGTAAGAGTGATAGATTTAACTTAACCACTTTAGGAGAGGACACAATAGATCAACTCTGCTCCCTGTGTCCGCAGGGTCATAGTGGATTAGTCTCCATTGCTTTTAGCCTTAGCTTAAGATCCCACGATCGAGGACGTGAGAGTGCATGACTTGCAATTTTTACTTCTTTGCATTCAACTTAAAATAGAAGGAATTAAAGAAATGATCATAGTCAGGTCGCAATGTACCTACTTGAATATTATACACCCTGTTTCAATCAAAGCTGTAAACAAATTTTAAATTCTTCGTTTCCTCGAAAACTAGGGTAATTATAAATGGTTCTCAGAATGTGGGAGATACTCAATAGTGTTCTAACGCTCTGGGTAAGTTGTCTAGTAATAACGGCATTTGGGCTCTGTAAACTAAATTTCAAGGAATTTGCAAAATACGAAATGGGGAAAATTTCAAGTTTGTTTATAACAGAGCGTATTATTCGTCGCCTTCATGAAACTGAGAAATTAATCTTTTGAGAGGTAGCGATGTTAGGAATAAGCGTTTTTTGAATATCCGAGCTCATTTTTGAAAAGGAAACCCGGAATATCTTATATACCTACACTAGTAAATAGGATAATGGAATATAGATTTTATTTTCCTGAGTTACATATATGAGTTCGGCAATTCAAAATAACAAAAAACTCAGCTTCGCGATTATGGCATGACGGCAACAAATATATTCTAAATGATTTAAATTGAAATATCTATAATTGTTCATTTGCTTATTTGGACCCGAGTGTACGATATTGTCATTAATATCATATTTCAAGCAATCTCTTCTCTAAAGTAATATTTCCCTATCCAACCTCAAATTCCCCTCAAGATTTCACAATTTTCCCTCCTCCACGCGGCTTAAAAAATATTTGCGTACCAATAACCAAAGTACTTCCTAACCGACACATGAAATTAGTGGAAGCACAAATAAAAACACCTCCAGTTGAAGCAAATACAGCGTTGATTTATCATAAGAAATATAATATCCATATGAATAAAACCAACATAATACATGCTTCCGCTATAGCAATGTTTGTAGGTCCCATAGAAACATTTTTTCAATTGCTTCGCTTAGGCGTCGGAACATTTCCGATTGAGTGTAGCTACACTAGAAAAAATTTAAATATATTGTCGAACTAAAATTCAATAAACATTTTTACTGCAGTGGTATGGGATCATTTACTTTAATAATTGCAATTGTATGTATTTTGGCATTATATTTTTATTGCAAGAAGAAACCGATAAATGTAAAGATAAAACAAAAGATTCAGGAGAATCCAAAATTTAAGGATGGAGGAGTTACATCAGTATTTATCCCTGACTCACAAAAAAAATTAGCTGAGATGAGATTTTTGTTTTTCAAGTCAAGTCGTGAGCAAACAAAAATCTCACATTTCGCTTTTATATTTCCAGACGAAATTCTTTCTCACTAATAGCGATGATAAAGAATTTCGCAGAGAAGGTTAGATTTAATTAAGTAAATGAATATTTAAGTTAGTTGTAAACCAACGGTCATCTGGCTGAAGTCAGATTCTGAAATCGAGAAATAGAATTTAAACTTCTGTTAAAATCAATTTTTGTATTAATAAAGTTTAGTTAAAAGAAGAAGTAATTTATTTTTCTTTAATACTTAAAAACAAGATTTTAAGTAGTGCGAGTTTTTCATTTATTATACTTTGTTATGTAAACTTTGTATGAACTTTCAAGGACAAATAAATTAATTACTTTAATTTGGCTGTTTTGAAAACCCGGTCCATTCCCTTTCTGCCAGTAAGTCACGGAAGTATACTTCGTCATTTTGCAAATATGAGGTGTGAAAAATATTTCCTTCTTATTTTAAAAATAAATCTGAGAAACTCACTCTATTGGAATAATTAGTTAGATTGATGATCTATCGAAAAGTTTCAATTAATACCTCAATGAGGGACCCTACACTGTCAGTATTAAGTAAAAAGTATGAGCTTGTGTGTCAAGTAACACTGACGGAGGTACAGCCTATTACTTGTCAAGTTCTAGTAGCTCTTCCATAGAATGCATAATGATATGTACTTGATGAAAATCAGAATGTTTCTGATTTTTTTCAGTACTCAATGTTATTTGAACTTCACTGAATCAGTATTCACATAGTCAAATATCAGGAAAAAATCAAGTATCAGGTCAATTATCATGGATTGTGTGTGGGCTCTAAATGGTTGGCAGTTTTTAATGTCCTTTTTAAGCCACTTTTGCTAAATATGCTTAAAATAAGTGCAACAAATGCGTTCTTGAATAAAATTTGAAGTTAAATGCATACAACTCAACTTACACATCGTTTTTTTACGATAACTTTGAAACGGAGGAGAGTAGAAGAAAACCATTCGGAGCATTGGACGGTGATTATTTATCCTACAAACTCTATCCCTTAAAATGTACACATGGGACCAGTATACCCAGAATTTCGGTTGAAAACAAAAATAGCGTAGAAAGATTAAAATTGTTTGTTGAATTAAATATTAAATTAAGTTTATTATTTTTTATGTAAAATTGTTCAATTAATAAACAATGAAAAAAATATCCGTTTTATTTAGATAAGTTTTGACAATTTTAGGAGGTGGTGTCACTATCACATACACAGAGTGCCTATTCTGGTAGAAAGCACATCATCATTGGTCTACTACCGTTCAGAGGGGAATGATCAATAGAAATTAAAAGATATCCTTAACTTTTTTATCTAAATTCTAAATCGTGGATTGAGAATTTTTATATCTGTTCTCAATTTTACTGAATTATTAATTCACGAATTCTGGTTCAATTAAAGAATTTAATTCCTCCTTCGTTATGCTACCCGAATCGCACTTTGCATGATTTTCCATTTTTGTAAAAAGACGTTTATATATGCGCACTTGAAACAGTTCTGAATAAATTTACATATGTTTATATTAAAGGATTCAGAAATATTTTGTAGTGACATAGCCATAGTATTGTAATTAGTATTGCGATTACATAGTTCAAGTTCAAGTTTTGTTTACCTACGGAATAATTTAAGAGAACAACACTTTTTTAGCTTTTTTCTTACATTGAATAACTGACTGAACTCGTTATATTTAGCAACAATGACATTAACTTTCCCCTTGGCGAAGAATCAAAAAAATTCAGCTTGGACTCATTTTACGAGCGATATCAAATGGATTTCTCAGTGCCCAATTTCAAAGTCTAAGATTGCTCTTACTACCCTGGTCGGGTTTCCAACCATTCATGATAATGGATGTAATGACTTAATGGTTTATTTTTTTGGTATGTTAATCTATAATTATGCTCTTTAGTCTCATAGTGACCAACTTTGTAAGTAACTAAAATATGAGTGGTACATGAAATAGATTTTGATTTGATTTGATTGGATTTGATTTAAGAATTGCAATAGACAAATATTGTACTAAATCGTACGTATTGGGAATAAGTTAACATTTTTTTAAAAAAAAATTTTTTTTTAATTTTACATAACTTTGAACTGTAAGTAACAAACATTTAAATAATGTATCGCTTCGATTTTTAACCATCTAACAATCCCATATAGCCTACACCATTATTTTTTTACATCCCATTCTTCCTGTAGCCGGCAATCCCATATCCTATCCCTTCCGTCAAGACACATTACAACAATTAAAAACAAACAAGTAATGCACGGAATCACATCTGCTTATTTTTTTTCCACGTTTAAGCAATCGGTGTCACTTAAACCCTAAAAAATATCGAGTATGAAAAACTGCAGCCATAATGTACTAAAAAGAAAAAATTCTATGGCAAAAATCATCATACCTCTTTTCGCTTTGCACAGCCAGCCAACATTTTTAAGAAAAATCAAAAGTTTTCCAAGATACGCCACGACAGCAAAACAAGCAAGCAAATATTGTGCAACATATAGCCCAATATATTATTTCAATCCCCCCGTTTTTCCGTTCCATCCACGAAAAATTCACATTTCTTTTGGTAGCTGGGTCTTGGGCCAAAATGTTGCTAATTGGACAGATCATTTAATTGCAACAGATCATTTAAAATGATTTTGGAGGACGGCGTGGGCAATATGGGTGTTGTAACCCATGGTACCGCCGTGCTTTCCTGAGGAGAAGAGCGGAACAGGGGGAAGATTCAAGACCTTTGCATTATACTAAAATAAAAGTATTAGTCAAAAATGACAGACTTTTCTTTATTTTTTTTAATGTGTATGAATTCACTGAATTAATTCACTAAAGACACAACTTCTTTATCTTATTTAATTGCACTAGTATGACTTATTTAACTTCACTAGTATGATTTATTTAATTCACTAGTGTGATTTATTTAATACACTAGTATGACTTTAATTCACTAGTATGACTTTAATTCACCTCCGCCGTGCCTTCGCCAAGAGCGCTGATCCTGAACTTCCTCGATTCTTGGTCTGAAATTATCGTTCACTTATTCATGAAGACGCGCTAGCGTCAGCAAAATATCCCACTTGTCGTACAATTTACCAATCAGAACCTTCTTGCAAACAATGATATAGCAGGAAGTGGAAAAGTATATCCATTGCCTTGACCAATCAGAAAGTTGACCAATCAGAAAATTCTTGCCGATCTTGCTATAGCAAGAAGTAAAAAAGGTCATAATAATGTTTGGGTTTTTAAGTAATCTGATGCCTGCTCTTCAGATTATGAGCATTTTGTAATTATTAAGGCACACAAATTATGTGTTATATGTATTCACGTGTGGCAGAATTGATGTTACTCGATATGGTAAGTATTCAGATTTTTAGAATGACTTTTGAAATGCTGAGTGTTTAGATTTTTCGAACGTAATTTATAAAGGCTAGTAATATGAGCCTTTATCAAGTGGAATATTTGGAAAAGTAAGTATGTTTATGCATGGTTGTGATTTCTGAGCATTCACAATAAGCGTGGTACTTTGTGATCCCAAAATATGCACAATATGCACGACATTTTGGGATCACAAAACATACACGACATGTGTGATATTTTGGGATCACAACATGGGAAATATTTCGTAGAACAGGAAATAAATACCTCTGGGATTGTACTTAAAACGGTCGGCAACAATGTCTGTCGACACACGATGTCAACGCACAACTACAGTGAAACAATGAGGACATTTGCACAACTGATTGCTCACCCTATGCCGTTGCCGCGTTGTAGTGCGAATTATTTTTTATGGAAAATAAATTTATTTTTTGTAGCCAAAAAATGCAGCTCGGCCATGTAATGGATATTTATTTTGGGGATAAAATTATTGAAACAAACCACCGAAATAATGTAAAAACCACTACTTTATTTACTCTATATGTTTAGTTTATAAAATTTCGCCGCGTTCTTAACCTATCGAAGGTTTACTCAAAACTCGACATTTCCTCAAGCTCAGGCTGTCTCGAAACCTTCCCAATCATTTCGCGATACTGGCACTCACCTACTTTCATGGCATTGCTTAATTAATTTTTGTTGATTTGTGATTTCAACAATTAGGCATCGATACATTACAAGTCGCTTCCTAGTGGCAACATAATTGTGTGACCATTATTTATCTAGGTTGCGTGTACTTGTTTTGTAATATTCGATCGACCTCTTAAACTGATTTA
This sequence comes from Dioctria linearis, assembly GCA_963930735.1. Taxonomy (NCBI): domain Eukaryota; kingdom Metazoa; phylum Arthropoda; class Insecta; order Diptera; family Asilidae; genus Dioctria; species Dioctria linearis. The sequence continues at coordinate 129,629,045 of OZ005740.1, read as the reverse complement.
CATTACACATTAATTTCGTACTTATTTCTTATACATTGTTTACATCACAACCAGCTTGTCTTTTTATAATTCCCCGAAAATATAGCAGGTTAAATATTTTTAGCAGAAAAATTAATAAGCTCTTCAGCTTAGTTTTTTTAACTTTAAATTATTTTATGATAGAAAGAAATAACAATTTTAGAAAACTTTTTCTTAAAAATAGTTAAGTTTTTAAAGGCTTTATTTTTTTTATTTTGGCATATTCCACTAAATTGCATAATCGTAATCTCTTATGTCTTATGCATTTATAAATTTTCAATTAAAGTCTTTCAATTTATTTTCGAACAAACATTATGTGAACTTAACTTAAAGCTTAACTTGTAAAATGTCATAATTTCAAAATTGTTACTTATACTTTGGCATTGCATTTTCATTTTGCATTTCGTCAGCACTGCTTTGTAAAATTATATATATATAAAAGTACTGAATAAAACTCCCTCTTTCTTTTACAATCGTCAACCAGTGAGTCATTTATCATTTATTTTCCCGGCTAGTATACAGTCCATAACTTCGCTTGCAAATAGCAGAATTATTATTAAAAAAGGCTTGAATAATCAACATAGGTCCTTCAAATCCGGATTTAGCATAACAGATAAATCAGGAATTGCTGCAGAAATTATTTTGCAACACGTGTTTACACATTTATCCCCTCGCATCTCGAACTCACTGGAGGCTTATCGCATTTAATCTCAAATTGTAAATTAGATCATTGCGTACATTACTGAACTGCTACTCGCTAAAACAAAATATTAAAACATTCATCGCATCACTGTTTGCAGTGCAACTGGAAATTACGGGACAAGAGCATCAGTAGTCTCATCAGCATCATCGGCCGAATTCCTTCTATAATTCGTTGCAATTTATAATTTGTTGAATACAGCAGGTAGCGTATATAGACAATCCTCTAAAGTAAGGAATTCATCTATAATACAAAAGGAAGGTTTATAAATATATTTGCAATTAAGTTAGCATATCCCACACATAATTTAATTCATCAAAATACGTAGAATTGAGCGTAAGTGAGCAAATAAATTGTCAGCATTGAATCTGATACGATATCGTTTATTTAAAGTGTAATTATGTGAAAAGTGGACAGTGCGAGCAAGCTGGCAGATTTGAAAGTGCATAGCTGAGTTGGACACGAGATTAGGTTTATTAGAAGGCTATCTATCAAATTTTAATATAATACAATGGAATATTGAGTCTTTGCACGTTGAAGAAACTAAACATGGCGAAAGAGAGATCTTTGAGGAAACGTATTGTGAAATTAAAACTAAAATATTGACTTATAAATCCCAAAGGGAAGTTCGGGGCTCTCTCGCCTTAAATACAGACCGCAGTTTTATTGTCATTTAACGCGCGAAAACTGCTCGCCGTCCTAAATTAGAACTGTCGACATTTTCAGGAAAATTTACTGAATGGCCAGTTTTTTTTTCAATGTTTACCATCCTTTTGGATAAAGATGAAGAACTCACTACCGTGGAAAAGTTCCAGCAGTTACGCTCATGCTTGTCAGATAATGCCCTGCGAACAATACAATCTCTTGAAATGACTTGTATACAGATGTTTGCTAGTGGATAGACTTGTTTTGAAAAGCTCCTTCATAGTTTGTTTTATTCCGCGAGTTTTCTTTTCCAATTTTAGTGCAATAGTGATTCAACATAAAACATTGTTTCCGCAAAAATATTAGAAAAACTTGAATTGATTCCTTTTATATTAAGTGTAAAAGTGAAAAAAGTCTCTCATCATGAGCAAATCCGCAAACTCTAAATCAAATTCGAAAGTAACTGTGCATGATACAAATACTCCAATACTAACACGGGGGGCATCTAAGAGTCATGAGAGCCAAAATAAAGAAAATGGCTCTCTTACAACAGGTAGGTCTAGTTCCATTTGCTCCGCTGATTGCATGGAATTGCTCGAGAGAAGGCTCGTAAAAAATTTAATGGCAACATTTTCTGAAAAGCTGGAAGAATTTCAGGAGCGCATCTCCCACAAAATTGATGCTTTAGTCACATCAACACAGGCAGTGCTAACTAGACTGAGTGATGAAGTGGAACGGCTGAAAGTAGAACTCGCTGAAACTCGTCATGAAATGAATGATATTCGTCGCATTAGCAGATGCACTGATGTTATTATTACCGGTATTCCTCATGTCCAAAATGAAAACCCAAGGCAAATACTGAATCAAGTTTCTGCAAAAGTAGATTATATACTGACAGTATTTAGACCAAGGCCATCAGCTCTCAAACAAAATAAGCGTAGTTCGATCGTACCAACTGTTGTAAAGTTTTCTACCCATGCTAATCAAAGGGAGCTTATTTACAAATTTAAGAGGTCCGGCACCGTCACGCTGATTAGTATAGACCGCGGATTTCTCTCCGATAATAAGATCAATGTGTTCGAAAGCCTTAGACAATGTAACTATAAAATTCTGCGAAATGCTTTTAAATCTAACAGAGAGGGTCACTTACACGCAGCTTTTACTCGTAATGGTGTAGTCTTTGTTCGTGTAAAAAAAGAGGAGACACCAATCAAAGTTACAACACTGGATGCTCTGCAGACAATCATCGCTGAAGCGGACTCTGAAGGAGCTGCTAGTAGTAATGCGAAATAGGAACCTTGATATCTTTTTGTTTTTTTTTTGCTTATCTTTCTCTATCTCTTCTTTATTCTTTTTTTTAACTCTTTTTATTAAATCTTCGTAATGCTTGTGTCATCCGTAAAACGGTCACTGAAACTGATGATCTATACTCACGTCTGCTAAGGTTCTTCTGGTCTTCATTTATTAGAAATAATGGGCAATAGTATCTCTCCATTGGTGAAAGTAAGAACGCTTTTTAATATCTTCAGTTCTCGCGCGAATGGGTTTAACATATGCTGTTTCAATGTAAGAAGTCTTAGAAATAAAATCGGTCTGCTGCAGGAAATTTTCTCCGGTACTACTGTCCATGCATTATTAGTATGTGAGACCTGGCTTACGAAATGATCGTGTTGGCAGAATTGGGGGAGGCGTTGCGATCTATGTTCATAATTCCTTAAAGGCGACGATAACACAATCTTCTGCTGCAGAAGATAGATTGGAATTCTTAAGTGTTGAGATTGACTCCGGTTTCGAAAAATGTCTCCTAATTAGCAGCTATTGTCCGCCAAATTTTTTTTAATGATGAAACTGCCATGCGTTTCAAAGACCCAATGTTACAGCAGAATCTAAAAACTGATAATGTAGTCGTTTGCGGTGATATGAATGTAAATAATTTTAGTTCTTGTTCTACTACTGAGCATTTACATTACTTATACAGAACGCTCAACTTAAAAATGGTTAATAGCCTGCCAACTTATTTTAATACTGCTAACCCATCTCAGCTCGACCATGTACTTACGACCGATATGGACAAGGTTCTATTTCATAATCAAATTAGTCCACCAAGTGAATTTGATCATGATTTTCTATTCATGACCTATGACCTTAAATTGAAACCAGTCCCTAGAGTAATTTCTTTCTTGTATCGCGACTTCAAAAATATAAATCTTGAACAGATTGTATCTGAATGCCGTCAAACAACATGGGAAAACATATATAACTCAGTATCTGTAGATAACAAGGTAGCTACTTTTGAAGTCACACTTTTAAATCTATACAATAAATATGTCCCAGAGCGAATTTGTAATATCAAAAATAAAGGTTGCACATGGTTGACTACTCAAATTCACAGTCTACTGGCGGAACGTGATTTCCTTTATAGACGCTACAAAGCTACGCGCTCTGATGAAGTTCGTAGGATGTATAAGAAAGTTCGTAATAGAACCAGTGTACTGATAAGATATTCAAAGCAAGCTTATTTTAATAGTCAACTAGACGTGAAATTACCACCAAAGAAACTATGGGCAAACATTCGAAGTTTTGGGATACATGGACGTAAATCCACAAAAGTATGTGTAGATCCAAAGGCATTGGATAATTACTTCGCAGGAAATTCGTCAGCACCTTATACTTTTTCACAAACTTCACTCACTGATATTTCTGCTGAAGACTTTTATTCTGATGGGGCTTTGCTTTTCGAAACATTGATGAAATGCAACGGGACCAGATGAGCTACCTCCCCGCTTTTTTAAATTGATTGGACCAGATATAGCTAAGATACTAGCTCATATCTTCAACTACTGCGTCATGACATGTCAGTTTCCTACTCAATGGAAAAGAGCTCTAGTAGTACCCATTCCAAAAAAGTCTAATAGCTCTCTGCCGAGTAATTACCGTCCAATTAGTCTTCTCTGTTTCTTTGCCAAAGTATTTGAAAAGGTGCTCTATTCGCAAATCACGGAATATATAGACCACAAAGGTCTCTTAACCTACTGCCAATCAGGATTCCGCTGTAATCATATCTGTGAAACTACGATGCTTAAAGCAACATCAGATATTCACGAGGCTTTAGATAATGACCATCTATCAATATTAGCACTACTAGATTTCAGCAAAGCGTTTGACTCTATTGACCATCGTAATTTGTTGCAAAAGCTGTCTCGCCAATTCTCTTTTTCATCATCAGCAGCTAAACTAATTTGCAGCCTTCTAAATAGGCGCAGCCAAGTGGTAAGAGTACATTAAAAGATCTCAGATATAGCATTCTTACACCGCTGTCTTCCTCAAGGATCTATATTGGGTCCATTATTATTCAGTCTTTACATAAATGACCTTCCTGATGCCGTCATGGATGTATCTATTCATATGTATGCTGATGATGTACAGATATACTTAACCAGACCCATAGGCTTAATGGAAGACTGTGTATGCCGGTTAAACGATGATCTACAACGCATTTATAACAGGTCTTTGCGTAATAAATTAGACTTAAATCCTGACAAATCTACATGCCTGGCAGTTTATAGGAATAAAATCGATTCTCTCTCTTTACCAGCCATATTTCTCAATAAAACGAGACTTGGCTACGTTGATTCTGCTAAAAGTCTGGGCTTTGAACTCAATTCAAAATTTTATTGTTGTGACCACATTAGCGCTACCTTAGGTAAAATATATGGCTGCTTAAGAAGACTATGGCTAAATTCAGAACTACTAGCACCCCATGTTCGGAAAACGCTTGTCAAATTCCTAATTCTTCCCTACTTTACTTATGGCTGTATAATATTTTCCTCGCTTGACTCCGTCTGCCGAAGAAGGCTCCTAGTTGCTTATAATGATGTACTGCGCTTTATATATAAATTATCTCGAGGTAGTCATATCTCCTCATATATTTCTTCTTTACTTGGTTGCCCATTAGAAGCCTACTTAACTCAATATAGGCTAAAGTTTTTACATCGACTCATATTCAACCAGCAGCCCGGATACCTATTTGAAAAGCTGAGTTTCTTGCAGTCGAATAGACATCAGAATCTCCTAATACCGCGATGTACATCCCAATACGGGCAGCGTTCCTACTTTGTTCAATGTGCTCGCAAATGGAATTTGTTACGACATGATATGCAACTTACTAGGACCAGAGGGACTTTCAGTATACAATTAAAATCAATTGATTTAATATAAAAATCAGATCAGCTCGTTTTGGATGACCTTGCTAAGTAAATATTTACCACCTTAGTTTTTATTGGATTGCATTATTTAGTTATCTTTATTTTTCTTTTTCTAAATTTATAATTTTTTTTCTCTTAATTTACTTTTTTCTACTATTTTCTTTTCACTTAGCATTATTTTAATTCTACTCATTTCCTCATTTATTAATACATATAAGTCTTTTGCTTTAAGTTTTTTTCCACGTTGAATGCTTACATGTCATGTACATTTAAAGATCTTGTTATCTTAGTACTAATCCAAATAAATACATTATTATTATTACTTCCGAAAACTATGAAACAGCTCTAGAATTACTAAAAAGACGATTTGATAATAAACGTATAATTTTTCAGGCGCATATAAATGAAGTTTTCAAGCTTCCCTCAATCCAAAGATGCTCTGCTGGTAACCTTAGAAATCCCAGTGATGCTGCTAATGTACATATGCGTGCCTTATTGTCTTTGGCCTCCAAGGAACACATAGCTGATGGATTATTAATTCATGTCATCACCAACAAGTTTGATTCGCAGACTCAAGTCAAGTGGGATGCCATCCCGTCGTGGACCGAACTCTCATCCTTCATCTAGCGACGCTGTCAAACAATGGAGAACATTGCCCAGGCTCAAGGATACGCCAACGCCGCAGATGTTAAATCGGCAAGTACAGATTTTAATTCTTCCAAAAGAACTAACAATTTACATAGAAAAACTTCATTACTAACTTCAAATTCTATAACTGTTTGCATTCTCTGTAAAGGGGCTAAGCATCCTATTCCTAATTGCCCTAGCTTTATTGCATTTCCACCCATAAAACGCTATCAGGAAGAAATACACTTGGGCTTATGCGTAAATTGCCTCCTTATTGGTGATCCTGTCAAATCATGTTAATGGGGTAGATGCCGTCATTGTTCCTCTAAACATCATTCTTTACTACACATGTCGTCATCCAGCAATGGGTTTGCCTGAGACAATTGAAGATCATTTATCTAATAACAATACTACAAGCACAGCCTCCCTACAAACTGCTCATATTCCAAGCTCCAGTCCTACTACGCTTAATGCTAGCTATGATATAAAAACTCATTGTAGAAAAACAGTCTCCTTACATACTTCTGGGAACCACCTTAATAGAAGTGAAAGATGCTAATGGCTGCTTTATTAAGACTAATGCTCTTCTTGACTCTGCCTCCCAGCTGAATTTTTTGACAGAGCGACTATGTCAAAAATTACATTTAAAGAAAACTTCAGTAGACATCCGTATTAGTGGAATAAAAACCTCAAATACTTCCATTTAATTTCGAACCACTATCACATTAAAATCCCGATTAAATGATTTTGTCACCAGTATTAGTGCTTTAGTTTTACCAGCAATTACCACACCTCAGCCTGATCGCCCCCTTGACGTAAGCAGCTGTGAATATTCCAAAAAACGTACAACCTGCGGATCCCTGTGTTATATCCTTAGTAGTTTGTTGGGAATAAAAAGTAATACTCTGATTATAAGATATTTAAAAAGATATAACTTTATTATTAAAAAGTTGTTGCTCGTGCGACTAACCACTTCAGAACTCAGACAGAACCGAAAATGAATGGCGGATGTCACTTGTGTCTCTATCTAACAGCTGTACATCTAAGCAATTATTGCTAACTTAATATCGTACTAAACTTATGTGGTACTGCCCTATAAAAGTTATAGTACTATTTGATTTTTATTATAAACATATACCTAAAATTATTCATACTATTAATTTAACGATACAATAATTATAATAATATTGATTCTTAATATAAAATTCTATAATTCCTAATTTCGTAAATTGTATGTGATCGGTACGTCACATCGCTCCCCCTTTTGAAAAAAAAAATATATATATATATATATTTCTATTATTATTAATATTAATATTCTCATTATTCATAGGTGGAATTTTACTCCCTCTTTTTGGTGTGATCTCGTTTGGTTTGATATTTGAAAGATATCTGTATTTAGTATATATGCCGGTTTTAGTCTGTCAATTGAAATTACAGACTCTCTTCCTTCCATTGCAATTGTGAAGAACTTAGGGGCTTTCTTAATAATTTTGAATGGTCCTTTGTACGGGTCGGATAAAGATTTTCTTTGCGTTTCTTCGCGGACGAAGATGTGAGTGCATGTTTTAAGATCCTGAGGAACGAATATGCCTTTCTGCGTTCTTAAGTTGGTGGGATTTGGTTTGATTCGTTGTAGAGTTTCGTAAATATCTTTAGCTACATTGGAGGTGATCGCAGTTGATGGTTGTTTGTTGGCTATCATTTCGCTCGGTAGACGTAAAGTTTCTCCGTATAGGAGCTGTGCGGGTGAAAGCCCAATATCTTCTTTTATTGCTGATCAGATACCTAGTAAGACCCCTGGTAAATTTTTGTACCAATTTTTCGGTTGCTCACAGGTGCGTAATGATGTTTTTAAATGCCTGTGAAACCTTCCAACTAGACCATTAGATTGGGGATGGTAAGTAGTGGTACGAATAGTATTAGAACCTAAGATTTTTGAAAGTTCTTGAAATAATTTTTAATTTGAAATTGGGTGCCTTGATCTGTCGTGATTGTTCTAGGGATGCCATACCTGGATACCCAGTGGTGAATAAAAGCTTGTGCTACGGTTGATGCTTCTATATTTCGCTTCTGAACAAAAGGAAAAGCGGTCTTTTATTGTAAAAATGTAAGTGTAGCCATTTTATTGCGGTAATCCATGTGTATATGTTCAAAACGAATAGTTGGCGTTTCGAAAATTCCATGTGGAGAATTTGTGTGCCTGGCTACCTTGGCTTTTTGGCAAGCTATACAACATTTAGACCAATTAGTTATTTCTCGATTCATTTTAGGCCAGAAATATTTGGCTGTAATTAGTTTTTTTGTAGTTCTTGCACTTGGATGCAATAGACCATGCATCGTGTTGAAAATGCTACGTCTGAATATCGATGGTACGTAAGGACGGTTTACCGATGTTGTAGTTTCACACCAAATTTCCGTATCCTCAACTGGTATGTAGATTTTTTTTAAATTGTAGGAAAACTTGTTCTGATTCTTTTGCAAATTCTATAGCTCTTCATCTTTATTTCGTTCTGAGCTGAGAGCTTTAATATCAAGTTTTTCTATCTCAACTAAGTCGACGTGCGCTCTAGATAAACTGTCGGCCACAACGTTTTTGGAACCGTTTATTTAGCGTATATCGGTGGTGAATTGAGCTATAAAGTCTAAGTGCCTAGCTTGTCTAGATGATTTTTCGGTCTTTGAGCAAATGGCGCTTGTCAGAGGCTTGTGGTCAGTAAAAACTGTGAAATCCCTGCAATCCAGAGCATATCGAAAGTGTTTGATTGCTTGGTATATTGCAAGCAGTTCTCTGTCAAATATAGAGTATTTTACTTCAGAGGGAGAAAGTTTTTTTGAGTGAAAGCTTAGGGGCTCCCATTTGTTATTACTATATTGCTGAAGGACAGCTCCTATGACAGAGTTGGAAGCATCAACCATGAGGCTCAACTTTGCGTCTGGATTTGGATGAATTAGGAGTGTACACTTTTGTAAATCCGTTTTTAGTTTCTTGAATGCTTCATCACATTCTGCTGACCACGAAAAGGTTTTCTTTTTTATCGCTTGGGGAAGATCCTTGAGTAGCTGATATAGAGGAATTGACGTATGACCGATATTGGGAATAAACCGATGGTAGAAGTTTACCATTGCTAGAAAACGTTGCAATTGTGTAGGGTATTCTGTAATCGCCTTAACTCTTGTGGTCGAAGGGGAAATCCCTTCTCTAGTTATCTTATAACCAAGAAAATCTAATTCCGAAACGCCTAAAACACATTTGGTTGGATTGATGTTCATCCCAAATTCATTTAATTTGTTAAATAATGTCTTGAGATGTACCTTGTGTTCATCTGCTGATTTGCTTCCAACTGGAATGTCATCAACGTAGATGAAAATGAAATCTAAAGTCGATAGTATCTCGTTTATGAAGCGTTGGAAACTTTGAGCACCGTTCTTGACGCCGAAAGGCATGCGAAGGAATTCGTATAACCCAAAAAGTGTTGTCACCGCTGTCTTGAAAATGTCCTCAGGAGTAATCGGGATCTGATGATAAGCTCGGACTAAGTCTATCTTCGAGAAAATATTACATCCGTGTAACTTTATAGAACAATCCTGCATGTTTGGCAGTGGATACTTGTCAAACTGTGTGACTGCGTTTAATAGTCTATAGTCTCCATACGGTCGCAAATGAGGTGAGTCATTTTTTGGGACCATGTGAAGTGGAGAAGCCACAGAGGAAGAAGATGGTCGTATTATACCTAATTTAAGCATTTGCTGGAATTCGTCCCGGGCTATTTGAAATTTTTCAGGGTGTAGTCTTCGAGGTCGGCAAGATAGCAATTGTCCGTGGGTTACAATATTATGGACAACGTTGTGTTTAATAGGCATATTGAAATTGGGCGGAGACTTTAAGTCTGGAAATTGATCTAGAATTAATCCAAATTCACCTTTGATAGACAACAGTTTCGGTGAACATGAGTCCACGTGTCGTATATGAGCTTGTGCCGAAAGATTTGTTTTTTGGTCTCTAATTTTTCTACTTCGAATATCGACAGACAGATTGTGCTTATATAAGAAGTCGGCTCCGATGATTGCATGTTCGATTGCAGCGATAATAAAGGTATGTTGGAAATCGCGTCTCAGATTGAGATTGATGGTGAGAGTTTTGTAACCGTAGGTACTTATTCTAGAGTTCTTTTGCTGCAGCTAAAAAAAATCGGATTTGTTGTGATGTTTTGGGAACATTTTCTTTGGAAGAATGGAGACCTCCGCTCTAGTATCAATTAGAAAATTGATTTTTGTACGTTTATCAAAAATAAATAACCGGCAAGGAAGTTTACTAGGCCTCGGTGCCGTTGACGAGGCCGTGCTAATTAGTTTTTTGTGACCGGGGTATTTTTAGGAGTGAAATATCAAGGAGGCATACATTTTTGTGCTCTCGATTTGAAGCGTCGATGATAATAGCAAAATTTAGGAACTGATTCGTCGCGATTATATCTAAATTTGGTCTGAGACGTTGATCGACTTCTATTATTATTGAAGGATTTACCACTATTTTGTTTTAATTCCAAATTGTGTATTCGTTGAGATAGGTTTTCGATGGCAGTGCTGATTGGATCAGATCTAGCATGATGTTCGCTGTGAGATACTGCGTTTACGCTGACTTTCGACATTGAATCATAAATTTTATCTGCGATGGTGAATACTTGATCTTTTGAATGTGTGCCTTCGATTGCAATTAGGCAAGCTTGGAGGAACTGTGGTAATTTATTTAACCAGAGTTTATCGAGCAACGATCTATTTACTAAGCTATTGGTACCAGCTAATGATTCCATCTGACGAAACAACTCCGATGGTCCCGCGTCACCTAATTCTACTTTGTGCAGAAGTGTATCTAATCTTCGTTCCCCAGAATCTTGACTACGAGTTAGCAGCCTAGATTTTAAAGTGTCGTATTTATTTTCTGTAGGCGGTGTCAAAAGTACGTCGGCAACTAGTTCTAGTGTCTCCGGAGTTAGAGACGAGACTAGGTAATCATACTTGGTGTTAGACGCAGTGATATTTTTGAGCCTGAATTGTGTTTCTACTTGTAGGAACCACAGTTCAGATCTATTGCTCCAAAAGGGAGGAATTTTTAGAGAAACGGAAGAGGTCTCTGCACTAATGTTGTTATTATCTCGCTCGTTCTGTGGTGTAATGCGTTCATTTTCGGAAATCTGACCGTTATTTTCAGGTTCTTTATTAATTTTTTTTTTTAAACAAATAATAGTAATGAAAATGAAGAGAAATGTATAAGCACTTCAAAATTAAATGAATAAGTGAAGTGGTGTATTTCTGAGCGGTAAGGAGCTATGATGTTATGTAATTACTTTCATAATTAGATAATTAGGTTAAAACAATGCTACTCCGATACGAAATCTGTTTGTTCGATATACTTATTGGAATATGTTTTTTTTTATTATGTTGCATTTAAGCTTTTAAATTTTTGAAGTCGACAATATTGAAAGAGAAATGCAGCGTTTTTGTAGTTACAGTTCAATCCGTTAATTAATTAATTATGCGTACACTGAGATATAAGCAATATACTAAACACAGATATCTTTTGTTCCACAAAGCCACATAAAATCGTTTGTTATGTATAGGAGAAACAAAATATTTTACTTCTCTCATATTTGTGCGTTTTATAAATCTTTTTAGTCGAGGAGTATTGAGAAAAATTTTCTATAATTTAATTAATTATTCGTAATCACCCGACGAAGTCGCACACAAAAAGAAATTTTCAGAAATTTAAAGAATTTCACTTATAAATGTTGCTTTTTGTATATATATATATAATGTATATGTATGTTAAATGTTTAAATCTATAATATATATATATCTTTTTAAATATATTAAAAAAAAAAATCAAAAAAAAAACAAAAACAAAATCAAAAAAACAAAAAAAAAATGGTGACCCCGACGTGGATATGCTAATAAGGGCGGAAATATTCTTCGACCTATTATCGGTAGGTCAAATACAGCTTAGTGAGTGTCTTCCCAAGTTACAAAAAACTGTACTTGGATGGATAGTTTCTGGATCATGTAAAGAAGGAGCAAGCAAATCAACCTGTTATATGACAGCAGGTAATGCAAATCGCATCAATTTCGATCATTCGTTAGTCAGCCTCGTGAGAAAATGTTCAGCTTACAATTGATGAGATAGAGTGCAAGTAACTTTATCTGAGTACCTATAAAAGGGACAAGTTTGGTCGATTTGCTTCGAGAAAATCCAGTAGTGTTGGGTGACTCTCTTGAAATTGCTAAAAAGAGGTTTTTCCGTTTATAACACAAACTATCAAAAAACGCTGCCTTAATCGAAAAATATTCAGCTTTCATGACGGAATATATAAACCTAAAACATATGAGTGGAATTTTCGCAAATTTCCGGGTCAAGTCAATATTTTCTTCCTCATCACTGCGAACTAAAGCCGGAAAGTAGCAGCACTCAATATCGCGTCATTTTCGACGGCTCCTGTAAGACTTCAACATGTGGATCATTCAACGATATCCTAATGGGTGGTCCAGTAATTCAAGATGACTAACTCAGCATTTTATTTAGATTTCGAGCCTACCTTTATGCTATTACTGCTGACATCTCCAAGATGTATCAGCAAATTGAAGTTCAAGCACCGGACAATCTTCTGCAGTGTATACTGTGGCGTGGACCCTCTTCAAAGAAGCTGCAAATTTATCGGCTTCCCACTGTCACCTCCGGAACTTCATCTGCGTCATTCCTAGCTACTAGAAGTTTGAAACAACTTGCGTTGGAGGAATCGTCAGAGTTTCCAATTGCGGCGAAAATTGCTCAAAGGGACTTTTACGGCGACGACTTGCCTACCGGGGCCAATACATTAGATGAAGCTTTACAAATAAGGACCCAGATGGAGGAATTGTTAAAACGAGGTGGACTTTCTCTCCACAAGTGGTGCTCGAATAATCAGGAAATTTTAAGAAACGTACCAGAAAAGTACAAGGTGCCTATGCAACATGCGTATATATTCGATCTCGAAATAACTCTGGTTTAATTTCGTCTCAATTGCTATGCGCCAAATCACGAGTCGCGCCACTAAAAACTATATCTGTTCCCCGCCTAGAATTATGTGCTGCATTACTACTAGCTGAATTGATAAGTCGCGTGCATCGTACACTCTCAACAAATATAGAAGTTGTATTTTGCTGGTCGGACTCCCCTATAGTCCTATCCTGGATATCTTCATCACCTTGCGAATGGGAAATATTTATTGCCAAAAGGATATCCAAAATTCAGGAGTTAACTAAAGCTTACTGCTGGAAACTTGTGAAAACCCTGCCGACCTAGCGAGCCGAGGTACAACACCGCAAGAACTTTTGGCATCGAGTATCTGGTTCCAAGGTCCAGAATTTTTATTAAAGCAACAAAAAAGCTGGCCCGAGCATTTCGTTCCCATTCGTAAAGATCTACATGAAAGGCGTCCAACCAAGTTCTTACTAGTCACTGCAACGGCTGAAGACATAATTACAACATCAGAAAATTGTAATTCGTTTACGAAGTTACAAAGGGTCTTGCACTTGTATATCATTTCTACAAAAATGCTTCAGTCATCCCGCTAAATAACTTAATGCTGCACTAATCTCCATCATTCATCTTGTACAGAGGACAACCTTCTTCAAAGATTATGCATCATTAATCATCATCATTAAATATTATTACCACGGTCACATCCGTTTACCATAGCACTCGTATTACACTATCACATCGGGAATCTCCACGCTGGTTGCCAAACATTCTTGGCGATAGTTCGAACTAGATATTGACCAATGGGCGGCAAACACATTACAAAAGAAGTTGTGCCCCGCTGCATTAAATGTTTTCGCACGCAACCAAGAAGTATAGAGCAGCTTATGGGACTACTACCTGCAGAGCGCGTAACTGCCAGTCGTCCATTCACCTACACCGGCGTTGATTCCTTTGGGCCTTTTTTTGTAACTGAGCTAGTTAGAGGTCGTCAACCAAACAAGGCATATGGATGTATCTTCATACGTTTCTCAACAAAGGCTGTTCATATCGAACTGGTATCCAGTCTAGTTACAGAAGCCTTTTTAAGCGATTTAAGACAGACGTTTTATAGCTCGTCGGGGAAAAATATCAAAAATATTTTCGGACAACGCGACTAATTTCACTGGAGCCAGCACGGAGCTGGAAGAATTAAAGAACCTCTTCATGTCGCAGCTTCACTACGAGCTCTTAATGGAGATGTATCAAAGAGATAGAATCACCTGGAAGTTTATTCCACCAAGGTTCCGCATTTTGGGGGCCTGTGGGAGGCTTCAGATAAGGCAGCTAAACATAAT
>OZ005740.1:129567004-129609504 GCA_963930735.1 Dioctria linearis | reverse complement strand
ATGTGCGATCCTATTTTTGCATGGGTCGCCACGAAGATATATACAGCTTCTATCTCTGTCAAACTTATACGCATATACCAAAGCACTTAATACGTGACAATGCTAATATAATCATCTTATTCAAGCAAGATGACTTGAATTTGAAACATATCTATAATGATCATGTGAATACAGACATGAAGTTTGATAAATTTCGAAGAAGCTGTGCTGAGTGTTGGAAGGATGAATATGGTTTCTTGATGATTGATAAGGACAGCTCATTAAACAAGGGGCGCTACCGTAAAGGATTTGATACCTTCATTGTACTATAAAAGGCTGAAACATGCGAAACCTTCACAAGTCGAAGTTGTAACTCAGACGAAAGCACACCGAATCCTGTGGACCTGCTGAGTAGATTAAAGCTGTTCACCTATTATCAGACCTGTTTGAAAAGCTGTTAACCTGTTACCAGAGCTGTTTGAAAAGCTGTTAAGCTGTTATCAGAGCTGTTTTAAAAGCTGTTAAGCTGTTATCAGAGCTTTTTGAAAAGCTTATAAGCTGTTATCAGATCTGTTTGAAAAGCTGTTAAGCTGTTATCAGAGCTGTTTGGAAAACTGTTATTCAGTTAATATCGAAGATGAATGAAAATCTATTAAAAGAAATCATCAAGACAAGGAATGCAGTGCGAAGGAAATTTAAAGCTCTAAAGACGGGATGGATTAAAGCAGAAGCTCAACTTGAAGAAACTTTCAAGCCAATCACCAAACCCTTAAAAGAGTTTGTTACAAGCGTCAAAAACGAGCCACAAGTCAAATTGGAATCAAAAGAAGAAAAAGAAGAAGAAGACCACGAAATTGTTGAACCTTTTACTCCTCCAAAACGAAAATATGTGAAAATGGAGGCTAGTAGCACACCTATAAATTATGGAGATTATTCCTTAACATCTGAAGAAGAATTCGCAACACCTAAACATTCAAGAACATTGATAGGAGGGTCTCCTGTTACCTCCTCCGATACGTCTGGATACATAGTTTCAAACTATTTAAAGCTATTCACTGATAATAACCCTAAAATTAATCCAACCTATGGAGTTTGCTATGAAGATAACGCGTGGAGAATCGGTAATTCAACGTTTGATGTTGATGATGTAGGAAATACTGTTATCAAGGGGAAGAGCTATAAAACAACTTTGGGGCTATGTGAGCTGCTATTTATGAAAGATCCTGTAAAAAGTCTATATATACTAAAGATGATTTAACTAATTATGGATCTATTTTGAGAGATACCAATGCATATAAACGTGACTATGCTGAAGATGGGCAAATAAAAGGTATTAGAGCGGCTAAGTATAAAGCTATAATCAGTAAACTTACACAACATAAAGGCATGGGACTAATGCGTCTGCCTAAGGAAAACATTGATCACATTTACTGGGATGATCCAAATGAATTAATGGATAGACTGCGCCTTCTAATGGCATCAAAGCAGGCTGGAAACACCAGTCACGACAATGAAATTGTATCTATTTTGGAGGAGTTGCGAGAAGCAGATATTATAGTATAAATACTACTCCATTGCCATACTTCTACACAATCTACAGATGAGCGTTGACAAGTTTAGACGTTTCTCTAAGCGAGGATATCTTGGGAAAGCAGGTGAACGTGGACCAAGAGGAGCTCAGGGTCCAGTCGGTGAACAAGGAATTCAAGGACCAGCTGCTAAACAAGGAGCTCAGGGTCCAACTGGTGAACAAGGAGATCGGGGTATTGGATTTAATTTAACGATAAACGGAGACTACGATCTAAACTCAAAGTGTATAAAACGACTTGGTGAACCCCTTGAAAATGATGATGCTGCTACCAAAGACTATGTTGACAAGAAAATTAAAATAAGTGTGGAAGAAATAAGAAAAAATATTAATATAGAGGTGGCAAATTTAACGCTATATATCAATGATGAAATCGCGAAGATTGAGAACTATCTGTTTACTGCAGTAATAAATAAGAAAGACTTGACACCAAAAGATGGTGTATATGAGTAAAAACTCTTGAGAAATCTGTTTCATTTATAATTACGATGAGTAAGAGACACGTGGTAAATGAGCTGCATAAACCAGCGAGAAAAATTTTAAACGACGTCGTGTGATTTTCAAAGGAATAGATGACTTGTGGCAGGCAGCCTTGGTTGAAATGGATCCCTACAAGTATGCTAACAAGGGTTACCGCTATCTACTGACAGTAATTGATACCTTCTCCAAATATGCATGAACAATTCGAATTAAAAGAAAAACTGGTGTAGAAGTAAGAGATGCCATGCAATCTATATTAACCGAGGGAAGAATACCTAAAAACCTGCAGACTGATGATGGAAAGGAATTCTACAACAGCCTCTATAAAAATTTAAAGCTGAAGCATGCAATTAATCATTACTCTACGTACAGTTTCCTCAAAGCATCAATAGTGGAACGATTTAACCGAACTCTGAAGGATACGATGTGGAAAGAATTCAGCTTTAATGGAACTTATCAGTGGATTGGTATGGTAAAGAAACTGCTCACTGAATACAACTCAAGAATACATCGAACTACGAAAATGAGACCACGTGATATCAACACCTTCAATGAGGAACAACTGCTTTCAACTGTATACAGTCATATAAAGATTGTTGTTCCTGCAAAGTATTTAGTTGGAGATTTTGTACGCATCAGCAAATACAAGCATATATTTGAGAAAGGCTGTACACCAAACTGGACAGCTGAGATTTTTAAAATTATTAAAGTTCAAAACACAAACCCCATCACATATCGGCTGGAAGATTATCAAGGAAATCCAATCACAGGAGGCTTTTATGAATTGGAGCTGCTGAAAGTTAAACACCCAAACCTATAATCTTAAAGAAGAGTGGAGATAAAGCTTACGTTAAATGGCTCGGATTTTCATCAAAACACAATTCTTGGATTAATAACAAAGATGTTTTATAATTTCTTGAAAAACAACTATAACTATAATACAATTACAATAAATTTATAATTACAATACTTTTTTTATTTTACAATTATACATGTTTAAAACAAATTACTTGAATAAATGAAGCTAAACCTATAATACATTTATTATTTAAACTTGACTTAGATTCTTTCTGTGACTGATACTTGTTGATCTGATGAAATAGAGTAATGTCCCCATGGTAGAGTATCCGTCGCTCCGCTCATAATATGACGCTTATTATCATTGGGACTCAATGCAATCTTTTTTTGACTGATAGTGTATACGTTATGGTGATGAGATAGTATGGAGCTCTGATTAGCAGTTAATATTCGCTTGTTATTCAAACATTCGACGTAGTCTTCAAAATTGATATGCCTCTGGACTACATTAGTCTTTACTCCTTTCGCTTTTTTTACAGTTTTACCAGCGTTTATACGCAGACTGTACATTTTCGAGCGCAAGCCTACAAATTCGCACATGATTTTCCCATTCAGCTCATCCTTCATTAGCCCAGGAATCTTTTTATTCATGAGCGGTAAATTGAATTCATTATCTTCTGGGTAATCACTTGTATCAAATTTGTTTATATTTTCAGCCATAAACTCATATGCATTTTTCTCTTCAAGTTCATATATTAGAGAATCTGTATCAGTATACATGACTTTACATTTATCTCCATACTCACGCTGCATAAAACTATAGTGAAAATTTTAGAGGCATATTTTCGAAATTTCCATAACTGCCATTCCTATATAGAGCGGCTTATTGAATAAGATTTTGAGTCGCCTTAATTCCACAGCAACAAAATTCTCATCAAATATCGTTGCACTGTGGAAGTTGGGTGACGCAATCCGAGCTTTTGCACCATAGCGACCTTCCCACTTTACGCAAAGCTTGATATCGCTATACTTGCGCACATTTTCCCTGGTCTTACCAAAAGCTGCATTATTCATCTTTTTATACCTGTCCTTCTCATGATCGCTTGTAGCCTGCTTCCGTTTGACTAACGATCTTAGTCTGCTCACTCCTGGATATTTTTTAATTGGAGAGCCCTTCGTTTCAATAACTGAATCCGATATTACAAACATTAATATTAATCATTTATCTCGCTGGCAGAAAATACAAGATATGCCGGAACACTTTTGGAAACGTTGGAGCCGTGAATATTTGCAGTCCTTGCAAAAAAGGTCTAAGTTGAACGCCTCTTCAATCAGCATAGCCATCAATACTTTGGTTATAATTAAAGATGATAATCTACCCCAGCTAAAGTGGACCTTGGGTGGCGATGTAGGAGTTTATCCAGGTGTCGAATATGTCCGTTACCGCTAGACCTGTAACTTGATTATTTGGAGCTAATAAACTCAAAGGGGCCCGGAATGTTATATCTAAGAATTTAGCATTTATAAATTTTCAATTAAAGACTTTGAATTTATTTTCGAACAAACATTATGTGAACTTAACTTAAAGCTTAACTTGTAAAATGTCATAATTTCAAAATTGTAGCTTATACTTTGGTATTGCATTTTTATTTTGAATTTTGGCAGCACTGCTTTGTAAAATTATATATATAGAAGAGTACTGAATAAAACTCTCTCTTTTTATTTCACAATCGTCAACCAATGAGTCATTTATCATTTATTTTCCCGGCTAGTATACAGTCCATAACTTCGCTATTATTCAAAAAGGCTTGAATAATCAAAATAATATATTCCAGCTTTTTTGTTTAACATTTTCAAAATCCCAGTTATTTTTGATCCCTGCGAGAAACTATAACCCCGAAGGGTAAACATCTTGACGAAACGAATGCGTTTATTCTACGCGGTACGAAGAAGATACTATGACAGCACCAGACCACTTTTTGTATGGAAAAACGGTTTCACTTTTTCCAACTTTTTGGGGAGTTCTGGGGCCACTTTTGTGTTGAAATATGAGAGTTCTGAACCACTGGGGGTTCTGGGCTATTGGGGTCCTGGGGTACCGGGGTATTCTGGGCTACCGGGGGGGTTCTGAGGCCACTTACAGCCCTTAAACTTGCTACATCTTGCAGCAATTTTTACATGTTTTGTACCCGAATTAAGCCAACATACACACACACACACACACATACACTCACACTACGTCATCCTAAAAGATTTTCTACCAGGCGATATTCAGTAACATGTTATTAAATAATAACAACAACAACTAACGTAGGTAGATATGATGACTTAGATATGAAATAGCCAAATTTTTGATCTTCAGGTGTAATGCTCTTAATTTGATTCATTGCATAAACAATTCGTACAGCCGAATAATGTAAACAAAATTGCAGTCGAATAATGTCAACAAAATTCTCACAGAGCCGAGTAAAGTAAACAAATTTATGAAAGATTCTCAATAGCTGAAAAAAAACAACAACTGATATGTTTTCTTATATGATTAGTTATAAATGAAAATTTCTTTTGCTGAAAAAAACAACTGCTGATTAAAAAGGCAAGAGTGATCATGATATCTAAAAATTGATTACGGCTGCTTATAAGAAGTAGTGGAAATTAAAGCTTCGGTGGATAGGTGGCTGGTAATTCGATACCGCCAAGTAAAGTAAACAATGATTTTTGCATCCAGGAGTGTGTATTGAAAAGTCGTAAGATTTACGAAAAATTGTTTTTTATTTTAAAGTTTCTTTTTACAAAAATTTGTTTTTATTTCCAATAAAATTTCTTATTACAAAAGTATTTCTTATACCACATTGTCCAATATGAGCTTGGCAAGATGGCGCATTTGTTTTAATCTCTATTAGTTTTCCACAGTTGTATTCATCTTCGACGTTGATAATGATTTCACCCTCTCCAACTATCTTCTGCATCCAATGAACTTTTACAGCTCCCTTTAAATATATGGTTTTGTTTCGAAGCATTGGTTCAACTATAGTGTACAGCTTATGATACGGTATGTAGCCATCACCCCAGCGGAATCCATGAAAATTGTGTTAAAGCCATTTTACTTGTCTCTTTTTTGCTGAAGTTAAATCTTTGTATCTGAACGGTGGTTGAAATATAAAGTGCTGCATCTGGTTTTCATTGTTTAAATTTGACAGTTCTTTAGTGATGAATTCATTGAGGTTTGTTTTGAATCCTTGGACGTCTACGATGACTGCCATCTTCTTAATTTAACTTTCTAACTTCACTTGTCTGTTCTGCTCCGGATCAATATAAGCTCATGTTTGGAATTTATCAGAATTTTCTTGTAATCTTCAGCGAATCCCAATAAATATTTCAGAGGTACACAATAGTTAAATAGTCCATTGGCTGGTATAACGGATGAATCTGGCGACCAGCTGCCGTTGAGTAGTATCCTGCTTACATTTTCATTTAGCGATACGTAGTTTTTTAATGTTGTCGCAATCCCAAGATTTCTGGTACGATCGATTTCCACTGCATTCAATTCATAGCGTATTTCCTCAAAAAGAAATGGTAGAGCGTTGCTGGCTAATTTTACGGTTGCTGAAACGGTTCCATCCAGCATGGTTAGCGACCTCTCAATGTAAAGAAAACTCCTGCTGGGTAGAAGATTCAAGTCCTGATATTGTACAGAGATACGGATTTCATCGCTGTTTTTAAATGATATTAGAAATGGTGAATAGGAGTGATGCTCAAATTTGGTAACACTGTTATCAAAGCGAGCGTCTGGTGCAATATCTAGTATTCTTTATTCATTGTTTCAGCGTTAAGCCTATCGATTGTAAATGTGCTGTATTTACAGGTATTAATGTAGATCTTGACCGCTTCAAGGTTGTCCGCTGACCAATGGTCTTGTTTGCTCCGAACTCGTATTTATCATTATTGTATATCAACATGCTGTGGCTTCAAATGTAACCTGATGGTTATAGTCTCTCCTCTGAAGTTGATTAAGTCACCGTCTTGGTCAAGGAGCTTCAATGTTAGAGAACTTATACGTTTGATGTTCACAGGCAAATAGATTACAGTTTTGGGTACCTCCACTATTCTATACCCAGGACCAACTTTCGGGGAAAACTCGTGGAGAGTGTGTACTTGTATGTTGTTGAAGAATGATCCTGATATAATATTACATTCGATGCGTATAGTATTCACTTTAATGATGTTGACTGGCAACTCTCATGTATGCACTATATTAGCAGATAAGTTCCTTTTACTGAATCCTAGCAGAGGAGCTATGGATCTCTGTTTTTCAAAATTTATTTCTTCAGTTGCCTTAACTTCACTCTTCAATGTATTATTGTTAGCCTTTATCGTAACCATTATCCTTTTCCCTTCTTTATCCAAGTATCCTTGTACATATTTTGCTAAATCATCAATCTCATAGGATACAACAGGTATCTCATCAACCTCATTCCCTACATGAACCAGATTATTGCTCACATCAATATTTGGTATAGAGTTGCATGCTTGAAAATCAATTAATCCACAAACATAATCCGTTGCTAGCTCCAGCGGAGGAAAGTACAAAGCAGTGAGTAGAGATGAATTTCCCGTGAGAGTAAGTGTTAATGACATGGCGGTTGATAATGTACTGTCACAATTTCAATATAGATACATTTATTGATAGATAATAATTAATGGCTATAACAATTATATAAAAACTCTAAACATAAATGACCGCAACTTACTGCATCATAGTTCTGATAAGAACTGTAGTTGTACGTAATATTACTACCCAAGTAGTTTATGATCTCCCTTGGTGGTTGGAGATTGCCAAAGCTATCAAAGTATTCGATGTTATCACCTTCTCTTTCTTGCAGTATGCTACCCAGTGTGTACCTGCTCCAGTTGAGATGTCCAAATTAACAATACCGCTTTCTCGCTTCCATGGCTTTTTAGGTAGATTATCACGCATAAATACTCCGCTGAAGTGTGGCAAGTGTGTGGTATACTTGTGAAGATCCAATTCGTTTAGCGGTTGTTTGGGTAGGGTCTTTAATAGGTTTTTGGTTGAGGTTGTAGATAGAGTCCAAGTCCTTTTCTGTACAGCTTCAGGAACAGCCCGTTTCCATCTTTACTAAACGCTATAGTTTCCATTGCTTAGTTATGACGTTTCCTTTCTTCCAATTTTGCCTTTGCCGCACTGGTATCATTTACTGCTTTAGCTATGCCTGCTGCACCTCCCGATAGTGCTCCCTATGCTGAAAGCCCAGCAAATAACGGGATGAGGAACGGAAGTGCCCCACCAACCTTTGGTACAGGTATCACTCGTGGAGTTTTAATTGATTTCTTCTTTCTTTTCACAATATTTTTGTAGCTTCCATAAAGTCTTTTGGTTTTTTGATTTTTAAAATCTTACGTGCATTTCGTACTGCTTCTCGGAATGTGGGTTGGCGTTTATTGTTAGCCTTAAGACCCATACCTAGCTTAATTTTAGCTTTCATTGCGTTTGTTATATGCCAAGCGTTGGCACGTTCACTCAAATTTGCATCCATAGATTTTGCACGCTGCTAGGCTTTTTCGGCTAATATGTTATCAGCTATATGTCGATCACTTGTATCTTTATGTCGCGAGTATGCTATATCATGTTCCTTGCAGGCTGCATCAAGTGGATTAATGCCTGGATTTCCTCTCGCCAATCTTTTTTGTAACTTTGTTCCTGGTCCACAGTACTGGTATCCCGGTAGATTTCATTCTACAGGTAATTTGTTGATGATTGAATTTAAAAGTCCTATACCCCCTTTCAAAGATTTTCTGGAGCGTTTCGATTTCTGACCTGGCATCTCATAAGGTGCCGATGATACTGCTGAAATGTAATATAAGCAGGTGTTCTTATAGGAATCCCGTTAGTCTTCAATATGCGGTTTATTAAACAACAACAATCTTTTCCTGTTCGAAATGCTGATGTAGCTGTTATGAAGGTGAAAAAAGAAGCATGGTCCCCTATTGCCTAATAGTATAAGGAGCATCATTGTTGGACCATCGCATTGTGGAAAAACTAATGTTATGATACGTTTGCTGGAACATCCTAATGGTCTGAGATATGAAAATATTTACATATATTCCAAATCTTTACATCAACCAAAGTATGAATACTTGAAGCGAGTGATGACTCCCATATCAGGATTGGAGTATTATACATTCTCAAACAACTGCGACGTTTTACCGCCAGAGGAAGCCAAATCACGTTCAGTGTTTTATTTTCGATGATGTAGCATGTGAAAAGCAAGATAATGTGCGATCCTATTTTTGCATGGGTCGCCACGAAGATATATACAGCTTCTATCTCTGTCAAACTTATACGCATATACCAAAGCACTTAATACGTGACAATGCTAATATAATCATCTTATTCAAGCAAGATGACTTGAATTTGAAACATATCTATAATGATCATGTGAATACAGACATGAAGTTTGATAAATTTCGAAGAAGCTGTGCTGAGTGTTGGAAGGATGAATATGGTTTCTTGATGATTGATAAGGACAGCTCATTAAACAAGGGGCGCTACCGTAAAGGATTTGATACCTTCATTGTACTATAAAAGGCTGAAACATGCGAAACCTTCACAAGTCGAAGTTGTAACTCAGACGAAAGCACACCGAATCCTGTGGACCTGCTGAGTAGATTAAAGCTGTTCACCTATTATCAGACCTGTTTGAAAAGCTGTTAACCTGTTACCAGAGCTGTTTGAAAAGCTGTTAAGCTGTTATCAGAGCTGTTTTAAAAGCTGTTAAGCTGTTATCAGAGCTTTTTGAAAAGCTTATAAGCTGTTATCAGATCTGTTTGAAAAGCTGTTAAGCTGTTATCAGAGCTGTTTGGAAAACTGTTATTCAGTTAATATCGAAGATGAATGAAAATCTATTAAAAGAAATCATCAAGACAAGGAATGCAGTGCGAAGGAAATTTAAAGCTCTAAAGACGGGATGGATTAAAGCAGAAGCTCAACTTGAAGAAACTTTCAAGCCAATCACCAAACCCTTAAAAGAGTCTGTTACAAGCGTCAAAAACGAGCCACAAGTCAAATTGGAATCAAAAGAAGAAAAAGAAGAAGAAGACCACGAAATTGTTGAACCTTTTACTCCTCCAAAACGAAAATATGTGAAAATGGAGGCTAGTAGCACACCTATAAATTATGGAGATTATTCCTTAACATCTGAAGAAGAATTCGCAACACCTAAACATTCAAGAACATTGATAGGAGGGTCTCCTGTTACCTCCTCCGATACGTCTGGATACATAGTTTCAAACTATTTAAAGCTATTCACTGATAATAACCCTAAAATTAATCCAACCTATGGAGGTTTGCTATGAAGATAACGCGTGGAGAATCGGTAATTCAACGTTTGATGTTGATGATGTAGGAAATACTGTTATCAAGGGGAAGAGCTATAAAACAACTTTGGGGCTATGTGAGCTGCTATTTATGAAAGATCCTGTAAAAAGTCTATATATACTAAAGATGATTTAACTAATTATGGATCTATTTTGAGAGATACCAATGCATATAAACGTGACTATGCTGAAGATGGGCAAATAAAAGGTATTAGAGCGGGCTAAGTATAAAGCTATAATCAGTAAACTTACACAACATAAAGGCATGGGACTAATGCGTCTGCCTAAGGAAAACATTGATCACATTTACTGGGATGATCCAAATGAATTAATGGATAGACTGCGCCTTCTAATGGCATCAAAGCAGGCTGGAAACACCAGTCACGACAATGAAATTGTATCTATTTTGGAGGAGTTGCGAGAAGCAGATATTATAGTATAAATACTACTCCATTGCCATACTTCTACACAATCTACAGATGAGCGTTGACAAGTTTAGACGTTTCTCTAAGCGAGGATATCTTGGGAAAGCAGGTGAACGTGGACCAAGAGGAGCTCAGGGTCCAGTCGGTGAACAAGGAATTCAAGGACCAGCTGCTAAACAAGGAGCTCAGGATCCAACTGGTGAACAAGGAGATCGGGGTATTGGATTTAATTTAACGATAAACGGAGACTACGATCTAAACTCAAAGTGTATAAAACGACTTGGTGAACCCCTTGAAAATGATGATGCTGCTACCAAAGGACTATGTTGACAAGAAAATTAAAATAAGTGTGGAAGAAATAAGAAAAAATATTAATATAGAGGTGGCAAATTTAACGCTATATATCAATGATGAAATCGCGAAGATTGAGAACTATCTGCTTACTGCAGTAATAAATAAGAAAGACTTGACACCAAAAGATGGTGTATATGAGTAAAAACTCTTGAGAAATCTGTTTCATTTATAATTACGATGAGTAAGAGACACGTGGTAAATGAGCTGCATAAAACCAGCGAGAAAAATTTTAAACGACGTCGTGTGATTTTCAAAGGAATAGATGACTTGTGGCAGGCAGCCTTGGTTGAAATGGATCCCTACAAGTATGCTAACAAGGGTTACCGCTATCTACTGACAGTAATTGATACCTTCTCCAAATATGCATGAACAATTCGAATTAAAAGAAAAACTGGTGTAGAAGTAAGAGATGCCATGCAATCTATATTAACCGAGGGAAGAATACCTAAAAACCTGCAGACTGATGATGGAAAGGAATTCTACAACAGCCTCTATAAAAATTTAAAGCTGAAGCATGCAATTAATCATTACTCTACGTACAGTTTCCTCAAAGCATCAATAGTGGAACGATTTAACCGAACTCTGAAGGATACGATGTGGAAAGAATTCAGCTTTAATGGAACTTATCAGTGGATTGGTATGGTAAAGAAACTGCTCACTGAATACAACTCAAGAATACATCGAACTACGAAAATGAGACCACGTGATATCAACACCTTCAATGAGGAACAACTGCTTTCAACTGTATACAGTCATATAAAGATTGTTGTTCCTGCAAAGTATTTAGTTGGAGATTTTGTACGCATCAGCAAATACAAGCATATATTTGAGAAAGGCTGTACACCAAACTGGACAGCTGAGATTTTTAAAATTATTAAAGTTCAAAACACAAACCCCATCACATATCGGCTGGAAGATTATCAAGGAAATCCAATCACAGGAGGCTTTTATGAATTGGAGCTGCTGAAAGTTAAACACCCAAACCTATAATCTTAAAGAAGAGTGGAGATAAAGCTTACGTTAAATGGCTCGGATTTTCATCAAAACACAATTCTTGGATTAATAACAAAGATGTTTTATAATTTCTTGAAAAACAACTATAACTATAATACAATTACAATAAATTTATAATTACAATACTTTTTTTATTTTACAATTATACATGTTTAAAACAAATTACTTGAATAAATGAAGCTAAACCTATAATACATTTATTATTTAAACTTGACTTAGATTCTTTCTGTGACTGATACTTGTTGATCTGATGAAATAGAGTAATGTCCCCATGGTAGAGTATCCGTCGCTCCGCTCATAATATGACGCTTATTATCATTGGGACTCAATGCAATCTTTTTTTGACTGATAGTGTATACGTTATGGTGATGAGATAGTATGGAGCTCTGATTAGCAGTTAATATTCGCTTGTTATTCAAACATTCGACGTAGTCTTCAAAATTGATATGCCTCTGGACTACATTAGTCTTTACTCCTTTCGCTTTTTTTACAGTTTTACCAGCGTTTATACGCAGACTGTACATTTTCGAGCGCAAGCCTACAAATTCGCACATGATTTTCCCATTCAGCTCATCCTTCATTAGCCCAGGAATCTTTTTATTCATGAGCGGTAAATTGAATTCATTATCTTCTGGGTAATCACTTGTATCAAATTTGTTTATATTTTCAGCCATAAACTCATATGCATTTTTTCTCTTCAAGTTCATATATTAGAGAATCTGTATCAGTATACATGACTTTACATTTATCTCCATACTCACGCTGCATAAAACTATAGTGAAAATTTTAGAGGCATATTTTCGAAATTTCCATAACTGCCATTCCTATATAGAGCGGCTTATTGAATAAGATTTTGAGTCGCCTTAATTCCACAGCAACAAAATTCTCATCAAATATCGTTGCACTGTGGAAGTTGGGTGACGCAATCCGAGCTTTTGCACCATAGCGACCTTCCCACTTTACGCAAAGCTTGATATCGCTATACTTGCGCACATTTTCCCTGGTCTTACCAAAAGCTGCATTATTCATCTTTTTATACCTGTCCTTCTCATGATCGCTTGTAGCCTGCTTCCGTTTGACTAACGATCTTAGTCTGCTCACTCCTGGATATTTTTTTAATTGGAGAGCCCTTCGTTTCAATAACTGAATCCGATATTACAAACATTAATATTAATCATTTATCTCGCTGGCAGAAAATACAAGATATGCCGGAACACTTTTGGAAACGTTGGAGCCGTGAATATTTGCAGTCCTTGCAAAAAAGGTCTAAGTTGAACGCCTCTTCAATCAGCATAGCCATCAATACTTTGGTTATAATTAAAGATGATAATCTACCCCAGCTAAAGTGGACCTTGGGTGGCGATGTAGGAGTTTATCCAGGTGTCGAATATGTCCGTTACCGCTAGACCTGTAACTTGATTATTTGGAGCTAATAAACTCAAAGGGGCCCGGAATGTTATATCTAAGAATTTAGCATTTATAAATTTTCAATTAAAAACTTTGAATTTATTTTCGAACAAACATTATGTGAACTTAACTTAAAGCTTAACTTGTAAAATGTCATAATTTCAAAATTGTAGCTTATACTTTGGTATTGCATTTTTATTTTGAATTTTGGCAGCACTGCTTTGTAAAATTATATATATAGAAGAGTACTGAATAAAACTCTCTCTTTTTATTTCACAATCGTCAACCAATGAGTCATTTATCATTTATTTTCCCGGCTAGTATACAGTCCATAACTTCGCTATTATTCAAAAAGGCTTGAATAATCAAAATAATATATTCCAGCTTTTTTGTTTAACATTTTCAAAATCCCAGTTATTTTTGATCCCTGCGAGAAACTATAACCCCGAAGGGTAAACATCTTGACGAAAACGAATGCGTTTATTCTACGCGGTACGAAGAAGATACTATGACAGCACCAGACCACTTTTTGTATGGAAAAAACGGTTTCACTTTTTCCAACTTTTTGGGGAGTTCTGGGGCCACTTTTGTGTTGAAATATGAGAGTTCTGAACCACTGGGGGTTCTGGGCTATTGGGGTCCTGGGGTACCGGGGTATTCTGGGCTACCGGGGGGGTTCTGAGGCCACTTACAGCCCTTAAAACTTGCTACATCTTGCAGCAATTTTTACATGTTTTGTACCCGAATTAATCCAACATACACACACACACACACATACACTCACACTACGTCATCCTAAAAGATTTTCTACCAGGCGATATTCAGTAACATGTTATTAAATAATAACAACAACAACTAACGTAGGTAGATATGATGACTTAGATATGAAATAGCCAAATTTTTGATCTTCAGGTGTAATGCTCTTAATTTGATTCATTGCATAAACAATTCGTACAGCCGAATAATGTAAACAAAATTGCAGTCGAATAATGTAAACAAAATTCTCACAGAGCCGAGTAAAGTAAACAAATTTATGAAAGATTCTCAATAGCTGAAAAAAAAAACAACAACTGATATGTTTTCTTATATGATTAGTTATAAATGAAAATTACTTTTGCTGAAAAAAACAACTGCTGATTAAAAAGGCAAGAGTGATCATGATATCTAAAAATTGATTACGGCTGCTTATAAGAAGTAGTGGAAATTAAAGCTTCGGTGGATAGGTGGCTGGTAATTCGATACCGCCAAGTAAAGTAAACAATGATTTTTGCATCCAGGAGTGTGTATTGAAAAGTCGTAAGTTTTACGAAAAATTGTTTTTTTTATTTTAAAGAAATTTGTTTTTATTTCCAATAAAATTTCTTATTACAAAAGTATTTCTTATACCACATTGTCCAATATGAGCTTGGCAAGATGGCGCATTTGTTTTAATCTCTATTAGTTTTCCACAGTTGTATTCATCTTCGACGTTGATAATGATTTCACCCTCTCCAACTATCTTCTGCATCCAATGAACTTTTACAGCTCCCTTTAAATATATGGTTTTGTTTCGAAGCATTGGTTCAACTATAGTGTACAGCTTATGATACGGTATGTAGCCATCACCCCAGCGGAATCCATCAAAATTGTGTTGAAGCCATTTTACTTGTCTCTTTTTTGCTGAAGTTAAATCTTTGTATCTGAACGGTGGTTGAAATATAAAGTGCTGCATCTGGTTTTCATTGTTTAAATTTGACAGTTCTTTAGTGATGAATTCATTGAGGTTTGTTTTGAATCCTTGGACGTCTACGATGACTGCCATCTTCTTAATTTAACTTTCTAACTTCACTTGTCTGTTCTGCTCCGGATCAATATAAGCTCATGTTTGGAATTTATCAGAATTTTCTTGTAATCTTCAGCGAATCCCAATAAATATTTCAGAGGTACACAATAGTTAAATAGTCCATTGGCTGGTATAACGGATGAATCTGGCGACCAGCTGCCGTTGAGTAGTATCCTGCTTACATTTTCATTTAGCGATACGTAGTTTTTTAATGTTGTCGCAATCCCAAGATTTCTGGTACGATCGATTTCCACTGCATTCAATTCATAGCGTATTTCCTCAAAAAGAAATGGTAGAGCGTTGCTGGCTAATTTTACGGTTGCTGAAACGGTTCCATCCAGCATGGTTAGCGACCTCTCAATGTAAAGAAAACTCCTGCTGGGTAGAAGATTCAAGTCCTGATATTGTACAGAGATACGGATTTCATCGCTGTTTTTAAATGATATTAGAAATGGTGAATAGGAGTGATGCTCAAATTTGGTAACACTGTTATCAAAGCGAGCGTCTGGTGCAATATCTAGTATTCTTTATTCATTGTTTCAGCGTTAAGCCTATCGATTGTAAATGTGCTGTATTTACAGGTATTAATGTAGATCTTGACCGCTTCAAGGTTGTCCGCTGACCAATGGTCTTGTTTGCTCCGAACTCGTATTTATCATTATTGTATATCAACATGCTGTGGCTTCAAATGTAACCTGATGGTTATAGTCTCTCCTCTGAAGTTGATTAAGTCACCGTCTTGGTCAAGGAGCTTCAATGTTAGAGAACTTATACGTTTGATGTTCACAGGCAAATAGATTACAGTTTTGGGTACCTCCACTATTCTATACCCAGGACCAACTTTCGGGGAAAACTCGTGGAGAGTGTGTACTTGTATGTTGTTGAAGAATGATCCTGATATAATATTACATTCGATGCGTATAGTATTCACTTTAATGATGTTGACTGGCAACTCTCATGTATGCACTATATTAGCAGATAAGTTCCTTTTACTGAATCCTAGCAGAGGAGCTATGGATCTCTGTTTTTCAAAATTTATTTCTTCAGTTGCCTTAACTTCACTCTTCAATGTATTATTGTTAGCCTTTATCGTAACCATTATCCTTTTCCCTTCTTTATCCAAGTATCCTTGTACATATTTTGCTAAATCATCAATCTCATAGGATCCAACAGGTATCTCATCAACCTCATTCCCTACATGAACCAGATTATTGCTCACATCAATATTTGGTATAGAGTTGCATGCTTGAAAATCAATTAATCCACAAACATAATCCGTTGCTAGCTCCAGCGGAGGAAAGTACAAAGCAGTGAGTAGAGATGAATTTCCCGTGAGAGTAAGTGTTAATGACATGGCGGTTGATAATGTACTGTCACAATTTCAATATAGATACATTTATTGATAGATAATAATTAATGGCTATAACAATTATATAAAAACTCTAAACATAAATGACCGCAACTTACTGCATCATAGTTCTGATAAGAACTGTAGTTGTACTTAATATTACTACCCAAGTAGTTTATGATCTCCCTTGGTGGTTGGAGATTGCCAAAGCTATCAAAGTATTCGATGTTATCACCTTCTCTTTCTTGCAGTATGCTACCCAGTGTGTACCTGCTCCAGTTGAGATGTCCAAATTAACAATACCGCTTTCTCGCTTCCATGGCTTTTTAGGTAGATCATCACGCATAAATACTCCGCTGAAGTGTGGCAAGTGTGTGGTATACTTGTGAAGATCCAACTCGTTTAGCGGTTGTTTGGGTAGGGTCTTTAATAGGTTTTTGGTTGAGGTTGTAGATAGAGTCCAAGTCCTTTTCTGTACAGCTTCAGGAACAGCCCGTTTCCATCTTTACTAAACGCTATAGTTTCCATTGCTTAGTTATGACGTTTCCTTTCTTCCAATTTTGCCTTTGCCGCACTGGTATCATTTACTGCTTTAGCTATGCCTGCTGCACCTCCCGATAGTGCTCCCTATGCTGAAAGCCCAGCAAATAACGGGATGAGGAACGGAAGTGCCCCACCAGCCTTTGGTACAGGTATCACTCGTGGAGTTTTAATTGATTTCTTCTTTCTTTTCACAATATTTTTGTAGCTTCCATAAAGTCTTTTGGTTTTTTGATTTTTAAAATCTTACGTGCATTTCGTACTGCTTCTCGGAATGTGGGTTGGCGTTTATTGTTAGCCTTAAGACCCATACCTAGCTTAATTTTAGCTTTCATTGCGTTTGTTATATGCCAAGCGTTGGCACGTTCACTCAAATTTGCATCCATAGATTTTGCACGCTGCTAGGCTTTTTCGGCTAATATGTTATCAGCTATATGTCGATCACTTGTATCTTTATGTCGCGAGTATGCTATATCATGTTCCTTGCAGGCTGCATCAAGTGGATTAATGCCTGGATTTCCTCTCGCTAATCTTTTTTGTAACTTTGTTCCTGGTCCACAGTACTGGTATCCCGGTAGATTTCATTCTACAGGTAATTTGTTGATGATTGAATTTAAAAGTCCTATACCCCCTTTCAAAGATTTTCTGGAGCGTTTCGATTTCTGATCTGGCATCTCATAAGGTGCCGATGATACTGCTGAAATGTAATATAAGCAGGTGTTCTTATAGGAATCCCGTTAGTCTTCAATATGCGGTTTATTAAACAACAACAATCTTTTCCTGTTCGAAATGCTGATGTAGCTGTTATGAAGGTGAAAAAGAAGCATGGTCCCCTATTGCCTAATAGTATAAGGAGCATCATTGTTGGACCATCGCATTGTGGAAAAACTAATGTTATGATACGTTTGCTGGAACATCCTAATGGTCTGAGATATGAAAATATTTACATATATTCCAAATCTTTACATCAACCAAAGTATGAATACTTGAAGCGAGTGATGACTCCCATATCAGGATTGGAGTATTATACATTCTCAAACAACTGCGACGTTTTACCGCCAGAGGAAGCCAAATCACGTTCAGTGTTTATTTTCGATGATGTAGCATGTGAAAAGCAAGATAATGTGCGATCCTATTTTTGCATGGGTCGCCACGAAGATATATACAGCTTCTATCTCTGTCAAACTTATACGCATATACCAAAGCACTTAATACGTGACAATGCTAATATAATCATCTTATTCAAGCAAGATGACTTGAATTTGAAACATATCTATAATGATCATGTGAATACAGACATGAAGTTTGATAAATTTCGAAGAAGCTGTGCTGAGTGTTGGAAGGATGAATATGGTTTCTTGATGATTGATAAGGACAGCTCATTAAACAAGGGGCGCTACCGTAAAGGATTTGATACCTTCATTGTACTATAAAAGGCTGAAACATGCGAAACCTTCACAAGTCGAAGTTGTAACTCAGACGAAAGCACACCGAATCCTGTGGACCTGCTGAGTAGATTAAAGCTGTTCACCTATTATCAGACCTGTTTGAAAAGCTGTTAACCTGTTACCAGAGCTGTTTGAAAAGCTGTTAAGCTGTTATCAGAGCTGTTTTAAAAGCTGTTAAGCTGTTATCAGAGCTTTTTGAAAAGCTTATAAGCTGTTATCAGATCTGTTTGAAAAGCTGTTAAGCTGTTATCAGAGCTGTTTGGAAAACTGTTATTCAGTTAATATCGAAGATGAATGAAAATCTATTAAAAGAAATCATCAAGACAAGGAATGCAGTGCGAAGGAAATTTAAAGCTCTAAAGAAGGGATGGATTAAAGCAGAAGCTCAACTTGAAGAAACTTTCAAGCCAATCACCAAACCCTTAAAAGAGTTTGTTACAAGCGTCAAAAACGAGCCACAAGTCAAATTGGAATCAAAAGAAGAAAAAGAAGAAGAAGACCACGAAATTGTTGAACCTTTTACTCCTCCAAAACGAAAATATGTGAAAATGGAGGCTAGTAGCACACCTATAAATTATGGAGATTATTCCTTAACATCTGAAGAAGAATTCGCAACACCTAAACATTCAAGAACATTGATAGGAGGGTCTCCTGTTACCTCCTCCGATACGTCTGGATACATAGTTTCAAACTATTTAAAGCTATTCACTGATAATAACCCTAAAATTAATCCAACCTATGGAGTTTGCTATGAAGATAACGCGTGGAGAATCGGTAATTCAACGTTTGATGTTGATGATGTAGGAAATACTGTTATCAAGGGGAAGAGCTATAAAACATCTTTGGGGCTATGTGAGCTGCTATTTATGAAAGATCCTGTAAAAAGTCTATATACTAAAGAGGATTTAACTAATTATGGATCTATTTTGAGAGATACCAATGCATATAAACGTGACTATGCTGAAGATGGGCAAATAAAAGGTATTAGAGCGGTTAAGTATAATGCTATAATCAGTAAACTTATACAACATAAAGGCATGGGACTAATGCGTCTGCCTAAGGAAAACATTGATCACATTTACTGGGATGATCCAAATGAATTAATGGATAGACTGCGCCTTCTAATTGCATCAAAGCAGGCTGGAAACACCAGTCACGACAATGAAATTGTATCTATCCTGGAGGATTTGCGAGAAACAGATATTATAGTTTAAATATTACTCCATTGCCATACTTCTACACAATCTACAGATGAGCGTTGACAAGTTTAGACGTTTCTCTAAGCGAGGATATCTTGGGAAAGCAGGTGAACGTGGACCAAGAGGAGCTTAGGGTCCAGTCGGTGAACAAGGAATTCAAGGACCAGCTGCTAAACAAGGAGCTCAGGGTCCAACTGGTGAACAAGGAGAGCGGGGTATTGGATTTAATTTAACGATAAACGGAGACTACGATCTAAACTCAAAGTGTATAAAACGACTTGGTGAACCCCTTGAAAATGATTATGCTGCTACCAAAGACTATGTTGACAAGAAAATTAAAATAAGTGTGGAAGAAAAAATATTAATATAGAGGTGGCAAATTTAACGCTATATATCAATGATGAAATCGCGAAGATTGAGAACTATCTGTTTACTGCAGTAATAAATAAGAAAGACTTGACACCAAAAGATGGTGTATATGAGAAAAAACTCTTGAGAAATCTGTTTCATTTATAATTACGATGAGTAAGAGACACGTGGTAAATGAGCTGCATAAACCAGCGAGAAAAATTTTAAACGACGTCGTGTGATTATCAAAGGACTAGATAACTTGTGGCAGGCAGCCTTAGTTGAAATGGATCCATACAAGTATGTTGACAAGGGTTACCGCTATCTACTGACAGTAATTGATACCTTCTCCAAATATGCATGGGCAATTCGAATTAAAAGAAAAACTGGTGGAGAAGTAAGAGATGCCATGCAATCTATATTAAGCGAGGGACGAATACCTAAAAACCTGCAGACTGATGATGGAAAGGAATTCTACAACACCCTCTATTAAAATTTAATGCTGAAGCATGCAATTAATCATTACTCTACGTACAGTTTCCTCAAAGCATCAATAGTGGAACGATTTAACCGAACTCTGAAGGATATGATGTGGAAAGAATTCAGCTTTAATGGAACTTATCAGTGGATTGGTATGGTAAAGAAACTGCTCACTGAATACAACTCAAGAATACATCGAACTACGAAAATGAGACCACGTGATATCAACACCTTCAATGAGGAACAACTGCTTTCAACTGTATACAGTCATATAAAGATTGTTGTTCCTGCAAAGTATTTAGTTGGAGATTTTGTACGCATCAGCAAATACAAGCATATATTTGAGAAAGGCTGTACACCAAACTGGACAGCTGAGATTTTTAAAATTATTAAAGTTCAAAACACAAACCCCATCACATATCGGCTGGAAGATTATCAAGGAAATCCAATCACAGGAGGCTTTTATGAATTGGAGCTGCTGAAAGTTAAACACCCAAACCTATAATCTTAAAGAAGAGTGGAGATAAAGCTTACGTTAAATGGCTCGGATTTTCATCAAAACACAATTCTTGGATTAATAACAAAGATGTTTTATAATTTCTTGAAAAACAACTATAACTATAATACAATTACAATAAATTTATAATTACAATACTTTTTTTATTTTACAATTATACATGTTTAAAACAAATTACTTGAATAAATGAAGCTAAACCTATAATACATTTATTATTTAAACTTGACTTAGATTCTTTCTGTGACTGATACTTGTTGATCTGATGAAATAGAGTAATGTCCCCATGGTAGAGTATCCGTCGCTCCGCTCATAATATGACGCTTATTATCATTGGGACTCAATGCAATCTTTTTTTGACTGATAGTGTATACGTTATGGTGATGAGATAGTATGGAGCTCTGATTAGCAGTTAATATTCGCTTGTTATTCAAACATTCGACGTAGTCTTCAAAATTGATATGCCTCTGGACTACATTAGTCTTTACTCCTTTCGCTTTTTTTACAGTTTTACCAGCGTTTATACGCAGACTGTACATTTTCGAGCGCAAGCCTACAAATTCGCACATGATTTTCCCATTCAGCTCATCCTTCATTAGCCCAGGAATCTTTTTATTCATGAGCGGTAAATTGAATTCATTATCTTCTGGGTAATCACTTGTATCAAATTTGTTTATATTTTCAGCCATAAACTCATATGCATTTTTCTCTTCAAGTTCATATATTAGAGAATCTGTATCAGTATACATGACTTTACATTTATCTCCATACTCACGCTGCATAAAACTATAGTGAAAATTTTAGAGGCATATTTTCGAAATTTCCATAACTGCCATTCCTATATAGAGCGACTTATTGAATAAGATTTTGAGTCGCCTTAATTCCACAGCAACAAAATTCTCATCAAATATCGTTGCACTGTGGAAGTTGGGTGACGCAATCCGAGCTTTTGCACCATAGCGACCTTCCCACTTTACGCAAAGCTTGATATCGCTATACTTGCGCACATTTTCCCTGGTCTTACCAAAAGCTGCATTATTCATCTTTTTATACCTGTCCTTCTCATGATCGCTTGTAGCCTGCTTCCGTTTGACTAACGATCTTAGTCTGCTCACTCCTGGATATTTTTTAATTGGAGAGCCCTTCGTTTCAATAACTGAATCCGATATTACAAACATTAATATTAATCATTTATCTCGCTGGCAGAAAATACAAGATATGCCGGAACACTTTTGGAAACGTTGGAGCCGTGAATATTTGCAGTCCTTGCAAAAAAGGTCTAAGTTGAACGCCAATCAGCATAGCCATCAATACTTTGGTTATAATTAAAGATGATAATCTACCCCAGCTAAAGTGGACCTTGGGTGGCGATGTAGGAGTTTATCCAGGTGTCGAATATGTCCGTTACCGCTAGACCTGTAACTTGATTATTTGGAGCTAATAAACTCAAAGGGGCCCGGAATGTTATATCTAAGAATTTAGCATTTATAAATTTTCAATTAAAGACTTTGAATTTATTTTCGAACAAACATTATGTGAACTTAACTTAAAGCTTAACTTGTAAAATGTCATAATTTCAAAATTGTAGCTTATACTTTGGTATTGCATTTTTATTTTGAATTTTGGCAGCACTGCTTTGTAAAATTATATATATAGAAGAGTACTGAATAAAACTCTCTCTTTTTATTTCACAATCGTCAACCAATGAGTCATTTATCATTTATTTTCCCGGCTAGTATACAGTCCATAACTTCGCTATTATTCAAAAAGGCTTGAATAATCAAAATAATATATTCCAGCTTTTTTGTTTAACATTTTCAAAATCCCAGTTATTTTTGATCCCTGCGAGAAACTATAACCCCGAAGGGTAAACATCTTGACGAAACGAATGCGTTTATTCTACGCGGTACGAAGAAGATACTATGACAGCACCAGACCACTTTTTGTATGGAAAAACGGTTTCACTTTTTCCAACTTTTTGGGGAGTTCTGGGGCCACTTTTGTGTTGAAATATGAGAGTTCTGAACCACTGGGGGTTCTGGGCTATTGGGGTCCTGGGGTACCGGGGTATTCTGGGCTACCGGGGGGGTTCTGAGGCCACTTACAGCCCTTAAACTTGCTACATCTTGCAGCAATTTTTACATGTTTTGTACCCGAATTAAGCCAACATACACACACACACACACACATACACTCACACTACGTCATCCTAAAAGATTTTCTACCAGGCGATATTCAGTAACATGTTATTAAATAATAACAACAACAACTAACGTAGGTAGATATGATGACTTAGATATGAAATAGCCAAATTGTTGATCTTCAGGTGTAATGCTCTTAATTTGATTCATTGCATAAACAATTCGTACAGCCGAATAATGTAAACAAAATTGCAGTCGAATAATGTAAACAAAATTCTCACAGAGCCGAGTAAAGTAAACAAATTTATGAAAGATTCTCAATAGCTGAAAAAAAACAACAACTGATATGTTTTCTTATATGATTAGTTATAAATGAAAATTTCTTTTGCTGAAAAAAACAACTGCTGATTAAAAAGGCAAGAGTGATCATGATATCTAAAAATTGATTACGGCTGCTTATAAGAAGTAGTGGAAATTAAAGCTTCGGTGGATAGGTGGCTGGTAATTCGATACCGCCAAGTAAAGTAAACAATGATTTTTGCATCCAGGAGTGTGTATTGAAAAGTCGTAAGATTTACGAAAAATTGTTTTTTATTTTAAAGTTTCTTTTTACAAAAATTTGTTTTTATTTCCAATAAAATTTCTTATTACAAAAGTATTTCTTATACCACATTGTCCAATATGAGCTTGGCAAGATGGCGCATTTGTTTTAATCTCTATTAGTTTTCCACAGTTGTATTCATCTTCGACGTTGATAATGATTTCACCCTCTCCAACTATCTTCTGCATCCAATGAACTTTTACAGCTCCCTTTAAATATATGGTTTTGTTTCGAAGCATTGGTTCAACTATAGTGTACAGCTTATGATACGGTATGTAGCCATCACCCCAGCGGAATCCATGAAAATTGTGTTGAAGCCATTTTACTTGTCTCTTTTTTGCTGAAGTTAAATCTTTGTATCTGAACGGTGGTTGAAATATAAAGTGCTGCATCTGGTTTTCATTGTTTAAATTTGACAGTTCTTTAGTGATGAATTCATTGAGGTTTGTTTTGAATCCTTGGACGTCTACGATGACTACCATCTTCTTAATTTAACTTTCTAACTTCACTTGTCTGTTCTGCTCCGGATCAATATAAGCTCATGTTTGGAATTTATCAGAATTTTCTTGTAATCTTCAGCGAATCCCAATAAATATTTCAGAGGTACACAATAGTTAAATAGTCCATTGGCTGGTATAACGGATGAATCTGGCGACCAGCTGCCGTTGAGTAGTATCCTGCTTACATTTTCATTTAGCGATACGTAGTTTTTTAATGTTGTCGCAATCCCAAGATTTCTGGTACGATCGATTTCCACTGCATTCAATTCATAGCGTATTTCCTCAAAAAGAAATGGTAGAGCGTTGCTGGCTAATTTTACGGTTGCTGAAACGGTTCCATCCAGCATGGTTAGCGACCTCTCAATGTAAAGAAAACTCCTGCTGGGTAGAAGATTCAAGTCCTGATATTGTACAGAGATACGGATTTCATCGCTGTTTTTAAATGATATTAGAAATGGTGAATAGGAGTGATGCTCAAATTTGGTAACACTGTTATCAAAGCGAGCGTCTGGTGCAATATCTAGTATTCTTTATTCATTGTTTCAGCGTTAAGCCTATCGATTGTAAATGTGCTGTATTTACAGGTATTAATGTAGATCTTGACCGCTTCAAGGTTGTCCGCTGACCAATGGTCTTGTTTGCTCCGAACTCGTATTTATCATTATTGTATATCAACATGCTGTGGCTTCAAATGCAACCTGATGGTTATAGTCTCTCCTCTGAAGTTGATTAAGTCACCGTCTTGGTCAAGGAGCTTCAATGTTAGAGAACTTATACGTTTGATGTTCACAGGCAAATAGATTACAGTTTTGGGTACCTCCACTATTCTATACCCAGGACCAACTTTCGGGGAAAACTCGTGGAGAGTGTGTACTTGTATGTTGTTGAAGAATGATCCTGATATAATATTACATTCGATGCGTATAGTATTCACTTTAATGATGTTGACTGGCAACTCTCATGTATGCACTATATTAGCAGATAAGTTCCTTTTACTGAATCCTAGCAGAGGAGCTATGGATCTCTGTTTTTCAAAATTTATTTCTTCAGTTGCCTTAACTTCACTCTTCAATGTATTATTGTTAGCCTTTATCGTAACCATTATCCTTTTCCCTTCTTTATCCAAGTATCCTTGTACATATTTTGCTAAATCATCAATCTCATAGGATCCAACAGGTATCTCATCAACCTCATTCCCTACATGAACCAGATTATTGCTCACATCAATATTTGGTATAGAGTTGCATGCTTGAAAATCAATTAATCCACAAACATAATCCGTTGCTAGCTCCAGCGGAGGAAAGTACAAAGCAGTGAGTAGAGATGAATTTCCCGTGAGAGTAAGTGTTAATGACATGGCGGTTGATAATGTACTGTCACAATTTCAATATAGATACATTTATTGATAGATAATAATTAATGGCTATAACAATTATATAAAAACTCTAAACATAAATGACCGCAACTTACTGCATCATAGTTCTGATAAGAACTGTAGTTGTACGTAATATTACTACCCAAGTAGTTTATGATCTCCCTTGGTGGTTGGAGATTGCCAAAGCTATCAAAGTATTCGATGTTATCACCTTCTCTTTCTTGCAGTATGCTACCCAGTGTGTACCTGCTCCAGTTGAGATGTCCAAATTAACAATACCGCTTTCTCGCTTCCATGGCTTTTTAGGTAGATTATCACGCATAAATACTCCTCTGAAGTGTGGCAAGTGTGTGGTATACTTGTGAAGATCCAACTCGTTTAGCGGTTGTTTGGGTAGCGTCTTTAATAGGTTTTTGGTTGAGGTTGTAGATAGAGTCCAAGTCCTTTTCTGTAGGGCTTCAGGAACAGCCCGTTTCCATCTTTACCAACCGCTATAGTTTCCATTGCTTAGTTATGACGTTTTCTTTCTTCCAATTTTGCCTTTGCCGCACTGGTATCATTTACTGCTTTAGCTATGCCTGCTGCACCTCGCGATAGTGTTCCCTATGCTGAAAGCCCAGCAAACAACGGGATGAGGAACGGAAGTGCCCCACCAACCTTTGGTACAGGTATCACTCGTGGAGTTTTAATTGATTTCTTCTTTCTTTTCACAATATTTTTGTAGCTTCCATACAGTCTTTTGGTTTTTTGATTTTTAAAATCTTACGTGCATTTCGTACTGCTTCTCGGAATGTGGGTTGGCGTTTATTGTTAGCCTTAAGACCCATACCTAGCTTAATTTTAGCTTTCATTGCGTTTGTTATATGCCAAGCGTTGGCACGTACACTCAAATTTGCATCCAAAGATTTTGCACGCTGCTAGGCTTTTTCGGCTAATATTTTATCAGCTATATGTCGATCACTTGTATCTTTATGTCGCGAGTATGCTATATCATGTTCCTTGCAGGCTGCATCAAGTGGATTAATGCCTGGATTTCCTCTCGCCAATCTTTTTTGTAACTTTGTTCCTGGTTCACAGTACTGGTATCCCGGTAGATGTAATTCTACAGGTAATTTGTTGATGACTGAATTTAATAGTCCTATACTCCCTTTCAAAGATTTTCTGGAGCGTTTCGATTTGTGATCTGGCATCTTATAAGGTGCCGATGATACTGCCGAAATGCAATATAAGCAGGTGTTCTTATGGGAATCCCGTTAGTCTTCAATATGCGGTTCATTAAACAACAACAATCTTTTCCTGTTCGAAATGCTGATGTAGCTGTTATGAAGGTGAAAAAGAAGCATGGTCCCCTATTGCCTAATAGTATAAGGAGCATCATTGTTGGACCATCGCATTGTGGAAAAACTAATGTTATGATACGTTTTCTGGAACAACCTAATGGTCTGAGATATGAAAATATTTACATATATTCCAAATCTTTACATCAACCAAAGTATGAATACTTGAAGCGAGTGATGACTCCCATATCAGGATTGGGGTATTATACATTCTCAAACAACTGCGACGTTTTACCGCCAGAGGAAGCCAAATCACGTTCAGTGTTTATTTTCGATGATGTAGCATGTGAAAAGCAAGATAATGTGCGATCCTATTTTTGCATGGGTCGCCACGAAGATATATACAGCTTCTATCTCTGTCAAACATATACGCATATACCAAAGCACTTAATACGTGACAATGCTAATATAATCATCTTGTTCGAGCAAGATGACTTGAATTTGAAACATATCTATAATGATCATGTGAATACAGACATGAAGTTTGATAAATTTCGAAGAAGCTGTGCTGAGTGTTGGAAGGATGAATATGGTTTCTTGATGATTGATAAGGATAGCTCATTAAACAAGGGGCGCTACCGTTAAGGATTTGATACCTTCATTGTACTATAAAAGGATGAAACATGCGAAACGTTCACAAGTCGAAGTTGTAACTCAGACGAAAGCACACCGAATCCTGTGGACCTGCTG
The DNA here is from genome assembly GCA_963930735.1 of Dioctria linearis. NCBI lineage: Eukaryota > Metazoa > Arthropoda > Insecta > Diptera > Asilidae > Dioctria > Dioctria linearis. The sequence goes on along the minus strand of OZ005740.1, from coordinate 129,581,721 downwards.
AGTAGATTAAAGCTGTTCACCTATTATCAGAGCTGTTTTAAAAGCTGTTAAGCTGTTATAAGAGCTGTTTGAAAAGCTGATAAGCTGTTATCAGAGCTGTTTGAAAAGCTGTTAAGCTGTTATCAGAGCTGTTTGGAAAGCTGTTAAACTGTTATCACAGCTGTTTGAAAAGCTGTTAAGCTGTTATCAGAGCTGTTTGGAAAGCTGTTAAGCTGTTATCAGAGCTGTTTGGAAAACTGTTATTCAGTTAATATCGAAGATGAATGAAAATCTATTAAAAGAAATCATCAAGACAAGGAATGCAGTGCGAAGGAAATATAAAGCTGTAAAGACGGGATGGATTGAAGCAGAAGCTCAACTTGAAGAAACTTTCAAGCCAATCACCAAACCCTTAAAAGAGTTTGTTACAAGCGTCAAAAACGAGCCACCAGTCAAATTGGAACCAAAAGAAGAAAAAGAAGAAGAAGACCACGAAATTGTTGAACCTTTTACTCCTCCAAAACGAAAATATGTGAAAATGGAGGCTAGTAGCACACCTATAAATTATGGAGATTATTCCTTAACATCTGAAGAGGAATTCGCAACACCTAAATATTCAAGAACATTGATAGGAGGGTCTCCTGTTACCTCCTCCGATACGTCTGGATACATAGTTTCAAACTATTTAAAGCAATTCACTGATAATAACCCTAAAATTGATCCAACCTATGGAGTTTACTATGAAGATAACGCGTGGAGAATCGGTAATTCAACGTTTGATGTTGATGATGTAGGAAATACTGTTATCAAGGGGAAGAGCTATAAAACATCTTTGGGGCTATGTGAGCTGCTATTTATGAAAGATCCTGTAAAAAGTCTATATACTAAAGAGGATTTAACTAATTATGGATCTATTTTGAGAGATACCAATGCATATAAACGTGACTATGCTGAAGATGGGCAAATAAAAGGTATTAGAGCGGTTAAGTATAATGCTATAATCAGTAAACTTATACAACATAAAGGCATGGGACTAATGCGTCTGCCTAAGGAAAACATTGATCACATTTACTGGGATGATCCAAATGAATTAATGGATAGACTGCGCCTTCTAATTGCATCAAAGCAGGCTGGAAACACCAGTCACGACAATGAAATTGTATCTATCCTGGAGGATTTGCGAGAAGCAGATATTATAGTTTAAATATTACTCCATTGCCATACTTCTACACAATCTACAGATGAGCGTTGACAAGTTTAGACGTTTCTCTAAGCGAGGATATCTTGGGAAAGCAGGTGAACGTGGACCAAGAGGAGCTTAGGGTCCAGTCGGTGAACAAGGAATTCAAGGACCAGCTGCTAAACAAGGAGCTCAGGGTCCAACTGGTGAACAAGGAGAGCGGGGTATTGGATTTAATTTAACGATAAACGGAGACTACGATCTAAACTCAAAGTGTATAAAACGACTTGGTGAACCCCTTGAAAATGATTATGCTGCTACCAAAGACTATGTTGACAAGAAAATTAAAATAAGTGTGGAAGAAAAAATATTAATATAGAGGTGGCAAATTTAACGCTATATATCAATGATGAAATCGCGAAGATTGAGAACTATCTGTTTACTGCAGTAATAAATAAGAAAGACTTGACACCAAAAGATGGTGTATATGAGAAAAAACTCTTGAGAAATCTGTTTCATTTATAATTACGATGAGTAAGAGACACGTGGTAAATGAGCTGCATAAACCAGCGAGAAAAATTTTAAACGACGTCGTGTGATTATCAAAGGACTAGATAACTTGTGGCAGGCAGCCTTAGTTGAAATGGATCCATACAAGTATGTTGACAAGGGTTACCGCTATCTACTGACAGTAATTGATACCTTCTCCAAATATGCATGGGCAATTCGAATTAAAAGAAAAACTGGTGGAGAAGTAAGAGATGCCATGCAATCTATATTAAGCGAGGGACGAATACCTAAAAACCTGCAGACTGATGATGGAAAGGAATTCTACAACACCCTCTATTAAAATTTAATGCTGAAGCATGCAATTAATCATTACTCTACGTGCAGTTTCCTCAAAGCATCAATAGTGGAACGATTTAACCGAACTCTGAAGGATATGATGTGGAAAGAATTCAGCTTTAATGGAACTTATCAGTGGATTGGTATGGTAAAGAAACTGCTCACTGAATACAACTCAAGAATACATCGAACTACGAAAATGAGACCACGTGATATCAACACCTTCAATGAGGAACAACTGCTTTCAACTGTATACAGTCATATAAAGATTGTTGTTCCTGCAAAGTATTTAGTTGGAGATTTTGTACGCATCAGCAAATACAAGCATATATTTGAGAAAGGCTGTACACCAAACTGGACAGCTGAGATTTTTAAAATTATTAAAGTTCAAAACACAAACCCCATCACATATCGGCTGGAAGATTATCAAGGAAATCCAATCACAGGAGGCTTTTATGAATTGGAGCTGTTGAAAGTTAAACACCCAAACCTATAATCTTAAAGAAGAGTGGAGATAAAGCTTACGTTAAATGGCTCGGATTTTCATCAAAACACAATTCTTGGATTAATAACAAAGATGTTTTATAATTTCTTGAAAAACAACTATAACTATAATACAATTACAATAAATTTATAATTACAATACTTTTTTTATTTTACAATTATACATGTTTAAAACAAATTACTTGAATAAATGAAGCTAAACCTATAATACATTTATTATTTAAACTTGACTTAGATTCTTTCTGTGACTGATACTTGTTGATCTGATGAAATAGAGTAATGTCCCCATGGTAGAGTATCCGTCGCTCCGCTCATAATATGACGCTTATTATCATTGGGACTCAATGCAATCTTTTTTTGACTGATAGTGTATACGTTATGGTGATGAGATAGTATGGAGCTCTGATTAGCAGTTAATATTCGCTTGTTATTCAAACATTCGACGTAGTCTTCAAAATTGATATGCCTCTGGACTACATTAGTCTTTACTCCTTTCGCTTTTTTTACAGTTTTACCAGCGATTATACGCAGACTGTACATTTTCGAGCGCAAGCCTACAAATTCGCACATGATTTTCCCATTCAGCTCATCCTTCATTAGCCCAGGAATCTTTTTATTCATGAGCGGTAAATTGAATTCATTATCTTCTGGGTAATCACTTGTATCAAATTTGTTTATATTTTCAGCCATAAACTCATATGCATTTTTCTCTTCAAGTTCATATATTAGAGAATCTGTATCAGTATACATGACTTTACATTTATCTCCATACTCACGCTGCATAAAACTGTTGTGAAAATCGTAGAGGCATATTTTCGAAATTTCCATAACTGCCATTCCTATATAGAGCAGCTTACTGAATAAGATTTTGAGTCACCTTAATTCCACAGCAACAAAATTCTCATCAAATATCGTTGCACTGTGGAAGTTGGGTGACGTAATCCGAGCTTTTGCACCATAGCGACCTTCCCACTTTACGCAAAGCTTGATATCGCTATACTTGCGCACATTTTCCATGGTCTTACCAAAAGCTGCACTATTCATCTTTTTATACCTGTCCTTCTCATGATCGCTTGTAGCCTGCATCCGTTTGGTGGTATTTAAGTCAATATATGGTTTAAGCCAAGCTGATTGGTCGAATTGAAGTACCCGGTGCACTTTTTGCAGGATGAGTCCATGTGATAAGCCTCGCTTCAAATTTCGGTAGTATATAAAATATTTAGTTTTTGGATGTAATGTTGTCAAAAGCTTTTCTAATTTTGCTCCAGGTGGTGCTGCATGCTCAGAGTAAAACGGTACATCCTTATGCTTATCATGCAGATCTTGAGGATAATGCAAGTCGACTTCGGATATGTATCCAGTTGGAGAATCATCAGGAATTTCGGAAACGTCAATATTGGGAACATCAACCCATTTGAATCCTCCGGTTGGTAAATGCTGTGACATTTCCCATCAATAAAGGTTATTCACATCATAATACATCAAGTATTTCTCTTTCTCGTCAGGCTTAAAATCATCCATATATTTATTATTGCCTTTGCTATATCTGTTCGAACATTGACTTATACCACATCGAATTCCTCTCTCTATGAATAGCAGTATATCTACGTCGGTTATGAGCTCTAATTTCACTTTGGTGTATTTTAGCATAGCATCCCATATTAAGCCTGGCATGGTGTAATAATGTGCTGGATCTAAATTGTAAGTCTTCATGCACACTTCTCGAAAGTTCTCAAACACATCGACCAATAGGAGAACATCAGTCTTAAGGTATAGATCTGAATATTCACCAAGTGTTTGTATTTCAAATTTTTTCCAGACCTCTTCAGCATGATTGTAGTCCCCTGGAGATATAGCACTGTAGTAGATAAGCTATGGGAGTTCTGGCGGACTTTTTTAAGCCTCCAGGATTTCGCCACAGATTGCGCCACCATCGCTAGGGGTTTGAGTCCATACTAAATGTGGGTTTGTGTCTTGGCTGCATGGGTTTATGTCTTGAATGTTGGGGATATGAGATCACTTTGGGGATACGAGATACTTTCAGCACTCTCAAGCATAGGGAATTAGCATAGGATTTCGATTTTGTTGCTGGAATTCGCTTATTTTTCATCTCGAATTATTGCACCATTGCGCCTTGGATGCACCATTGTGTCTTGGGTGCACTATTGTGTCTTGGGTGCACCATTGAGTCTCGACTGCGCCCTAGCGGGATTAATCGGTACTACCGGGATATATCATTTGATCTTGACTGCACCCTAGCGGCATTAGCCGGTACTACCAGCATGCTCGGGTACTACGGTTTTCTTGGATAGATATGTGGTGCGCCTAAATGTAGGCTTTTGGTTTTGAACTAATATTAGTAATAATTAAAGTTAACGCTAGGAAATTTTTGTTCATGCCAATGGATTCTAGATGGTGTGCGTATTAGGGGGGACGAAATTTTCTTCAGAAATCCTCTACGGGCTCTGGTTTTCGAGATATTAGCGATTTTACCTTTTCTTTTATAGTTAATATTATTAATAATTCAAGCTACCTAGGATAGTTTTGTTCATGCCAATAGATTCTAGAAGGTGTTAAAGGGGCGGGGGTTAGAGGGGGAACGAAATTTTCATCAGAAATCCTCTACGGGCTTTGGTTTTCGAGATATTAGCGATTTTACCTTTTAAGATATAGTTAATATTAGTAATAATTCAAGATTTTTTTGCTCATGAGGGTGCTGCGCCTAATGTAGGCTTTGTTCAGCATCATTCGAATTTCACAACATGACATCACCATGAACAGATTCTAGAAGATGTCAGTGAGACATTAGCCGATACCAGTACTGGTACTGGCATGCTCCGGTACTACGGCTTTCTTGGATGTGTGGTACGATTCTCTTGGAAGTTTTTTGCTTCACTTTTGTCCACACGTGGAGGCATGCTACGGTTTTGGGAAGTTTTTGCTTCACTTTTTGGAGGTGTGGTGCGAATAAATGTAGTGTTTTGTTGTTTTCAAGTGTTGCGCCTGGTTTTGAATTAATATTAGTAATAATTGATTTTTCTTGAGCGCCTAAATGTAGGCTTTTGGTTTTGAACTAATAATTAAAGTTAACAGTAGAAAATTTTTGTTCATGCCAATGGATTCTAGATGAGTGGTATGTGGGGGGGATAATAAAGATAGGGAGGGGGGTAATGAAATTTTCATCAGAAATCCTCTACGGGCTCTGGTTTTCGAGATATTAGCGTATTAATATTTCAAGTTATTTTTGCTCATGGAAATGGATTCTTGGCGGTGTGGGGTGGGAGGGGGAACGAAATTTTCATCAGAAATCCTCTACGGGCTTTGGTTTTCGAGATATTAGCAACATCTGTTTGTGCGCAAACGCCATTTCTTGAGTAAGGTTCCCAAGCGGCCTTAGGCGGAACTACCAGCATGCCTTGGCTTTGCTGTTTTCTTTTACTAGCGGGAGAGTTCTAGATATCAGCACGACGTCATCATGGTTTTGCTGTTTTCAAATGCTGCACGTTTTCTTAGCAGGGAAGTTGTAGATATCAGCATCATTCGAATTTCACAACATGACATCACTTTTGCTTGATGTTTTCCCAGCAAATTAATATTGTGCTTGTATTGAAAAGTCAGAGTTGCTCTTTCGAGTGCAAACACCATTTATTGAGTAAGGTTCCCTAGCGGCATTAGCCGGTACTTCATATGTTGTTCACCTCGAGGGAAAGTAAGGTTCCCTAGCGGCATTAGCAGGTACTACCACCATGCCTTGGATTTGCTGTTTTCTTTTATTAGCGGGAGGTTGTAGATATCAGAATGACGTCATCTTGGTTTTGCTGTTTTCAAGTGGTGTGCCTAAATAAGTTTTCTTAGCGGGGAAGTTGTAGATATCAACATAATTCGAATTTCACAACATGATATCACATTGGCTTGATGTTTTCTTAGCAAATTATTATTATTGGGTCTTGGGGGTGCATGCATTGAAAAGCCACAGTTGCTCTTTCGTGTGCAAACACCATTTCTTGAGCAAGGTCCCCTGGTGGCATTAGCCGGTACTACTCCAGCATAGGATTTTGATTTTGTTTCTGAAGTTCGCTTATTTTTCATCTCGAATCTTGGGGATACGAGACCACTTTGGGGATACGAGACCACTTTTAGCGCTCTCCAGCATAGGGAAATAGCATAAGATTTTGTTTTTGTTTCTGAAGTTCGGTTATTTTTCATCTCGAATGGTCCCCTGGTGGAATTTGCTGGTACTACCAATTTTTGTTCATCTCGGACTTGGGGATACGAGATCACTTACAGCACTCTCCAGCATAGGAAAATAGCATAGAATTTTGATAATTATTGAGTAAGGCTACCTAGCCGCATTAGCCGGAACTAATAGCATGCCTTGGTTTTGCTGTTTTCTTTTATTAGCGGGGAAGTGCTAGATATCAGCATGGCGTCATCTTGGTTTTTATTGAAATGTCACAGTTGCTTTTTCGAGTCCAAACACCATTTCTTGAGCAAGGTCCCCTGGTGGCATTTGCTGGTACTACCTATGTTGTTCATCTCGGATTCGGGGATACGATATCACTTACAGAACTCACCAGTATAGGGAAATAGCATAGGATTTCGATATTTCTCGAGTAAGGTTACCTAGCGGCATTAGCCGGAACTACTAGCATGCCTTGGTGAAAACGTTTAGGTTTTATGAAAAATTGTTTACTAATTCGTGGCGAAAAAAGCTGGATAAATCCATCTATAAAATCTTGCAAATATTTCTATTAAATTAATTCACCTCAATGTTTTTAAATGTACTTTACTACCAAAAAATTAAAGCTGTTATCAGAGCTGTTTTAAAAGCTGTTAATCTGTTATCAGAGCTGTTTTGAAAGCTGTGAAGCTGTTATCAGAGCTGTCCAGCAAAGGGAAATAGCATAAGATTTTGATTTTGTTTCTGAAGTTCGCTTATTTTTCATCTCGAATTATCCCCTGGTGGCATTTGTTGGTACTACCAATTTTTGTTCATCTCAGGCTTGGAGATACTAGATCACTTACAGCACTCACCAGCATAGGAAAATAGCATAGAATTTCGATATTTCTTGAGTAAGGTTACCTAGCGGCATTAGCCGGAACTAATAGCATGCCTTGGTTTCTTTGTTTTCTTTTATTAGCGGGGAAGTGCTGGATATCAGCATCATTCGAATTTCACAACATGATATCACCTTGGCTTTATGTTTTCTTATCAAATTATTATTATTATTGGGTCCTGCGGGTGCGTGTATTGAAAAGTCACAATTGCTTTTTCGAGTCCAAACACCATTTCTTGAGTCTTCGATAAGAATATGGTAATTTTATCTTTGGAATATTGGTGTGGTGGGCCTAATTTTTCTTACTATTAATGAAAGTGAATAAACAAGACTTGTCAATAAATCACTTGGCTGATGAGTATTGCACGTTGTATGGAAGATTATAATTAACTGTGAGTAAACAGTATAGGAGAAAATTTCTGGTAACTGCATGTCCCATACATAATCTTACAGAAAATTTTACAAGAATCTGGTACCTGCATGTACTTATAAACCTTATATAAACCGTATATAAACCTTATATAAATTCATATGTTCTAGATGAAATCACATTCTATAATATCTGAAAATTGATAGCAGCAAAATGAAAGGCTATAAAAATTTGGTGGCAGTTTGTTCTATACAAAATCTAATAATAATCTAAAAAGGGAAAAGAAAATTGCATGAGAATTTGGTTAGTGGTTAGTATCCTCCCGAATGTTAGACTGTTAAGATGGATATTGAGGAGTTTTTAAGAGAATATAATAACATCTTACTCGAAGAGCATAAGAAACAAATCCAAGAATGCTATAACTTTTTAAAATTATATGAAAATATTGAAAAAGTTGACTCAATATCTGGTGAGCACTATATAAGCTGCCCTTGGTCAAGTGATGCATCAATGGATGGACCAGATACATGTGAATGTTGTGGTGTTGCTAGATGGCTAAAAGAAATTTTGAGGCTATATAAATTCTATCAAACACAAAGTTATTGCGAAGCATGCCTTAAGAAGTGCGATTTAACTTAGCACTAGAAATTCTCATTTTGTATACTTGGAGAGCTCATAAAGGATCATGGAAACTTGCGCTGTAGGCAGATGTTGATTTCAACGACAGACAGAGGAAATTTTGAATACACCTAACATCGAGATTACAGCTCGGTCCCATAGGATTATAAGATGTGAAATAGAATGATACACTAAGAGTTATATGTTAATACTTTTTAATTTTTAATAAATGATATTTTATATATGGCCTTCTTTTTATTCAACTGATAATACATAAACAGCTTTTCAAACAGCTCCGATAACAGCTTAACAGCTTTTTAAACAGCTCTGATAACAGCTTAACAGATTTTAAAACAGCTCTGATAACAGCTTAACAGCTTTCAAACAGCTCTGATAACAGCTTAACAGCTTTTAAAACAGCTTTGATAACAGCTTAACAGCTTTTAAAACAGCTCTGATAAGAGCTTAACAGCTTTTGAACAGCTCAGATAACAGCTTTTCAAACAGCTCTGATAACAGCTTAACAGCTTTTTAAACAGCTCTGATAACAGCCTAACAGATTTTAAAACAGCTCTGATAACAGCTTAACGGCTTTCAAACAGCTCTGATAACAGCTTAACAGCTTTTAAAACAGCTCTGATAACAGCTTAACAGCTTTTAAAACAGCTCTGGTAACAGCTTAACAGCTTTTAAACAGCTCTGATAACAGCTTAACAGCTTTTCAAACAGCTCTGATAACAGCTTAACAGCTTTTAAAACAGCTCTGATAACAGCTTAACGGCTTTTAAACAGCTCTGATAACAGCTTAACAGCTTTTGAACAGCTCAGATAACAGCTTTTCAAACAGCTCTGATAACAGCTTAACAGCTTTTCAAACAGCTCTGATAACAGCTTAACAGATTTTAAAACAGCTCTCATAACAGCTTAACAGCTTTCAAACATCTCTGATAACAGCTTAACAGCTTTTAAAATAGCTCTGATAACAGCTTAACAGCTTCTCAAACAGCTCTGATAACAGCTTAACAGCTTTTCAAGCAGCTCTGATAACAGCTTAACAGCTTTTAAAACAGCTCTGATAACAGCTTAACAGCTTAACAGCTTTTAAACAGCTCTGATAACAGCTTAACAGCTTTTCAAACAGCTCTGATAACAGCTTAACTGCTTTTAAAACAGCTCTGATAACAGCTTAACAGCTTTTAAACAGCCCTGATAATAGGTTAACAGCTTTCAAAACAGCTCTGATAACAGATTAACAGCTTTTAAAACAGCTCTGATAACAGCTTTAATTTTTTGCTAGTAAAGTACATTTAAAAACATTGAGGTGAATTCATTTAATAGAAATATTTGCATGATTTTATAGATGGACTTTTCCAGCTTTTTTCGCCACGAATTAGTAAACAATTTTTCATAAAACCTAAACCTTTTCACCAAGGCATGGTAGTAGTTCCAGCTAATGCCGGTACGTAACCTTACTCGAGAAATATCGAAATCCTATGCTATTTCCCTATACTGGTGAGTTCTGTAAGTGATATCGTATCCCCGAACCCGAGATGAACAACATAGGTAGTACCAGCAAATGCCACCAGGGGACCTTGCTCAAGAAATGGTGTTTGGACTCGAAAAAGCAACTGTGACATTTCAATAAAAACCAAGATGACGCCATGCTGATATCCAGCACTTCCCCGCTAATAAAAGAAAACAGCAAAACCAAGGCATGCTATTAGTTCCGGCTAATGCGGCTAGGTAGCCTTACTCAAGAATTATCAAAATTCTATGCTATTTTCCTATGCTGGAGAGTGCTGTAAGTGATCTCGTATCCCCAAGTCCGAGATGAACAAAAATTGGTAGTACCAGCAAATTCCACCAGGGGACCATTCGAGATGAAAAATAACCGAACTTCAGAAACAAAAACACAATCCTATGCTATTTCCCTATGCTGGAGAGCGCTAAAAGTGGTCTCGTATCCCCAAAGTGGTCTCGTATCCCCAAGATTCGAGATGAAAAATAAGCGAACTTCAGAAACAAAATCAAAATCTTATGCTATTTCCCTATGCTGGAGAGCGCTAAAAGTGGTCTCGTATCCCCAAAGTGGTCTCGTATCCCAAGATTCGAGATGAAAAATAAGCGAACTTCAGAAACAAAATCAAAATCCTATGCTGGAGTAGTACCGGCTAATGCCACCAGGGAACCTTGCTCAAGAAATGGTGTTTGCACACGAAAGAGCAACTGTGGCTTTTCAATGCATGCACCCTCAAGACCCAATAATAATAATTTGCTAAGAAAACATCAAGCAAATGTGATATCATGTTGTGAAATTCGAATGATGTTGATATCTACAACTTCCCCGCTAAGAAAACTTATTTAGGCACACCACTTGAAAACAGCAAAACCAAGATGACGTCATTCTGATATCTACAACCTCCCGCTAATAAAAGAAAACAGCAAATCCAAGGCATGGTGGTAGTACCTGCTAATGCCGCTAGGGAACCTTACTTTCCCTCGACGTGAACAACATATGAAGTACCGGCTAATGCCGCTAGGGAACCTTACTCAACAAATGGTGTTTGCACTCGAAACAGCAACTCTGACTTTTCAATACAAGCACAATATTAATTTGCTGGGAAAACATCAAGCAAAAGTGATGTCATGTTGTGAAATTCGAATGATGCTGATATCTACAACTTCCCTGCTAAGAAAACGTGCAGCATTTGAAAACAGCAAAACCATGATGACGTCGTGCTGATATCTAGAACTGTCCCGCTAGTAAAAGAAAACAGCAAAGCCAAGGCATGCTGGTAGTTCCGCCTAAGGCCGCTTGGGAACCTTACTCAAGAAATGGCGTTTGCGCCCAAACAGATGTCGCTAATATCTCGAAAACTAAAGCCCGTAGAGGATTTCTGATGAAAATTTCGTTCCCCCTCCCACCCCACACCGCCAAGAATCCATTTCCATGAGCAAAAATAACTTGAAATATTAATACGCTAATATCTCGAAAACCAGAGCCCGTAGAGGATTTCTGATGAAAATTTCATAAACCCCCCCCCCCCTCCACATACCACCCTCTATAATCCATTGGCATGAACAACAATTTCCTACTATTAACTTTAATTATTAGTTCAAAACCAAAAGCTTACATTTAGGCGCTCAAGAAAAATCAATTATTACTAATATTAATTCAAAACCAGGCGCAACAAAAGCCTACATTTTGGCGCACCACACATCCAAAAAAGTGAAGCAAAATAATTCCCAAAACCGTAGCATGCTGCCACGTGTGGGCAAAAGTGAAGCAAAAACTTCCAAGAGAATCGTACCACACATCCAAGAAAGCCGTAGTACCGGAGCATGCTGGTAGTATCGGCTAATGTCTCACTGACATCTTCTAGAATCTGTTCATGGTGATGTCATGTTGTGAAATTCGACTGATGCTGAACAAAACCTACATTTAGACGCAGCACCACCATGAGCAAATAAACTTGAATTATTACTAATATTAACTATATCTAAAAAGGTAAAATCGCTAATATCTCGAAAACCAAAGCCCGTAGAGGATTTCTGATGAAAATTTCGTTCCCCCTCTAACCCCCGCCCCTATAACACCTTCTAGAATCTATTGGCATGAACAAAACTATCCTAGGTAGCTTGAATTATTAATAATATTAACTATAAAGGAAAAGGTAAAATCGCTAATATCTCGAAAACCAGAGCCCGTAGAGGATTTCTGATGAAAATTTCGTCCCCCCTAATACGCACACCCCAACCATCTAGAATCCATTGGCATGAACAAAAATTTCCTAGCGTTAACTTTAATTATTACTAATATTAGTTCAAAACCAAAAGCCTACATTTAGGCGCACCACATATCTATCCAAGAAAACCGTAGTACCGGAGCATGCTGGTAGTACCGGCTAATGCCGCTAATGCCGCCCAAAATTCGAGATGAAAAATAAGCGAACTCCAGCAACATAATCGAAATCCTATGCTATTTCCCTACGCTGGAGAGTGCTGAAAGTGATCACGTATCCCCAAAGTGATCTCGTATCCCCAATATACAAGACATAAACCCATACAGCCAAGACACAAACCCACATTTAGTATGAACTCAAACCACCTAGCGATGGTGGCGCCATCTGTAGCGAAATCCTGTAGGCTTAAAAAAGTGCGCCAGAACTCCCATAGCTTATCTACTCACTGTCAGTCAGTTTATTGTAGAACGCTTCTTTTGTTGGCAAGGTCCGGAAATCCAATTTATCCCAGTCATCAATAAAATCATATGGGAAGACACCTTTGCGTGGAAGAAGTTTTATAGTGTCATCATTCAATCCCTGCCATACTGATCTTGTAGTGTTCTATTTATCCATTGGCAGCACTGATGAAAGCTTATCTAAAGATTCAGCCATAAAACGGAAGGAATCGATGAATCTGCATTTTATGTGGCTGCCGTCCATGTGCTTGGTGAACGAGATATATCTTTCCTTGTTTATTGGCAAGAGATCAACTTTTCCTGGGAAAGATGTAGATATATCCCTAATAATGAAGTGGGCATCATATCCAGATAAATTTTGAAAAATTACTGGAACTATGGAGCAATCTTGATACATGAGATTGCATGCATTATGCGCTGGTCCTCGATATTTTCCTGTTAAGTGGCAATGATCCCGAACCCGCTCCTCATCAGCTGCAAACATTTTTTTTCACATACATAGCAGCAAGTATTTTCCATATGTGAACGCCGTTCCTCTTTAGTCAGCGGTTGCATTGGCCTGATGTTCAGCTTCTCCTGTGGATGCAATTTTTTGCAAATCTAATGCAAACCATTTTTGACAGTCCTTGTCTCGATATGCTCTGTAATATGAGAGCTTAGCATCATGTTTGCAGTGGAAATAGAATCCTATGCTGTGAACTTCATGTTCCTGGATTCGCTGTGTATTTTGATCGTTTCCCTGAATTGGCTTCAATATTGACTCAAGATCAGCATACACACAAAACGGAACTGGATTCTTATGGTTATGATTCTTATATTCCAAACATTTCTTTTCCTCTGAGGGAAACATGATTCTGCAATCATTTTGCTTCTCGCATTCAGGAGTGTGTGATGCTAATTTTTCTTCAGAGTAAAAGTAGAGGAAAGATCCCCCACATATATACTTTCTACCATCATGTTTCGAAGTTTGTTTCGATATGAGGCGTGAAAGATCTTTAATCCAGCAGAAATGATATCTACCGTCATCATCATCATCCATGTGATCATCAGCCTGGTCATAGTCACCTTGAATCATTAAGAGATTTACATGCTGCTCCATCTTGTGCTCTGTAAGTCTAACTGGAACAGTGGTGAAGGAACGTTCTTTCTCTAAGATGAATACGTTAACTGATAAATCGGTCTGTCCTTCAAATTGCGTAATTTGCTTAAGTGTCATGCGAAATGTTATTCCAGTTACATTTAGCACAGTAGAATAATGTGTATATGATGAGGTCCAGTCGATGTGAACATTTGTACGGTAGAGCGTTGATGTGACGGCCCACTTGAAGCATGCTTCGTCATTATTCTTTACATTAACGCAAGCTTGCTTTAAAGCAATCTCCTTTGGTAGAGGTATATACGAAGATCCTCGGAGCTGTTCAAATTTATTAATATGTACATACTACCAAATGTATTATGGAGTGCAGTGCCCAGCCACTATCTTTCTCCTGGAACTCCTCTAGCTATGTATGTATTGGATCCAAAATGTTTACTTTATACCATTCCTCTTAATTATTATCCGCACTGATGGGAGCAGCTCTCGCTTTGAAATATTTGATGTCTTTTTTGACGTCTCTGTTACCAGTTTCCTTAATAAACTCACCGCACAATGTTGTACTAACTTTTATATTAAATTGATGTTTTAAGGTATTCTTAATACGACGCGTAAGTAATTTATGTGCATCTTGCATAAATAGTTTAGGCTCTATATGTTTTATATTTACAATAATACCTGCCCCAATTCTACCTACGAACGCTGTTTTTAATTCCTCCCACTTTATCCAATCACTTTTTCTTACGCAAATAATTCCCCCACCTCGATGGGGAGCTTTGATTAACACTCTCAATGATTTAATTTGAGCAACACAGCTCTCCAAGTGTCGTTTCCTAGCATTTTTATCGCACTTCAGAAATGCTGCTTGA
>OZ005740.1:129489504-129562004 GCA_963930735.1 Dioctria linearis | reverse complement strand
AATTTTGTACACCGACTTTTTAAAAAAAAGTAAAATTAATTTGGAAAATGAGACAAATCGGGCAACTCCTTCGTGGGGTTGCCATACAAAAATTTCGTTTTCCGCTATATATTTGCAAACTGCCTGAGAACGCGTCGACGTAGAGAGCTGAAATTTAGTACATGGTGTTTTCATTGTACTAGCAAATAACATTTTAAAAATGGACTAAATCGGGCAACTCCTTCTTGGTGTTGATATATAAAAATTTAGGTTTTTTACGTATACTGTGAAAACGATCACTCTCAGATATTTTTATTGTACCAAAAGCTTCTTTAGAATATGAAATCCTATAAAATTGGTTATAATCATTTTTTCTGTCCGACGAACCGTTCTAGAAATATATGCAAAAAACCACTGCAAAAATCAAAATTGCTCAAATGGGTGCCCATACGAAATTTCATACGGACATTCATCTAGGGTATCATAAGAATTGGATTTGAAAGGAAGTTACTATATTACCACACACAGCATCGAAGGTGTTTTGAGATTTTAGGATGAAAAGCAAGTGATTTGGATGTGTTCAGTCCACACATAAAATGCCTCGCTGGTTTCTCCTTCCCCAATATATGTTCCTAAAAAGATACAAAAAAACGTAAACAAAAAGTATCTATTCAAAATTTATTACATAAAATACTTATCTAAAGGGATAACAAACTCTCATCTGCAGACCATTTCACGTCTGGAACAAACTTGAAGACTGCAAGCCGTGCTTTTCTATAGCACACTCAGTCTAAAAAACAATTAAAAAATCATTATTAATAAATAGATAAAGTATAATTAACAAACTTACCATTTCATAAACAGCACGTTCCTCCAATTATTTACGTAGATTAATGTCATTCAAATGACATTGCATTACATCAGACGTTCTCGCCTTCGCCGCAGTCAGAGTTCAGTGCAACTTAATGGCCCACTATTACGTCACTGGGGACGCCCCCGTTAAAGTTTAATAAACCATGAGAACGAGCGTTGCCAAGGCAACCCATCATGAAGCCGAAACGTAGCGATTTGCGGCGGCTATAAAAAGGCGACGAGCTGCAGCAGAATCACCCATTCCCAGTTCAGAATTTGATCTGAACACATCAGAATTTACTCTGATTTTCCTAATTATCCAAACCAAATTTTGTTTCCATCTAAGTAGGAATTTACTGCTACTGCAGAAATTTAATTCTGCTAATTCCATCCCACACCTAAATAGGAATTTACTCCTACTGCAGAAATTTAATTCTGCTAATTCCATCCCACACCTAAGTAGGAACTAACTCCTACTGCAGAAATTTACTTCTGCATTAATTTCATCCCACACCTGAGTAGGAATTTACTCCTACTGCAGAAAATTAATTCTGCTTATTTATGCGTCTCCCACCTGAGTAGGAATCTACTCCTACTGCAGAAATCTACTTCTGCTTTAATTTTGTCCTATGTCTAAGCAGGATTTTACTCCTGCCACAGAAATTTCCTTCTGTCAAGTTATAATTGTTTCAGCACAGCTACCGTGCTTATACGTGTAGCACAGAAATTCTACTCTATTAATATTGGATTTTTTTTCTCTTTCTTTCAGAGATAAGGGGAACAGACCTCAGCGGAAGCATTTATCATCTTTTTTTGAACATTTTTAAATTAGTGAATTACCAGTTGAATTGTCTTAAATTTAGTATTGAATTTTGGTTGAATTATAGTAGTAAGCTAGGTTAAGTTTTTTAATATCGAATTTGTGATAATAGTTTTTAAGCAATATATTTGAATTGAAATTTTTATATTTGAATTTACAAAAATTGAATTAGCTTTTAAACCGGCTCCCCCCTTTAGCTTGAGCACTGATCTCACAGGTTGTGATAGCTGGATCTAGTAATTAGTCAGGGGGGCTGTGCGAATCTCAGTCTTCAGGGATTTGCGTCACATGTTCAAATAGTTTTACTTCGCATTGCCTGTTTAGTCAGTGAAAGTTAAATATCGGATGCATTATACGACATAGTTATTTCATGAGGTTATTAGTTACGCAATTAGCTAAATCGTATTTGGTGACGGGGTAGTAATGTTCACGGTTGAGGTCGATAACTAATTATTCTATGGAGGCCTGAATATAAGTAGATTGTTCTGAGCTTGAGGTTGGTAAAGGAATTGGTTTAAAAAGCTGATATTGGTTAGTGGAAGGAAGTGGTATTCTAATTTCGAAAATTATTCTGTAATTTACAGTTGCTGTACTCACTTGGCTTATTTGGAATAATTGTAAAATTTGGTTTCTAGAGTCGGTAATTGGCAATTTCGTGTTTGGGGGTAGATTTCTATTTATATCTTTTAATAACTGCTTTATTTGGTTTGGGATGATTATGGATGGGTTGGCCTTACCATGCTGTACATCAATTAAAAAATCTGTGAAATGACTAAGTACGTCTAGGTGACGTAACAGAATAAGTGTGACGTAGGAGACTAAATTGTCCCACTCGGGAATTACCTGTCGTGCAGTAACCTCTTTATTTAGTGTTGCCACCAGCGATGTATTCTTGCAGTAAAACTGTCTCGTAGCGTAGGTTACGCAGATCAATATGAGTGATAGCTTTCCATTCGTCGCTGTATAACTACACGTGTCCTAATTCCTCAAAATAAATGCCTGTATCTGCATGAAATCACGTAACTTCAACTTGCTCCGTAGCGTTCGTTGTTGATTGGTACACTTCCAATTAAAAGGCAGATGCAGATTGTTAGCCTAGATTAGTAATTTTTCCAGTTCTTATTTATTTATTCTGTAAAAAGTTTAAGATTGTTGTTGTGTATGGTCTTATGCTTATTTGCTATCTTGATAGTTGAGTTTTTGCTAGAGTTTATTTGGGTTATTTCATAGAGACCTGACCAATGGGGGCGAATTTTTTTTTCTAGTGTGGTTCTTCAAAAGAAATTTTTCTCCAACATAGAGTATTTTTGTTTGAGCTGTTCTGTCGTAGTATGACTTCATTATTTTTTTTTCTCAACAGAGTTTCTCTAGCGATCCTGTATCCATGTTGCAATCTAGCCTTTAATTCATTAGCGTAGTTTTCATAATTGTAGCACACCTTTGGCTCTGCTCCAAGTGGCGAAGGAATATTTGCCAGAAATCCGTAAAGTAGTGCATAAGTAGTATAATTAGTACTTGAATGTGGTGTTGTGTTATACACGAACATGGAGTAGGGTATCCAGGAATCCCAAGTTGCCGTATCTCTATTGACATAGTGACGAAGGTATTCTGCCAGTGTTCTGTGGATCGTCCCAGGGCTCCATTGGTTTGAGGGTGGTAAGGTGTTGTTCGAAGTTTTCTAATCTTTAATAATTTACGCACTTATGTGAACATTTCACTCATAAAATTGGACCCTTGATCCGTTGATCCGTGCTTCAGGAATTCCATGTCGGCAGACTAATCCCGTTACTACGCCTCTGCAATGATTCGTGCTTCAGTGCTAGCTAATGGAATGGGCTCGGAGCACTTTGTAAGGTCATCGTGAAAAGTGAGCAAATATTTGTATCCATTGTGGTTTGGAGGAAGTGGACCCACAATGTCTAGAGATATTTTCTCGAACGGTTTTGAGCTAGTGGTAGTTATTCTCATAGGAATCTCGGGGTTTCTTAATAATCTATTTGCCTGGCACGATTAGGAATTTTTTACGAATTTTTTACATCTTTTTTCACGCTGGGCCAATTGTAAGACATGCGTCTTGTAGTTCTTTGTATGCCCTGAGGACCGCCAAGTGGTGACTCATGATAAGTCTTAAGGACATCAGCTATGTCTTCGGGATCGCTCAAAGTTACTATCTTGGATGAGTATATGGTCACTGGAGTTGCCTTAAATAAGTGCTGAATTGCATTTTTGATCTCAGCAATATTGGGCGGATCTGTGCATGGATGTGATATATTCAACTCTTTGACTCTTTGCTTTGCGTGATCTCTCGAAGGGTTTTTAATAAGATTAGAAAGTCGGGCTTGGTTTTAAGGGGTAACTTTATTTTAGTATTATAAACGTACATTTCTTAAAGGGTTCAATAACTATCGCTTGTTGTTTTAATCTTTCTCTTAAGTCAGAAATTTGTTTGAGTAGAGCTTCTTCTTCGGGGCTATCTTCTTCGGAGATAATGAAGTATTTGCACGATACACCTTTAATTCCTGTTAAACGGCTTTGGTTTATGATAAAGAGGGTGTTGGCATCTGTGTGAATCGCAGATAAGTATTCGTTATACAGTTTCTCCATTTCCGCTGTTTCTGTACCAGTTTTAGTATTTTTTGCTATGTTTTGCGCAATTACGTTGATTGTTGTGCCCTTAATATCGTCTGCGTTCTCTGGAACAATCCGACTTAGTGCATCTGCATTCCCCTTGAGCTTTCCTTATTTGTACAGGATAGTATGGTCGTACTCCTCTAATCGTATACTCGACCGCATAAGCCGTGAGGAACAGTCCTTCAGGTTCATCAGCCATACTTAAGGTTTATGGTCAGTTATTATAATAAATCACCTTCCGTAGACGTATGGTCTGATATATTCCACAGCATATAAGATAGCGAGTAATTCCGCCTCTATTGTTAAATATCGGGTTTCTGCAGGATTAAGGGTTCTACTAGCATAGCAGATGGGATGCTCTCCGTCAGTATGTTGTTGCGAAAGAACCGCTCCATGCGCTACATCGCTAGCGTCAGTAGTAATGCAGAATTTTTTATCGAACTGTGGGTAGGCGAGAACTGGTGCAGTTATAAGGCTCTTTTTCAATACTATAAGGATTCTTCACAGAAGCAATCCCACTTGAAGACGATGTCCTTCTTTAACAACCTGATAAGGGGCCGCGAAATTTTTGCAAAATTGTGAATGAAGTGTCTGTAATAACCGACAAATCCCAGGAAGGCTTCTATGCTTTTTACCTTCTTTTGGGTGGGGTATGTTTTAACGGCTTCGATCTTAGATGGGTATGTATTCCATCAGCACTAACGACATGGCCCAAGTATCCTTTTCCTTGTGAAGGAAGTGACATTTATCAAGCTGCATCTTGATGTTACTGTTTCGGAGTCTTTCGAAGACTTCGATTAATCTTTCGTTATGATCCTGCAAGCTGTATCCGTAGATGACTATATCATCTAGTTATACAAAGCAGTGCAAGCCTTGCAATCCTGTTAGTATCGAGTTCGTTAGTCTTTGGAAAGTAGCCGGGGCTACTTGTAAGCCAAACGGCTTTCGATTGAAATGATAATGTCCATAAGGAGTACTAAATGCAGTCTTTTCTGCACTTTCCTTGTTCACTGGTATCTGGTGGATACCATTGGCAAGGTCCAGGGTACTGAAATATTTGGATCTGACCAATTGATCTAAAATGTCAGTCAGTGATGTTGGGCAAGTGGTAAGCATCTCCCAGAGTTATGTCATTTAGCCTTCGGAAATCCAATACTACTCTCCACTTTTTGTTACCTTCACTGTCAGGTTTTTGGGAACTAGCAGTAGCGGGGAATTCCAGGGACTCTTACGGGGGGTGATTATTCCTTCCTCTAGCATGTTATCAATCTGACAATTTATTTCCTGTCTCTTTGACTCGGGAAGCCTAAATGGCTTGATGTATACAGGGCGTTGGTCAGGTATAAGGGGTATATTGTGGCTGTCTTCATTTGTTCATAATAGTTTATCGCCTTCTAAAAGGATCAATTCGTTATAACATAGACATATGTCTAAAACTGATTGTTTTTCCTCCTTATTACAATGCTCTAGGTGAAGAATTTTTCCTTATTTTTCGTTCGAGACGATTGTGGCCCACGACTTCATCTGAACCTATTGAGAAAATATCATAGTTTAAGGGATCATACCATTCGGGATTCAGTTCACTCGAGGCTATTTTTACTTCCTTTTCATTGCAGTTTAGTAACAGAACTCGTGTTCGTTCTTCATTGGGCCATGTTATGACATTGCCCAGATACGCTCTTGGTTTAACCTCTTTATGTATGCAGAGAGAATTTGTTTTCCGTTTGACTGGGATTTCTACTATTTTTTCGGACCTTGGTGGTAGAAGGTACTAGAGGTTCACATTTCACATAGATAGTGAAGTTCTGATTTATTCCACGAGAATTATTACTCATTGAACTCCTACACACCGAATTGCCCTCCCGGCAAATTTTCAAGTTATTTCTTTGTATATTAGTGCCACTATGGGGCTTCATTGTGCCGCTATGGAGCGTTAAATTGCCACTATGGGGCTTCATTGGGCCGCTATGGGGCATTGAATTCTTTTCAAAGAATGATCTTTGAATTTGAGCACTTAAATTCAATTGTAGATAACTCTCTGCATAATTTATTACGCATTTGCATTTATTTAAAAAATCGTTACCAAGTAAGCCATCGTGAGCGACTGCACCATTTTGTTTGATGAGATGGAATTGGTGTTGTATAGAGAAGTCTTGGATTTTTATATTACCATAGGAGATTTCCACCGAAGTGTGATTATCTCCTGAGAGTGTAGTGATATGTATCATTACACCAGAGAAAAAAATCCAAACGACCACAGTATTAGATAAAGAATCTTGGTAAGCCCCAAACGCACCAAAGGTTTCTGGTCTCTCGGCAAAACTATCTGGAACAACTTCACCAGATCTTACATACTTTCACTACTGAACAAAGATGTAGTGGTTATTCACAGCCTGGATTCAGTTAATAATTTGGTTGCAAGTTTCGCTTCAAATTCTTACCTTTTGCCCTCTTTCCAGAAATTTGTTTTGCATATCCCGTATGAATATGTATTGAAGCAATACACATCCGTACGAGAGATATATTCGAGGGGTTCAACGTCTCCAAAGCAGCAGAATTTGATTATACCTTGACGAATTAAAAGCTGTGCCTCAACTTGTGCTCCAATTATTGTGCTGACCTATTCGACATGAAAGTTTCTAATTACCTGAAAACTAGCCCTCATTTAGCCCATCCCCAGATATCGGAAAAGATTTTGATTTTTCTTACGTTGGGATCGAATTCTCAATAATTTCGGTGAGTGTAAAATCGTTTTCTCCAAAATTTCATAGACTTTTGATAGATTATGGCATCCTGCGCTTTTATCCAAACTTAAATTACCTGGTCTCTTCCTCCTCTTTTCTTGTCCCGAAGCAATTGAATTATAAAAAGAAACTAATTAACCACGACAAATCCTCCTCATATAAAAGAATGCTCGAATTACTTTAAAACATACAATTCTTTATTACGCGAGAACTGACCTATCTTTATAATTTTTCAAGTCATCCGAATCGAACGGAAACCTACACCAGTCTAAAAAATATAATACGCTACTTCACACTGAACGTCTCTCGCCACACAATTGGTCTTTTATGCCTCAATATTCGGAAGTAAAGTTTACTCACAACGCGGATATGTAAACAAATGACTTTTGTTCTATCGGTTGAAGCACGCGGCTGAAAAGATGCGTCATTTGTGTAAGCTACATGACTTCTAAATAATTGGGGAGGATATATGGCCAGCTATTAGAAAAGTCCATACGAGCTTTTATGAGATATGAGATAATAAGTGTTTGATCTACCTAATTGTTATTTTCTTTTCGTTGTTAATAAAGATATTTACTTTGTTTCAAGTTCAAACAGTTCTGAGTATTACAAACTATCTACCGAATCTAAGAATAAGTCAAAATAAATTATTAAAATAAATAATCGGAAGACACGGGATAAGCCCGTAGTCGATGAGTACTGACCGAGTCGTGAATAGTTCTGACCATATTGGATATAAATGGTTTGCGAGAGTTATATATTAGTATATAATATATTTGTTTAATAGATGGTCCCGTAAGAGGCCAGAAGTACTGGTCGGTCGCGCAAGAAATTAAGTTATAGCAATCCATGTTACATACACAATACTGTCAAAGCTGAGATAACTTTGAGCAATGGCACTATATATATATATATATTTATATAAATATAATAATTAATGGAATATGTAGTATGCAATATAATATATAATCAATCACCAAATGTACTCACCAATTTAAACTATGAAATCGACTTTTTGGCGTTAGTAAATAGATAGTCAGTGGTTGTCTTGTTCTAGTCATTCCCCGGAACAAGATACTTTACTTCAGTCGAGATCCAAAGCAAAGGTGTAATTTGATTAGTAGAATTCTTGTTCTAGTCGTTCCCCAGAACTAGATACTTTACTTCAGTCGAGACCCAAAGCAAAATTGTATTATTAGTGTTAATTCTAGTCGGTACCCAGAATAAATATCTTTATCTCAGTCGATACCCAAGATAAAGTTATTAGGTTAGTAAATTTTATTCCAGTCGAGACCCAGAATAAATATCTTTATCTGAGTCGGTACCCAAGATAAACTGGTTAGTTATTCAATTTTATTCCAGTCGAGACCCAGACGTAGACGGTTGTGTCCACTGTTTCTGTAGCTGGCTCTGCCTGCCTTGCCGGTCGGCGAATCATCTATGCAGATCACTTCTGAACATGGGATTGCTCCTAATCTCAGCTTATCCAGCTCCCAAACAAAACTCTTCAATACTTTTTCCAGGCGTTCATGGCCGCGCTACTAAACTCGACAAATTGCGTTCGGGTGATTGCATCTTGAACTAAAACTGATGCACTTTCGATTTTGTGCGCGCTATTTAAAGGGACCTAATGGGTAGTAATTTTGAATGTTGATTCAGATCTATAGGCAGGGCTAACGGACTTCTTAGCAATTTTATGCAAATCGATGCGAGCTATATTTGAGAAATTTCAAAGTTTGGCTCAAATTAACTGTCATTGTTTTCGAATTTGTCGAGATGCAATATTGGCATGGAGAGTTAACTTTCGTAATCGGCCTTTTTAAGATTGCATTGCTGGTTTTTATTGTAACTACCCTTACGTAGTTATCGTTTCCTTTATGCACTTCTAATATTCTTCCTATTATCCAATGACATGCTGGTAGATTTGTTTCTTTAATCAGAACTAAGTCAGTTGTGGCGGTGCGATTAAAGATTTTCCTATTAAAAAATGTCCTGGAGTTAATGCATTGAGGTCATCTTTATCTTCGGTAAAGGGTAACAAGGGTCGCGAGTTTAAACAGGCCTCGATTTGAGCCAGGACTCTTGCAAATCCCTCAAAAGTTAGAAGGGCTTTTCCTAAGACTTGTTTTAAATGAAATTTAATAGATTTCACTCCAGCTTCCCACAGGCCTCCAAAATGTGGAGCCGAAGGTGGATTGAAGTGCCAGTGAATGCCGTCGTGCACAATTTTTTCAGCAATTTCTTTGATTGCATTTTTGAGTGCACATCTGATTTCTTCCTGGAAAACCATTTCGGCACCAACGAAATTGGTTCCGCAGTCAGAATATATATCACTGCACAAACTTCGGCGACTAGAAAACCTTTTGAAAATCTGCGATGATGCTAGCTGTAGATAAATCAGAAACTGGCTCAATATGGATTGCTTGCGTTGCCATACAGACGAAGATACGTAATATCGATTGCGAATGTAAATTAATAGGACCGGCATAATCGACACTTGTTTGTTGAAATGGTCTTGAGATATTCACTCTTGGAATTGGTAAATATCCCATTATTTGATTCTTAGTACGGGCAGTTTGCTTGAAGAAGGGAATGCATTTGTGTAAGTTGTTTTCTACTATTCATCGTCCTTGTAAAACCCAATACTCATTTTTAGATGAATATAATCCACAATTAGGTTTGTTAATTTACTTCCTTTTGGTAGAATGATCGGATGTTGGTAATCATATGGGATATGAGCGTTTTGTAAGCGACCTCCTACCTGCAAAAAAATTGTCATTATCAAGAAATAAATTAAGGGATATCAAATTGCTTTTAGCTGGAAGCGATAATCCTGCTTTTAATTGTCTCATCACGTTATCATGCTAATTTTATTAACAAATATTTTGCTTCCAGCAGCCCTGGTGGGGAAAGCTGCTCTGTTTGTTTAATTAAACCTTTTGTTAGATCTCGGCTTGCTCGGATATTGTTGAAAAATCTGAGGCAATATGCCGTGACACGATTTAGTTTTATGAAAGAAGAACACTTATCAAATAATTCGTTTATCATTGTTTGGGCTACAACATACTGCTGTGTCACACGCTTTTGTTCAGAATCTATCTGCATGTTAGCTGAGGTTTTTGACTTGGGCCTCAGCTTCATTCTGTGCCAGCTGATGAGGTGTTTTGATAGCGAGATAAGGAGCTGGAGTAGTGCTAAACGTTACCGTTGTAAGTTGATAGTCCTTTATGGGTTCACTAGGACTATTTCTACAAATTATTCTCTGGTCATGAGTATTCCGTCATTTTAGAAAACGATTGTTCTATTGGGTTGAGCATAGAAGAATAAGGAGGCAAAAATTTTAGAGCAAAATTCGTGGATGATAAAGCATCGCAAACCTGCTGCGTTCGATCCTAGAGTAATTATAACTTTCTTTTTAGTTTTCTTTGAATTTTGATTAATTACGATTTACATCTCTTCCTTTTGTCCAACTCTGCTACTATTGCTTGGCAACTCAACATCTTGGGCAGCTTGGGTTGCCATTCATCAGAATTGCCTGCGCTGAAATATCTGTCACTGCTCATGTTAATGAATTAAAGAAAATTTTTATAGAAGTACACTTTAAATCTGCAATTGACACTGTTGCTTAAAACAAACTGAGCATTGTGATGAGTGATGGAATCTGCACAAATTATTTGTAAAACGCATCACTACATTTCTTAGCAACAACTGTTATTTATTCTGACAATTTTTGGGTGGGTCCGCGATGCTTTATCATCGACGAATTTTGCTCTAAAATGTTTCCCGATCTTTGAAGCTTATTATGGTTTTTAATGACAAAATGAAATAATAAAATGTTGATTTGAATTGAAATTGAAAAATTTTCTATTAAAATGTCTTATTGAGAATTTAGGAAAATTTAATTTCGCTTGAGTTCAACTTATTTGCTCTTGGGTTAAACTTATTTGTGCTTCGGTTAAACTTATTTGTGCTTGGGTTAAAGTTATTTGCTCTTGGGTTAAACTTATTTGTGCTTGGGTTAAACGTATTTGTGCTTGAGTTAAAGTTATTTGCTCTTGGGTTAAACTTATTTGCTCTTGGGTTAAACTTATTTCCTCTTGGTTTAAATAAATCTGCGAATGCTATATATCAACATTTTGTAAGTGCAAGTGAATATATTGCATCGAAATGAAATCGTATATCAATATATTAATGCAATGTTATCTAAAAGGAAACTAATCGTGAATTAATTGTGTAAGAAAAAAAGACTTGAAATTAGGGTGGCAGTTTTTATATGCATATAAATTAAGATTGTTTTTTAGTTATAGTGATCCTTTGAAATTCTAAATGTTCTACGTGTATATAAAACTGACAAGAAGTCTACTCTTACAGGCTATTACTCTTCTGATACTCTTAAGCTTCCTTTCTTTTCTCTCCAGCCATAATCTAATTTATATACCGTTCTTAACAAAATTATTTAACAAAATTTATTTTAACCGAATGACTATGATTCCTCAAAGAAAAAGACTTAGCTGTGTAATAATTGCATATGCAAATTTGATATGGTCCGATGAATTCGAATGAATCTGTCTGCAGATGAGTATGTAACTATTACTCAGTTCGGAGATATTGAGCATAAAATAGTAGGGTACCGTTTAGATCAGAGCTCTTTACTTATTTTGTTAAGTAAGGCATATAGTAAATGTGACCTTTTAGAAGGTAAGGAGCCAAGTTTAAAATACTGAAAGACTATTTTCATCTATAGTATGAGGATCAAGTCGACAGGAACGGTCTGAAGATGTAATGAAATATGACGACTTGAGTGACCCGACCGACAGAAAGGGTATCCTTATGTTTGCCGTAATAGACAATGGCGACAACGCTAATAAGGATAATTGAGTTGGTGGAGAAAATATCCTGAATGATATAAATAACAAGACTACCTATGGTAAACACGCTGGTATTAAACACCTGAAGGATCAGATGCAGGACCGGCCATCTACGCTCAAAGATTGTGTGATTTTCGCAAGGGTTTAATGTTTGAGATAATAACATAATGGCGTAACTGAGAGTGAGTGCGAGAGAAAACTAACCCTTGAGTGAATGTGCAAAATTGATGGGGAACGTGGGGACTACATGATAAACCTATAGCGAAGTTTCATTCAGTTATCCGCTTACAACTAAACATTAACTGGTAAATTGGTTGTTTAGTGCATAAGCGCATAAAGAAATTTTAGTCTTTCATGCATCCAAGATCTGCAATAAAAAATAAAGCAGTTGGAAGTGCTTTCTTACTCTGAGCAATTTAATGTTGCTATATATAATCACATATGTGCTGTCAACAATTGTTTTCATCAGAGTGCATTGCCTTATGAGAAACGTAAAATTTGTTCGTCAGCAAATTTGCTGATTTGGTTCATTAGTGACGAAATTTCGAATGTTGTTTTGTGTCATGAGTCAATGTACTTGAAAAAATGCAGAATTGACCTTATATGCCGAGCAAAAATTATTAAGAGAAATATTGCTAATAGGGTAAAAAAAATCTTAATTATTATAAAACTTTTAGGCTGGCTTAAAAATGTTTGTGCAGGGCTGAACATCATACAAAAAAACTTAACGAAAGCAGAGACATGAGAAAAACTTCGCAAACCAACCGAACTAACCGACCAGTGTCATAGTCACCCCTCTCCATCAACTTGAATGTAGCTTCGAAAAGATTATACTACCGTAGGTAAATTAATGTCGTTTTCGTTTGAACATCAGTTTCGCTCTGGAGGCAACCTAAGTGCTGTCAAAGCGTTCGTTTGAAGCAAAAATGACGTCACGGGTTGCCTCTGGTGGCAACCCAAAAAGCATCAGTTTCACTCTGAAAATTTACTCGGGTACACTATGAGTTCACTCACACAAACAAAGTCTAGTTGTGATTTGATATTATTTAATTAACTTTAAAGTCAACAATTTTTATTAAGACCACTACTATTATTATATTATCCTCAAAATTATTCGCAAACAAATTACCAGCCAGTTTTCGCAAAAAGTTCATAGCTACTTTGACGTTAGTATACATACACAAGCGAACTTTTTCAGGTGCACTCTGAATACGTTCGATTGAACGTGGTTGCCTCCAGAGCGAAACTGGATGTTCAAACGAAAACGACATAAGGCAACATGAAAGCCTTCGTGTCTTTCATTCTCATTTCATATGACAATAACTAGGTGGTATATATCAAGTTTTCTCAAGGAAGCACAGATCTTCCTTGAGTGCTAGAAATATGATTGCAACACGTGAATGAGCCGCTCAGCTCAAATCCCTTTTGGCAGAAACAGAGAAAGGCATTATAATATTTTTTTTTTCAATTCAATTCATTTATTAACCAAATTAAGTACACAAGATGTAAATCTTAATTAGTACTCTATATAAGTTAGTCAAGTTATATCAATATATTTGGCAGATCCGACAACTCCTCTGAAGCATATTTGACTGTTTTGGATTATGAATAAAATGGTTACTTGGAGACCATTCCCATTCTATTCAGATCCTCATGCAAATAAATTTGGACAACATCAGCTTAGAGATGGTGGATTGACGAGAGATAATGTATATTGGAAGAGTTTACACGCGATTTTTATGTAGCTGAAGTCCGTAGTTCCGTTTATTCAATCATTCTCACATTTATCTCTTAATAATTCAAAAAGAAGCAAACGCTCGAAAGTAATAAAAGAAGCTCCGTATCAACGAATAACGATAGTGCAATCTAGCTGTAGAACGATGAAAGCTAAATTATATGCTACGTTCCTTTTCTCATTCTGAATGAATCTAAATGAATCGACAGAACAATGTCTTAATTTAGTTCTGTGTTCATAGAAAATGAACGCAACAGAACCATTTCAAATGTTTGACATTTCCTCCTTTGATACAAGCAAGTACATAATTTCGTAAATATTTTTGTTTATGAAACGCAAAACCATTTTCCAACAAAGGCAATTTACCTCAACTATTTATTACCACCTCGTCAAAATTGTAAACAACACTTTCACGAATACAAGTTAAAGTCGTTCTGCTTAAATCTGGGACAAACTCAGATGCATTCAGAACAATTCGGATTCCGAAAAAAGCGCCGGCAGATTAAAATTAAATCGTTCCGTCCAAGCAGTGGTGAGACGTGCCTATCTAAGCAGGGCGTTCAGGATGGAACAATAATCGGAAATTAATATATAAGCTCACTCCAATAAAAATTAACATCAAACTGTAGTGCGCTCATATTTTTAAAAGCCAACGAAATATGCCTCCGACGGATCTCTTTAGAGGGAAATTAAAGAAATAGTAACATATGAAAAAGAGAGGGCGAAGCTTAGGTTGCTTTTCAAGAACGGATAAGGAAACTAATGTGAGCATTTCATACATTACTGTAATCAAAAGTCGTTTATAAATGAATTCCATACGAAGTCACACAGGACTTTCGTAAGAAAAGTATAAAAGTCCTGTGTGACTTCCTCGTAAAATTTTTTCTGTTTGCTTTATTTTTTTGATGAGATGCTTTTCAATTGATATAAGGCCTAAGCTCGACAGTCTTTCATGTCCCATAGAGTTCCTTATATATGTTTTTATTCGCTTTTATGTTGAAAATGATCTCTCAGCACTAGCTGTGCCAGCAGGAATTGTTAATATTAAGCAAGCAAGCTTTTGACCTGCAACCAATGTGATGGTTTCGTCGAAAACTATTAGAAAATTACCTCTCATACTTCGAATATGTGACACTGTTTCAAGAATTTTTTCGTTGCAGTAACAAATATCCATGATCTTACTCTGCAGGATGTTTAATGAAATATCAATGAAAGCAAAAACTGATTACAAATTTATTAAAGAAATGTAAAAAACCTCCGGAAGATAAAATATGGTTTCTTTGTACCATTTTTCTGGTCCGGATATTATTTTCTCAAAAAACTCGAAAATGCTTTCTCTTTACTAACAAACAGTGTTAAAAATTCTAGAATTTGACGCCAACGTGTTGGAACAGGATGTGGCAACTTTATTCTAACATGTTCATAAAAAGCCTGAGTCGTAACCCCCGGAATATAATACAAGCCATGAAGCCGCCGAAGGCACCGACACATTAAAAGTCCTTAACATGCCAGCTACAGCCATGCAGTAAGAGCTCACTCTCACTGTTTTTGTATACTCGTCATGGAGGAAAAGCTTAAACTTCGTCTTAAACAGGTCCAAAGCCTAAAGCTGTCTCTCCCACAGAAAAATTCAGTTAAAACAAATTGCAGCCAAATATGTTTTCTTTCTAATAGTTAAAAAAAAATAGCATGTTGAACAAATGTATGGAAATTATAGCGTTTGGACAAAATACAAGCTACTTTTATAGGAAAAACTACTGCAGTAAGACAAGGCAAAAAGACTATGATGTTCGCCTGCTAACCGGCCCGCTACTCTCTTTTTCAGACTTTGTTCATAGCTTATATATTCCGGGGGTTACGAATG
This sequence comes from Dioctria linearis, assembly GCA_963930735.1. Taxonomy (NCBI): domain Eukaryota; kingdom Metazoa; phylum Arthropoda; class Insecta; order Diptera; family Asilidae; genus Dioctria; species Dioctria linearis. The sequence goes on along the minus strand of OZ005740.1, from coordinate 129,546,511 downwards.
AGTCCTCTTTGTAGAGTATGCAAAAGATGATGCAATGCTAGACTAGTGGCAAAGAAAAGTTTTCAAAGTAAAATAAACTCGACGGACTTCGATAAAACCAAATTTAAGCGATTAACAGAGCAATGAATGAAACGTGCGTTAGGGTAAACTTTCCTTACCTTAGCTTGTGTTTAATTAGGTATACTTCGGAAAAGGTGAAAATAATATCATTTATTGAACATAAAAGTGAGTAAGCAATTAATTACACAATTAAATATTTGACAGTCAATTAAATAAGATCACGAAAGAAGAGAAGGGAAAACAGAAAGACAAAATACAAAATCCGCCGTTGATGGTCATTGCACACCTTCTTCATTCTTGCAGGGTCATGTTGAATGCTCAGCAAAATTGAATAGTAAATTTTGCCTGATCACCAATAATGAATCGATAATTTGATTCATTTTGCTTGAATAAATGAGGGCGAGCAATGCACTTTAGGAGATTGCTGCTACTCCTGACTTCGCCCGTCTTTAATTATTGACGTTTTTTCTTCAGTTGTGCGCCTTGAAAAAGGCGTTTTTAATAAGCTTGTAATAACACAGCCTGAATCCATAATAAAATTTACTGAGCGAATTAATAAAAATAATATAAATTACATATATTAAAATCTTACAGAAAACCACTAAGACCGCAAATCCACACGAAATACATGCGAATGAAATAAACATTCGGATAAACTTTTGAATATCTATAAATTCCCCTCAAGAATTTCTTCACAATATGCAATCTAAATACTTCTCATCGTTACCTACAAGAAACAAGTCGCTCGACAATAGTTGTTCATGGCCTTTCTTCTTTTATCTTTAATACTTCCACGTAATTAGTTTTCCCAAAGAGAAGGCAATTAAAGTAAATTAATATGTGGAATACAATTATAGTAATCTTCCTTCAATTTATATTTCATATGGGAATGGAATATCTTAAAAAAATCAAATCTAATATCATTGGGAAAACTTCCAGTAAAAGTTCATATCACTTAATCTCAAGATTCTTAATAACATTGAAAAATGGAATTGCATATATGAATCTATTCCCTTTACCCAATTAATATGAAAGAAGTGAAGATGCATCCGATATATTTACGTACACTTTCAGCACAATCGATAGATTTAAGTAATATAAAGTGTTTATCTGCCATGGATTAGGCGGGAAGATTACATGATTACGAATTTGTCTTCTGTTTGAGAAAGTAGCATTTTCAACATTTTATTTCAATCTAGAAATAATGCGAGTATTCCACATAATCCAATCAACTGTGAAAATCAAAGGAAGTCTATTATTATTTTGCATTTTTTTAACGATAAAACTTTCGGGCAGATTGTTTTAATACCAACCTGATTTTCCCTAAATGAGATTTAAGCTGACAAATTAAATTTACCTTTATGTTAAGAAAGTAAAATTGTACTTAATTTAACATTTTAAATAGATCCAGTAGAATAAATGTACAAACAAATTGAAGCTTAATTTTTCTCTTATAGGGATTCGATTCGCATGACGTCATACACAGAAAATAGCGAATCTATGGAATGTTACATTCATAATTTGTTTGACTGTATACCGTGCTCGGTGGTAGCACTGTAAGCAATGCAAAGGATGAGGGCTGGAGAACTTCGAAGTTTGTCAAAACAAGTAAAAAAGCTAGAATTTTTCTAAGACCAATTCTTATGATACCCTAGATGAATGCCCATATGAAATTTCGTATGGGACCCATCTGTGCAAGTTTGATTTTTGAAGTGGTTTTTTGCATATATTTCTAGAACGGTTTGTCGGACAGAAAAAATGATTATAACAAATTTTATAGGATTTCGTATTCTGAAGATAGTTTTGGTACAATAAAAATGTCTTGGACTGATCGTTTTCACAGTATACGTAAAAAACCAAAAATTTTATATGCCAACACCAAGAAGGAGTTGCCCGATTTAGTCCATTTTTGAAATTTTATTTGCTAGTTCAATGTAAACACTACGTACCAAATCTAAGCTCTCTATATCGATGGGTTCTCAGACAGTGTCGAAATATATAGTGAAAAACGAAAGTTTTGTATGGCAACCCCACGAAGGAGTTGCCCGATTTGGCTCATTTTCGAGCTTAATTTTACTTTTTCTTTTACATTTCAGCTATCTAACTATACGCGTTCTCGAATTATCGTGCGCACAGACGGACGGACATGCAAAAATCAAAATAATTTTTAATATTATGCGTGTGTGTCCAATCCATTTTGCTCTACCATCATTATTTCGAGGGTTAGTCCATTTTTGAAATTTTATTTGCTAGTTCAATGTAAACACTACGTACAAATCTAAGCTCTCTATATCGATGGGTTCTCAGACAGTGTCGAAATATATAGTGAAAAACGAAAGTTTTGTATGGCAACCCCACAAAGGAGTTGCCCGATTTGGCTCATTTTCGAGCTTAATTTTACTTTTTCTTTTACATTTCAGCTATCTAACTATACGCGTTCTCGAATTATCGTGCGCACAGACGGACGGACATGCAAAAATCAAAATAATTTTTAATATTATGCGTGTGTGTCCAATCCATTTTGCTCTACCATCATTATTTCGAGGTGTTACAAATGGAATGACAAACTTAGTATACCCTATAGATTTCATCTAGGGTATAATGATGAGTCTCGCAAATTTATATTCTTTGTTAAAATAGACTTGTGCACACCCGTCGTAAGCAATGCAAACGGCTGGAGAACTTACAAATTTGGTCAGAATGAATATTTCTGTTCCGTGCATTCTGGCACATTTATATAGGAAATGAAAGGAATATATGAGTGCTGTGGAATCAGAAAAAAATTCGACGGAATGAATTTTTATTATTGTTTTTTTTTTATTTTATGTGGAGAAAATATACGTTTACAGGTTGGGTCTTGGGTGTTCAGTGAATACCTTGAACCCTTTGACGCCTCGCCACTGGGTCCGAGAAAAAGAATGACATGAATTGAAAACTTTGAACCAGAAAAGGAACGCAGTAATACATTTTCTTTCAGCGATTAAATGTGCAAGAGTTGCGACTGCCTACTAATACCTGTCCGCTGTCCGCATCCAAGTTTATCTAGTGCGATTTGAAAGAAAGGTCGTGAACATCAAATCGTTGTTGTTCGTTAGAGTTTTCTTTACTCAACAATTGGGTTGAAAACATCCTTCCTAATATTACAAAAAATGACCAACTATCAACATGTTCGTAACTTAAATCTATTGATGAAATAAAAACCACAAAGAGTCACATAGCTCCTATTACACGCCAATCAGACCTAGAAAATTACCTTTAAGTACTTGAAGGAGGCCTTGTTAATTTCATCAAAACTTTTTAAATAGAATCATGTGCAGTAAAATTAAGTATTTCCTCCAGATGAATGTGTATGCCAAGAAGCTGTCCAAAGAGACAAAGGTTTGTTATCCGTGAATTGCAAATTACTTCCGAAAAAGCATAACATCTACTAATTTAACGGGACAGCAACATTCAATTTCTCCCTGAAAACAGCGATATTGCATCTCCCTATGGACACATTTTCGATGACAGTATGCCATAAAATATAGTAATTAGCCATAAATTATAGTTGGGCCCTTGTGCACCGACACACGATTTAATGCAGCTGTCAAATACTCTACTGTTTTGTTCCTTTGTAAAATTGTTATTGTTTTCTGGTGCTTTGTGTGATTTTTATCGCTCGCTGTCACACTTCACAGAAAATAGTTGACATGAGGGTAGATTTAACTCTTTGCGGTGTAGGCAGAAATGGAATTTTCCAGCCAGAAAAAAAGTATAATGAGTTTTGCACATATTAGCTCTTGTGCTGTAGTAAATAAATGTGAATTTAACCTAAAAATGCACAAATTTAAAGCACCTTCTTTAAAGTTCAATTTTGTCGTAGTTAGTTATCCCATTCGGGGGATATTTATTTGTATTGATTTTTATCTTATGTGATTTTCTACGCTGCCTTTAATTCTTTATCTTTCTATCAATCAAGTGCCCAATGCTCCAATAAATAGCTGCAATTCAAAGACTATTGGCCCCATTTAACTAGTCTAAATATTCCATCAATCAGATAATTTTATGCGATTCATAGCGTAATCCCTTTTTGCAACAACTCATTCACCATCACCTCTAATACCTTTTTTGAATATATGTATGTATCATAAAAAGCAAGTGGGCTGAGCAAAAGAACTGGTTCGATTTTAGCAACTTCGTTGACGTTGCGTAAGTAATTGGAGCTCTATAAAAAACAGGTGGTGGAATAGTACTCACCTATGGAAACGAAAATCATATACCAGAGGGATGGGGAGAGGGGGGGGGGGGATCACAACTGATTCCAAGAATTTCAGGGTGATTAAGAAAATATGTTAGTTTTTCACAAAACACACTCATATTAAAAAGCAAATGCTATATTGTCACCATTAGGAACCTCATTTTATCAAGAACTTTATCGTCTTTCCAACGACTGCTCCCCTATTCCTTTCCTCTGCGGCGTTATGTAGGTGGAGGGCTAAAATAAAAATGTAAGATTTTTTACCGTTTTTTACTTGGGCGTCTGTTTTTTTATAGAGCTGATTAACATAACATTTCTTTTGTAAAAACTGTAATTTGACATAGTAAATCTATGTCCTTTATGTCCTTCTTAAAGAATTATTAGCTAATCTTCTCCGTTATGACGTGTTTAGATCCATTAGATATTAAAGGAGTCCATTAAGAAATTAAACAGTATTAAGTTCTTACATACATGTACCTACTTTGTTTGAAGTAGAACGTGTTCTGCTATACAATCAGAAATATTTTAGAATAAATTAGAAAATTAAAAAAAAATTAAATATATTTGCTTTTATTTTTTCTGCTATTAGGTTATTTTTTAAAAGAAGGTCAGTTTGAGAAAGTTAGCCCTAGCTAGAAGATGAAATAAATATTCTGGTATCGTCACTATATTAATTGGTAAATTTTAATTCTGAAAACTGCTCAAGTTTATTACTATTTATAATACCCAAGTAAAACAGAAATTCTTTCTAAAATCAGATTGATTTTTCCATTCCATTGTTAAATGGAAAAACGTTTTTTCGTATTAAGTATAATATAATCGAATTTCCAGGAAGTGGTGATACTTTTGAGGATGAGAGGTGGGAGTTAGGCATGAAAGAATCACAATGATTCAGTCCTTTTCTCAAAGATGAAAAATATGCTCTGACTTTCATTTATAATAGTTAACTGAAGAATGCATGAATACAGATTGAAAACAGATTAGATTCTTATAAAATTAATTAATGAAACAGTCGATAAAAGAATACCTATTTGGGAGTTTCGCAAATGTTCGAATGAGTTAGCTCAAAGATCACTATTGTCAAAGGTATAAGATCTTACTACCGTAAATGAGAAACATAGCGAACCGCAGAACTGAAGGTCATGATAAATTTATCAGTGGAAACGGAATCCAATTTACAGAAAATTCACACTTATACTATATCAACGAAATTATTTATATAACCAAGATGAAAGTGCGAAAAGAGTAAATGTCTCCGATATATGTAGGTTGTTTCCGACCGTAAGGCCAATGTCACACGAGCTTTTTGATGAATAGCTTGCTGTTGTCGCACAAGCATTGTTTTATTCGCTCCACGGGAAACTATGTCGTTCTTTTCTATCAGCTATTTAGTTTTAAATATTGAACAAAATGGTTGATCTATATAATGTTTTACTGTACCCTAGATGATGAGATCTCAGAGTTTATTAAGTTTATCATTGCGCTTGTAACGCATAGAAATAATGACGGCAGAGAAAAATGGATTAAATACCCACGCATAACATGAAAAGCTTAACTTACATTTTGAGGTCTTTAATTGCTTTCTTCTTAATAATACTACAGCGCCAGTGTGCACTACTAGTTTTGTTTGGCCGTTTAGGCTTATGTCCAGTGGAAGTTTGACTGTACGCACACCGGATTCGGGTGCTTGATGTGACCCTTCTGAATTTGCAGTTGCGTTCATACTCGAAACGAGGAGTTTTGGGTCGACTGTATGTCATTTCCGTGACTCCGGGCTTCCCACCTTTTCACTTCACAAAAATTACACTCGAGTCTTATGTTAAGTACTTGGAGACTATCTTGTTGTGCTGATCTGTTTGTGGTCTGCTGGGGAGGCGTTGAGGTACAATCTGTTGAGACTGAGGAACTCCTGGTGTGTTTGTCCATTAGTTCTGCAATCACGAACGTCAAGTACATAATTTTTGCAGTTCTTGCAGAAAGGGGTGTTTTTGCGCCTTAGGCAATCTGAGTATGTATAACCTTTTCGCTGACAGAAACTACACCTTATGTTATGGACCAGTGCATCTGTGTCCGGCTTTTTGGCTTCAAAGTATAAGGGTGCTCGAGGGTGCTCGTGGCCGTGGCTGTGATGCCGTATTATTCACATTGAGTAAGAACTGATTTGTTTCGATTCTCGAGGTGTAGGCCTTCACTTTTATTTAAACTATTCCCATCACTTTTTCCTTATTTAATTCGAGGGGAGCGCTCAGATTCAGTTACCTTAGTTAACTCTTCGCGAAACCGAACTGCATTTTCTTAATGTCTGAATTTGAGAAAGCCTAGTTTCGCGGGTTTGATTTAATTTGTTACTCAGTAAGTAACACTGGGTGATAGCTAGCGTGCCTGAATATTGCGCTCTGTCATATAATTTACCTAAAAAACTAACTAAGACTTTCTTGGGTAGTGGGGGCCTAGCAGTATAGTCACACTTCGTAGACAAGGCCTTGTTGGAGATAGTACTGGAGCAGTTGCTGTGCCATCACCGGGGGTGGGTTACTGTTGGCACCTGTAGCTTGTCCCGCGTCGAATGATGGTGAAGAATTTGCCCTGTTTTCTGCTGCGTCGGGCTCTTGATGGAGTTGAGTAGAGCTGTTCTCTGACATGAAAGGTTGAAAGGGGGGCTCCGGTCTGCTTAATTCCCTTAGATGCATTTTGAAGGAGGTTTCCTTAACCGTCTTATTGTTCGCTTTAAAATGTGTAGTCGCTGCTGTTGTTTGATATCCTTGCTGACGGCGGGGGGCCTTGAGCCATCTTAACTTCCCCTGGTATTAGTTGAAAGGACAGCTTAAAAGTCGCCTTCGAGTTCCCCTTCAACTCTGGATCGGGGTCTACGAAATGGACTATTTGTTATGTAGGGTCGATGCACTATTTAGCTTAACCACTTCGCGCCAATTTTGGTTAATGCACACCTAGAGGCAGACTCGAGCAATTGTGGTTTGTTAGGGAGGGTTTTTACGAAATGAAAACACACTTCAACTGTTTCTCACTTATTGTTGTACATTATTCACTATTATTTTATTGATGAGGCAACTAAACAAATGAGCCGCTGAACAGTTCAAATCGTTCACCTTTTTCCCTTTCTTCTTATCAATCCACTACATCAACGTTGCACAGCTTACAACCAAACATCTCGCCGGAGTCAGCACAAGTCAATCAGTTTTTGTCCATTACATTGATCATGTATATTTCTTTTATTACTTTCATTACTTTTTTCCAAACTATTTCTCAATCCGACTAATCCTTAAATTGATATTATTTCAGAGCTAACCACTTAGTATTATGCTATGGCAAAACTAATTGTTCAGTAACCATCAAAATATATTCTTTCAGAACTAATTTCTTAGTAACCGACGAGTTATGCAATGGCAAAACTAATTGTTCAGTAACCGACAAATTATTTTCGCGAAGCGATCCTTCCGAGGTTTTAAAACGAACTTCTTATTATAATTTTTGATTTCTCTACCATTAACTTTTTAACTTGCGGGTCCCGTAATCAGGGTTGAAAAAATGGGTAATTCGCATTTTTACCGAGAAAATATTTTTCGATTCGACCTCTTTTATCATGCTCATAAAATTTCTCGCCGGACGATAATTTAATTTCAAGAGGGTGACATCCGATATTTTTATAAAACATCGAGCCACCATCCCGTCGTTTTATCGCTTTGCCACTTATTTACATTGTTTGCACATATACTGTATGTATGTTTTTTGCTGACAAATCTTACTGAGGCCAAGTTTGTTATTGAAACTGACTTCATTTATCGGTTTGTTGTTCCGGCCATGCAAAGAAATTGCTGACGCAGCTTGCTTTGCGTGTGAAAAGATAAGCCGGTCACGTTGTTTGGCATAACCGGCTTGTAGGGACCTTTTATGATGTTATTTATTTCTGATTATAATGATTTTATGAATACGCAGGTTTTTTGTTGTATGTTGTGTATACAACACTGCATTGTGGTTCGTTCACGTTTCATTATATTCTGCCTGAACTCCGCAGGTAGAACAAATAGAAAATAATTAAACACAAAATAAAGCTCAGAATGTCCGTGCGCGGCCTGTTTGATCTTGAAATGCAAGGTCGACATTAGAAACATATGAAGAAAAAATATTTCGCCGCCGGTTTTGTTGGCCTCTAGGTGAACTTGGAAATTGCAAATAATCAAACTATGACAATTTCCAATTGATCTGCGGGGTCGGCGAACTGACTGAAAATCGAAGAAGTAAATGGCTCCTGACAAAGAAGAGCCCAGAGAGGTTGAATTTTTGGATAAAATCGGGGTCGCCTCGCGTTAGTTTTTGAACTTTATGAAAAAGAAGAAAAAAAAGAGGTTCTGATAACAATCATGAAAATAGGAACGATAACCAAATTTAAAAAATTTTGATCATATAAAAAAGAAATATTCTTGTTTAGTTGAACATGCCTGTTTTTATTTTGGATATTTTTCAATCAGCAGATGAATTTGTTGCTTTGTTTAGGAATTTGTACATCTTAAACAAAAAAGTCCGTTTAAGAATGTTGTGAATAAAAATTTGAAAGTGGAACGTATTCTTTTAGTGAAAATAAAAGTTACATCGGAATCGTTTAACCTTTCTGTTTGCTGTGGTGGATTGTAGGAACTCCGCTTTGCTCCGGCGCACAAAAGGTATGAAGAAAATATACAACAATATGAAATTGTCGGACATCCCGAGCAATGCTATTCAAGTTATTCTGGGTATCAGCTCCCGTGGCATGGCATCTATTATAAAGGGTGATTAGGAGAAGAGACTCGTTGCCTCGAAGCTTTAACTTGACAGGAGTGCATTCCATATTGTAAAGATTACTCATTTTCACCTCTTCGAATTTAAGATTTTCCTTAATGAGAAGGGCAGACTCAGATTTGTCCTGGCGGATGAAGCTGTAGTGTTCAAAAGCAAACTTATGTCTCTCAGTAAAGAGAGTTTCAGAGAGGAACATGAAAATGGGGTTAGTGCTTAATGAGGAAAAGGACCTAGATGCTGCTGGAGGTTTGGTGGCTGTGAGTTTCACAGAATTATTATTATTGAAAGAGATTACCTGAGCAAAAGATTACCTGCCGGCACTCAGTTCCTTGCGGATTTCTTCACGAAGTCTTCACGTTGGCGACGTTCCTCATTCTTCTCTTAGCGCCTTGTTCTGCGGCTTTCCTGTACTTGGGGCATTCTGTATACCTGGCTGGATGTCCTTCCGGCTTACAGTCGATGCAGTATGTGGCACTTTCCTTCTGGTTTTTCTTCTCACTTTTTTGCACTTCACGGATCTGTAGTGCACTGCACAATTCCTTCCAACGTGGCCAAAAGCCTGACAAGGCTTGCACTGGGAGAATGCCGACGCACCATATTTTTCCAAATAAACAATCTGGTTGAGTAGGCGATTTATGACCATAATGAATGTCACATCGCAATTTCCGCGAAAGGTAACTAAGAAGGAGTTTCAAGCGTTACAGAGTGTGTGGTGAAACCACGCCTGCCATGTTCACATCCTCGGCGGAATACCTTTCAGCAGAAGTGTCGTCAGCCTGTCACACTTCGGCGTGAAATGTAAGTCTGCACGCCGATGCCCTTAATTATCTTGAATAGCGTCTTATGGTCGTCCTGGGTGATTTGCTTAATAATGAAGCTGTAGCCCTTTGAGGTCTTGATGAAAAGCTTTAGCTTCATCTCTACTTTATGAAGCTCACAATTAAAAGCTCAAACAATCAGGTTCTGGCAGACGATTGAAAGGGTGTCACTGCCTTTACTTTGGGCTGTATCTCGAAGTTCTTTTCGATTACCCAGAATTTGGTAGAAACCACCCGTATTTTTCTCCCTTGGTCGTTGTTCCTTTGAGACCGATGGCTTCCTCTTAGCTGACGTTCCGGTAGATTTAGGAGGTGTCACTGGACCTTTCCTAGCTCTGCGCTTCTTATTTTCCAGGATTGTGAAATTGTTTTCGTCTTCTGAAGATGATGTCTTAGATGTTGATGTCTCACCTGAGTCGGTATGTTCATGATGATGGTCACTCGTTGTAAACTTCATCAACAATATTCTTCAATCATTCCCGCGACGAAATATTTCCTTCTAAAGAAAAAGGAAAAGACACACAAAGAATTCAATTCTAACATAAATCAAAAGAAAACCACTTATCTGAACCAAGAACTTCATTCCTTTGGTCCAGCGATATCCAAATACTCCAACAAATAATTTTAGCACCTAAGACATATAAAATTATCATTATTTATAACAAAATTGTATAAAAATATCATTAACTTACATCTCTCTCGCATATTTACATTTCGTAATTTCCCATAGTGACATTACGTCAGATCATTTGACTTCGCCTCTGCCATCAAATTCAACAAATGTCGCTAGGGCAACACCGAGAGGCGAGAGCTCATAACTGGATGCGGCGGCTACATAAAGCCGACGAGCGGCAGCAGAAAATCATTCTTGATTCAGAGTTCATTTAATTTCTAATTACCGTAACAAGAAGAATATTCCCAACCGCATTACAGAAGATTAATTCTATATTTCTGAGATTAATCTGAAATTCCCATCATTTGGGAATTTTGAAAAATGGTCAAGGAAGATGAGTACACAGGCATTTCCATTTGTAGATCTGGGACATGGACCTGAAAAACTAATGTACAGATTTTGCCATGGCCCTTGGGGCACAGACTGAGCTCCCATTGGTGGTCCAAAGATAGTATTAAGGGCTTTGATTTCATTGCACACATCGGAGGCACCTACGTAGATTCCGACATCGACTGTCATTCGTGGTCAGTACAAGTGTCATCTTAAGCGTTCCAATGTTTTCCTATCTCTCCGTGCGAAAGCAGGGGCCGATCGTGCGCCTTTAAAATAGTAGCCGAGAGAAGACCTCGTGGAATCCAAAGCTGCCTAGCTTCCTTCTCATGAATCGGATCGCCTGTTCTCGGAGCAGAACCCAATATAAACGAAGCTATCCCTGACATACAGATCTCGTAGTTTGCTAGAAACTGATTTAAACTCCTGCCTCAGTACCTCATATTCCAACGAATCGAAATACAGAACACTAAAATCAACTTCCGGACCAGGAGAGTGAGAGTGAGAAACTGTCATACTGATAGGGCATCAGGAGCGACGTACAGGCTCCCTTTTCGGTATTAAATGGTGAACACGAAGCCCTGAATCTTCAGACTCCACCGAGCAAGTCTACAGCTGAGGCCCTTTTGAGATATCAGCCATTCTAAGCTAGCATGGTCAGTCACGATTTTAAACGGCATAAGTTCTATAAAAGGTCGGAACTACTGTACACTTAGAAATGCTGCTAAGCATTCCTGCTCTGGTATATAATTTCTCTGCGCTAAATTCAACTTTCTCGAGACGTAGGCTAGCGGCATCTCGTGGCCATCATCATATAGTTGTAGCAGCACTTCCAACATACCTTGTTGACTCGTATCGCACTGGCTTGGTGGAATTGGGACTCACTAGCAACGAAGAAGAAGTAAGCTTCCGTGTCAACGGTTCCAGATACGTCTGGGCTGCAGGTGTCCATTGGAACTGACTTGGATTTTGTAATGTGTCAGTTATGGAGGCAGTTCGATCAGCATATCGCGGAATGAATCGACGATACCATCCCGCCATACCTAGTATGAGTCAGGCCTGCCGAACAGATTTAGGTCACGGGTAGTGAACTATGGTTGAGCTCTTATAAGGGTCTGTTGTTATTCCTCCTTTTCCAACAACGAAATTCACGTATTTTGTCTCTGTAATACAGAACTTATTGTTCTCTACTTTGATAGTGAGGCCAGCTGTCCACAATCTGCTACGCAAGCTAGTAGAACGAGATAAAAGTCAAAATGTGATGACAAGATTAATAAATTATCTAGATAGACGAGAAAGTTTTCGCGAAGATCGAGCGGGATGACTTTATCCATAAGGCGGCGCATAATTTTCGGAGCTATGCAGAGGTCGGATGGCATCACTGTGTACTCATAGCGAGGATGGCTAGGTATTGTGAAACCGGTTTTCTCTCTGGAATCAATGTCTAGTGGGATATGCCAGAAAGCGCCTTTGAGGTCCAGACTTGTAATGTATTTTGCCGGAGAAACTCGACTCATAAGATAACCGGCCTCCTTAGTAATGTTGTTAGCTTTCCTGGCGTCAAAACAAAGCAGAACCTTCCCAGGCTTGCTCACTAGAATAACTGGAGAGCTTCAAGAACGCTTGCTTGCCTTTATTACACCCAGTGATAGCATTCGCTCTAATACAGCGTCCATCAGACTCTCCACTGCTTGCGAAATTTTATAAAATCTTCCTTTTATCGAAGTAGCATCATTAGTCTCGATCTTTGGCTTCTGGACGTTGATTCCTGAAATGAAAACGGCCCAAATTATCATCTTCGCATGACTTTCAAAACTATACCCAGAACATCTGGAGCCAAACTAAATAGACGCCAGGAGTCTATTACAAGATATAGTACCTACGCAAGCCCAGGAACCACGTGAAAATGCTCGTTTTTGGTCTGACTACGGAAAGTGACTTCCAAGTCCACATGACCATGGACATTCAACATGGCACCATTAGCTACTTCCACTTGAGTGCGACACCAGGATGTCTGCTTCTGCAGAAAGGTCGCTATCTTATTTGGATTGTCTGGTGGATAGTTAATATCATCAAAGTCTTTGAGTGATATCAACGGACAGTCTAAGGGTTGTTTGCAGGGGTCTGCTGATTGGGCAGATTATTGTTTCGGTTCAGTGGTGGTGTTCAAACCAACACTAAATAGCCACCTGAAAGTAAAATAGTTTAACAGATTCTAATTGCAAGTATTTCTAGTTATTGAAAAAATGTTGGGAACGAAACGATGTATACCTACCTACAAGCACATCGATAAGGCAGTTTTTAGTGGAGATAACAATCAACACCTCATGGCTACATTCCACATAAACAAATCCGGGACACAATCCAATAAGAGGAAAGTAACTTGTCTTCGATAACAGTGCGCGAATCAAATGGAATTAGATTAAGTCATCTGTACATTAAAATGTATCTTTAAAATAGCAAATTAACAATATTTTAATAGGTAACTTATTGTATAATTATAATCCTAATAACTTTAGCTAGGCAAAATTAGGAACGGCAACAAAACATGCTCAAAATTCCAGTTGCTTCGCACAGCTGCTAGGGTCAATGTACTCTTCTGACCTACGCACAGCTGCAATGCTCAACGGACTTTTCTGTTGCTACCTACGCACAGCTGCTAAGGTCAACGTACTTTGGTTACTATGCACAATGTAAAATAATTTGTTGGAGCCGTGCGCAATTCAGAGGCAATATAAGTCGCAGGCCAAGTTGAATCTTTCTCTTTCCGCATCTAGCTTTCATAGATTGCGCAACGTTTGGAATTCGACTTGGCTAGTGTAATAAAATATAATTATTAACTCAACAACTTTATCTTGGGTACCCACTGAGATAAAGATATTTATTCTGGGTCTCGACTGGAATAAATTCTACTAACATAACAACTTTTTCTTGGGTACCGATTGAGACAAAGATATTTATTCTGGGTCTCGACTGGAATAGATTTTAATAACTCAATACCTTTATCTTGGGTAGCGACTGAGATAAAGATAGTTATTCTGGGTAGCGACTAGAATAACATGGACTAACTCAAACCTTTATCTTGGGTAGCGACTGAGATAAAGATAGTTATTCTGAGTAGCGAATAGAATAACACAGACTAACTCAAACCTTTATCTTGGGTCTAGACTGAGATAAAGATAGTTATTCCGGGGAGCGACTAGAATAACATTTACTAATCTCAAACCTGTATCTTGGGTAGCGACTGAGATAAAGATAGTTATTCTGGGTAGCGACTAGAATAACACAGACTGACTGGGTCTCGACTGAGATAAAGATAGTTATTCCGGGTAGCGACTAGAATAACATTTACTCATCTCAAACCTTTATCTTGGGTCTCGACTGAGATAAAGATATTCATTCTGGGTACTGGCTAGAATAGACACTACTAGTACAACTCTGATTTGGGTCTCGACTGAAGCAAAGTATCTTTTTCCGGGGAACGACTAGAACAAGAATTCTACTTATCAAATTACGCCTTTGCTTTGGGTCTCGACTGAAGTAAAGTATCTTCTTCCGGGGAAGGACTAGAACAAGATAATCACTAAATATTTAAATACCAACGCCATAAAGTCGATTGCATAGTTTTATATTGGTGAGTACATTTTTTGATTAATCATATATTATAGTTCATATTGATTATTACATTTATATATATATATACATATACAATGCCATTGTTCAAAGTTGTCTCAGCTTTGACAATATTGTGTTGAGATTAAAATTAGAAACATAAGGGAAACTAGTGAGTAAGCGATTTTATTAAATCAGTTAAAGTTTAGTTCTTAAGTGTCATTATTCAAATAATAGAAGTGAAATTGAATTCTGTTAATTTTAGTTCTAGTTGTAATTTTGTACATAAGTTTTACGTGTGTGCAATTAACCAATGACTATAAAATATTCCCCGGCGTTCTTATTTACAGTCCACATCCTTATTAATAGTTTTCTTGAGTGTTCTCATTGGGCAGAACAGGTGGTGCTTGATCATTTGGAGTTGTTGACATTTGGAATGTTGCAGTCGGTCTAAAAAAAGTATTGCGAGACCCGATCCGCTTCAAGTTTTTCTGTTAACGCTATCTACATCCGCATCCGTAGAAGCACACTCGTTGTCTTTCTTGTACAGAGTCTTTCCACAATATTTCCACTATAAGACAAGTTCCATCGGCTGATAAGACTACCTGAGTGTCTGAGCAAGCAATTGTTCTGAGCTCGATTGAGTGACGGTGGATGTGTCGGAGGAGCGACTGCTGTCCAGCTAAGAACGAATGTATCTGACGCTGATCTTTAGGAGGGTTTATGAAGTATATGGGTGGTGGGATACGCCCTTCCAAGTGTGGTGATATTGGACGAGAAGTATTTGCCTGCAGAATGTCAGCTGAGACTCGCTGACGGACATCTGTAATCTCTGTTCGCAGCGCGTTCATGCATTGGACGACCTCTGTATGTACCAAATTTTGTAGCTGAGTTCGGAGACTGGATATAATCATCTTTGCGTTTATGGGGCCCTGCCCCGAAGTTACAGGTGATAGACTATTCTTTCTCGAACTGCTATGTGATCGAGGTACTGAACGTATGCGTGCAATTGCAGCAATTGGCTTGCTCCCCTATCCATGCTCGCAAACATGCCGCGTGGAAGACATGCTAACAAATATTAGTCACAGGTCCTCGTTTGACGGGCTAGTCTCCGTCTTGACAGATGGAGCAGTGGTCTGGTATCTGCACTAGGATTTCTGTCACAGGAGGTGGTGTTCGCATGGTAGCCATTATACGAAATGCATAGTTTCAACGAGGAGTAATCAGAGCGGCTGTATCGCACGAAGGGTCAAAGCTTGAATAATTCCAGCGCTTGTACTAAGTTTTGACACAATCCGAAAAAGGAAAGGTAGGTATTGTCGAGGCTAGTCTCGGGACAACAAAAAACTCAATTTAAACAAATCCATCAACTGGAGGTTGATGTTTAAACTTAAGGTTGGTGTGAAACTTCAGTGTTGCTACTTAATCCTACTGTGGTAGGTATGGACTTTTAATTCACAACTATATGCCTAACGTATGTAATAACTTTCCACCAAGAACCAACAAAATGCAACAAGCTCGATCTTGCCCAAATAATAAGAATCTTTAAGGCTTTATGATAGGATATTATTGAAAATTCATACAAGACTTCAGTGTCATAGCAGCACCAATGTATAAATTATTAAAGAAAAACGCCAACTTTACATGGGATTCAAAAGAAATGAATATCTTTAAGGAGTTGAAAAGGAGATTAAAAGATTTTGCTTTGTTCCATTATCCAGACTATGCTAGAGTATTTGTGATTACTTCAGATGCGAGTAATTTGGGCATAGGAGCAGTTCTATCACAAGAATATGATGGCCGTGACCTTCCAATTCACTTTATTGGGCAGTTCAGCAATTTTGACCATACTTATATGGCAGAAAATTATTAAGACAGATCGCCGACCACTGACTTGGCTGTTTAGTGATAAAAACCCAAGACCTAGGTTGATTCCTTGGCGTTTAAGACTTGAAGAATATGAATATGAAATATTATACAAAAAAGTAACAGAGAATGTTGTCGGAAAAGAATTAAGTAGAAACTTCTTAGTGCTTCCAGTTGAAGGTGAACATGGAATAAGTGCAGAAGACGTAGAAAACAATTTATTAAAAGTTTTGGTAATGATTTGATTAATTCTGAGGAAAATTTGGGAAATTGTCAAAGCCTCGAGGTTACAGAGCAAGAATTGATAAGAACATTAGGAAGTGATTGTAAAGAATCATACGAAAATATTAATGGAATCATGTTTAGCTCAGACTTTGGGCGGAGCTCTGAAGATAGCGTGAGTGATACATCTGACTCATCAAACAGCACAAATGATATAGAAAGAAGTAATTAATTTATTGGAAGGGATTAAATAAAGACCTTATTGAATATATAAATAAGTGTGTAGCTTGTCAGAGGCAGAAAATTAATAGACACCCAGGTAGGAATCTTATGAATATAGTATCCAATGCAGATCATTGTCTGGAAAGAGTTCCTATGGACCCTACAGGCCCATATAAGGAATCTGGAAAGACCCGATATGGTGACTATCCAAGAAGATTTAAGCAAATATATACGATATATTCCTATCTAGAATAAGAAATGTCAGATTATAGCACGAGCCTTCACGAACGAATGGATTTTATATTTCGAGATAACAAAACACATTTTAACAGATAATTGTGGCGAATTTGTGAATGAATTGATGAAAGAAATTTGCAAGCTATTTATAATTACATATGTTAAAACAAGTAGTGCATATCCACAAACTAACGACTCCGCAGAAATATCACACGCAAGGTTAGGAGAATACTTAAGGGTAATGATAAAAGACAAGAAAAAACCAGAATACCCAAAACTCCACACGAAATGTTGTTCGGACGGAAAGCAAATGCTCTAAGCGAAGTCAGATCTATGCAATTTAAAACAACTTTCGACTATACTCACGAGCTACAATTGAAATTACTTCGTATGGAATTAGAAGCCCAAAGGAATATAGAGAAATACAAATTGAAAGCAAAAGAGAGATATGACACAAAATTAGGTTCTAAGAATTTAAAATAGGCGAACTGGTCCTTATAAAAAATTAAGAAAGGGACAAATCAAGCGAAACCAATATATGGCCATTTAAGATAATTTAGATTCTAGGGGACTCAGTATTTATTAAAAGTCATAATAAACATTTTAAATACTATAACAGTAAAATTAACGTATTTCTAGGTTAACCACTCTAAAAGTCGGAAATAGTATACGATTGTTGCAAATAACTTCCAATGGACTATACTTTAAAGGGATGGGAGAATTGGAATTCATCACTAACTGTTGACGCTTACCACTACATTATGTTAAAATAAATCTGATTGAATATGTAGTTGTATATTGTATACCTTTATGTATGGCTAAATCGCACACGGGGTCTTCTATTTTCATCCTTTTTTTATTGTTCGTTCTGCAACATTTATGGTCCTTCGAGACGAATTTCGAACGCTTATTGACCAAATCGCGAGAGAAATGAAAGCGTTCCTAGACTAATTGCTCATATCGCTAAACAAACGCCAGTTACGCCGTGTACGTTGCGATTTCGAATTGCAAAAATACTCGCATAATTTTCCATGTCTGCAAAAATCATAATTTTTTGCATTATTCATCAAAAAGTGCTATAATTAAGCAACATTCCATAACGGGATTGTTCACCACTACGCTTTAAAGCACATACTAAAACTCTGTGTGCTTGATTTTCGCAAGTGTACATACTACAATCGCTATTATCATCTAAGTATACGAACGAAAATCGCTACGATTCTCTAATCAAACAAAAACTCTGTGTGTGATTCTCGCAAGTGTATATAACACAATCAGTCGCTACGACCTTATATCTACACAAGTTAAGACTGTGTCATTCAGCTACTTTCGCAAAAGTACATAGCGTAACCGCTACGATTCCTTATTTACAGCCCAAAACTAAAGGAAGTACACACCTTTACATTCGCAAGCGTACGACTCTCGCTATCGCATGTGCTGCAGTAATTGCGGCTATTCTCCGCTGTGCAACTAACAATTGTGAATATTTTTCGGCAGTATCAGCCATAACGTATCTCATTTTCAATATCATAGGCCAAAGCCAAACCTACACTCAAGCAATTGAAATCATTGTGTACTCAGTAAACAGTGTTGTCAAAATTTATATGCTCGTAGTCTCTTTTCAGATTTCTAAACAGTAAGTAGTGATATTACGAAGCCATTTTGTGACAGTATATAACCAAAATTTTAAAGTATAAGTATACCTATTAAGCACGATTGATCGCTATTATAATTTTCTCGACTTACAAATATGGGCACCAATACAAATACCCTTATCAAACGTGATACAACTTGAACGGCTATAAAACGCTGTTTAGCTGCGAGTAAAAAGGCAGATAATCATAACGAGGCTGAATCGCAATTATATTTGAGACTTCTAAATGATTAATGTTGTAAATTTTGAATAGCGCAGGAAGCAGGAACTTTCTTGTGGTGAAGCTACGCTGGAAGATCAGAAAGTGGAAAGAGTGCAAGGTGAGGAATGGTATAGAGAAGCTTTAGCTAATTTTACACGCGCAGCAAAGGTATTAAACAAAAACAAAGTCTACCTCCACAATCAGCTCGCGCAGACATAAAGTTTCCATAACGAGCCGCCGCCATTGACTGGTGCACAAAGACTCCATTATCTACGCTGCAGTTCACAAGGCGAAGCCCTACAGGTAATTAAAGCTTTCCCAATTACCGATAATAATTACAGTGAAGCCTGGAAGCTACTGAAGAATCGATACGACGTGGAGCGAGTCATAGTGGATTCTCATTTTCGAGCTCTATTTTCCATATCAAAACTCAATACAGAGTCATCCACACCTATCACGGCTTTGTTGGATACCACGCAGGAATACTTTCAGGAACTGAAAGCACTTGGTCGACCGGTAGCAAATTGGGATGACTGGTTAGTTCATTTGACGGTGAGCAAACTAGATGCCGGACACACAGGCAATGGGAGTTGTCGCAGACAGATGATAAGGCTGTTGATTTCAATACTGTAGTCAGATTCTTAGAAACGATCCCTGGATGCTGTCAGCACACATCATCGAGTTGTAAGTTCTAATTCTAAAATACAAATCCATTCTCACAATAAAATGAGATCGAAGTGCGTTTCAGGCTCACTATATACCGCCATTGCCGTAAAGCGTCCAGACCAAAAGGACATGCGCAACATTCTCAATAGTTTACACATTCAACGCAAAGCATTATGACCCCAATTCAATCTATGTCCGTACTGCACCGCCAAACATAAAATTTACAGCTGTGATAAATTCAAGGATCAAGCAGCTATAAACAGGGCGTCATTCGTCAGCGAAAAGGACCTCTGTATAAATTACCTAGAGTCCGGGCACGACCAGAAAAAATGCCGTAGCGCGCATACTTGCAGTGTATGTCAAGTACATCCTCATACTCTCTTACATCAAGAGGTAAATAGTTCTTCGGTCGCAGTCTCCAATACAACCAGTCCTTCGCATGTCCCTAACGCAGAACATCAAGTTCTCTTGATTACAGCAATTGTTAAGGTCAATGATTACGCTGGACGATATCAAACCACAAGGCCATTATTCGATAATGCATCGCATCTCACGTTTATTAGCGAAAACTGTGTCCAGTGACTCAAACTAAGAAGAACTTCGGTGTCAACAGCAATTGTAAGCATCGGTGCTACTGCAGTTGGAACATCAAAAGGTGAAGTGCAGCTGTCAGTATCTTCGTATGACGAGCTACAACAATTCACGCGCAGATCTTGCCTAAAATCACCTATAATTTGCCACCAGCCCGAGTACAAAAAATCGACTGGCTTCATATTAGCAAATCAAAATTAGCCGACACTAATTATCACATACCAGCTACTCCTGATATTTTATTAGGTTCAGATAAATTGGGACAATTTTTATAAAATGTTCTAAGCAAAGGACCCAATGGACCTCCAGTCGTGCAGCAATCCAAAGAAGGTATTTGGAAAAATCGTCGTTCCAGAATTACATCCGTGTTGGCTGTCGCTAAATTCTGGGAAACTGAAGAATTGCCGGAAATTAAGCACTTGACCGACGAAGAGCACAGTTGCTAGAAAATCTTTTCGGATACATATTACCGCCAAAACGACGGGCCCTACCAGGAAGCACCAGGAAGGCATTACTATTTGCCGCAGTGAGCATATATCAGGGAGTCCACTGTAACAACAAAGCTCAGGCTTTTCCTTCAACGATTCACAAATGATCGGTCCGCAATTGCAGCCTGACCTGTATTCAACTCTATTGCGATTTCGTACGCACCGAATCGCTACGGGTGCTGATGTGACCAAAATGTATAGGCAGAGACGAGTCAACAAGTAGCACATCAACTATCAGAGGATTGTCTGGCGTAAGTCACCTTCTGACCCCCATCAAAGACTATCGCCTGCTAACGGCTTCAGCCTCTCAACTGGCCGTGAAAGCCCAAAAACAAACCGCTATCGACGACAAATGCAATCATCCTACTGCTGCTCAGGTCGCACTTAGAGATTTCTATATGGATGATTTGCACACATGCTCTGATGTGTTGCTGGTGATACCGCTTGAGCCTGAGTGACTTTAGTTGACCGTAATTGTACATTTGTCTGTAACAGTTTCAACTAATACGATACTATGACTGTGATAATTACATATATTTAAACCGGTACCGACGACAAATGCAATCATCCTACTGCTGCTCAGGTCGCACTTAGAGATTTCTATATGGATGATTTGCACATATGCTCTGATATGTTGCTGGTGATACCACTTGAGCCTGAGTGACTTTAGTTGACCGTAATTGTACATTTGTCTGTAATAGTTTCAACTAATACGATACTATGACTGTGATAATTACATATATTTAGGATTAATACATTGTGTGACTTATATACTCTTGACTTTGAAAAGTAAAATAATACACTTGCAACAACTCCTATGACATAAAGAATAACTGGCTTAGTTATGAAAACGACTGCAGGGTGTTTCTGAGTATTTTAAAGATTATTGAATCCTATACTTCCTCCCGCCGTGAAGACTGGGTCTTAACCAATGGGTAGTCCAGTTAATTTTGATATAGGACGCTTAAGATCTCCTTTTTTAGTTTTTATTGTAACGACGCGAACTAAATTATCAGAACCTGAATGAGTCTCCTTAACACGTCCCAGAACCAACGCGGACGGTGGTTGGTTGTCCTCTTTAATAAGCACCATGGCGCCAGTTTTTATGTTATCTTCGGTTCTTGTCCACTATGGCCGGTTTTGCAAGCTGGTCAGGTATTCTACGTGCCACCGTCTCCAAAAGGCCTGTAACAATTTTTGTAACACTCGCCATCGGGTTAGTGTAGAAATTGTAACATCGTGCATTGGTGATGGGTTGACCAATTAGAAAGTGAGATGTCGCGAGTACCTCGATGCTGCTGATACCATCTGACACACTCATCATCGGTCTTGAGTTTAGGACACCTTGTATTTGTGTAATAAGCATTGACAGCTCTTCGTAGGTTAGCCATCTTTCGCCGATCGTCTTCTTCAGCAGAGTCTTCACAGATTTCACTCCGGCTTCCCAGATTCCGCCGAATGGAGTAGCTGCGGGTGGATTCGTGTGCCAGCTTATGTTGCTTTTTGATAAAAAAAACTGCAATGAGAACATTATGATTTAGTGTGGTTACCAAATTGTGAATTTCGACATGTTTTCGCTTCGCCCCTACAAAATTAGTCGCATTGTCACTACATATGTTCACTTGCATACCCCTTCTTGCAATGAAGCGTTTCAAACAGGAGATGAAAGCTTCCGATGTTAAGTCAATTGTTACTTCAAGGTGTAATGCTTTTATCCAGAAGCACAGAAAGACGGAAATGTATCCCTTTGTTGATCTTGCTCCTCGCCCTCTATGGAGCAGCAATGGAATCAGGCCTAAATAATCAGCGCCAACGTTTTCAAATGCTCTCGTAAAAGAAACTTGATCACGAGGAAGATTCGCCATTAATTGTTGAGATGTGGCTGCTCTAAGTCTCACACAACTGATGCACTGATGGCTTTTGACTGCTGCTCTGCAGGATATGATCCAGTATCGTTGCCTTATGATGCTAATAAGGAGCGATGTACCAGAATAAAAAAATTTTTCGTGCGTAGAAGCAATCAGCAGTTTAGAAAATACGTGGGTTTTCGGAAGAATAATAAGATGTTTGACATGGTACGAACAAGCTGAATTTTCAATCCATCCACCCGCTCGCAAGATTTTATCGTTGTCTGTCCAAAAATGGTGACAGCATTCTTCCAAATAGATGAACTGCTGAAAATTGCTTGGACTTTTTGGAAAATAATCTCCGAGATCTTATGGACGATATACCTTTATCAATAAGAAGAGATATCATTTACCAGTACGATGGAGCATATGGACACACCGGACGACATATCCTGCAGTGAATGAACACCAATTACCCAAATAAGTGAATTGGATGGCACGGTATTTTTTCTTGGCCACCACGGTCTCCTGATTTAACACCCTTATACTTTTACCTCTGGGGAGCTATGAAGGAGATTGTCTACGCGTCGGAAATATCATCAAGAGACGAACTTATCCACAGAGCCGAAGAAGCTTCCAACAAAATTAAGGAGAATTTGTCAACAACTGATCTTAAAAGATCTATTAAGCGTAAAGCATTACTTTGTATTCAAATGACGAGGGGCATTTTGAAAATATTTTAAATAGTTAATGTTATTAATTGTTCCTATGTCGATCATAATAAATAAATATGAAAATGTTGTTTATGGTTTTAATACTATTCCATATTTTCTTGCAAGGGAGATTTTTCATGCATTGGAAGAACTTTTGTGTCATAACTTATAAATGGCGAAAGATGCAAAAAGAAAACAAAGTGCATTTGAATGAAAACAAACTTAGTTTCTAACCGTAGTCAGACAGAAAAAAAATTATAAGGCTTTACGTTTTAGTTTTTTTGCCCCAAACACAGAAAAATGTGACACAAAAATTGAAACTTGATGTTTGGCAGACTGTTTCTTCTAAACTAAAAACTGTAGCGAAAGCATTGACACACTGAATCAAAGCAGAGGAGTTCTCTATAAATTAGCACCTCGAGCATCTTTCTACTCTGACGTTTAGGAGATATAACTCGTCGGTCGAGTTTGATTTATCATATACGCCAAATTGGAAGTTTTTGACCTAAAAGGTGATTTATAGATTTTTGAATGCGCTCTTTCTGTCTGTGACTGGTTTTTCTTAATTCTAAAGTTTTCTAAGACTGTGAGCAGCACTTTTGTCGCATATCCCTAAAAATCAGCACTTGTAAATATTGGTTTGTCGTAAACGCCAACTTTTAGAATGTACGACAATATTTTCTTACAAAATTTAATTATTTTTAATTAAGTATTGATTTGTCGTACGTATATAAGCGAGAAACATTTGTTAAAGCAAAGAAAATTTCACTCAGATTTGGTTTGTCGTACGTGCATAGAGAAGCATGAAAAGACTGTCAACATACAACAATAAAATAAAATAAAAAATTTTAGAGTTGTTTTTCGTACGTGCTTATAATTTTCTTTAGTGAATAAAAAGTATAAAAGCATTGATTACGGTAAAGAAATGTTCAGTCATCATTGTAATTTTCATGGAGTGAAGGCGTGTTTTTCCTGTCAGGCAATATGGAACCTCCACCGCCATATTTATCGCCTGCATTGCTCACGTAATTACTTTTATTTTAAAAATGTATTAAATTATATGAAAAATATTAAATTTTACAGAAAAATGGATGACATTTTAGCAGAAGATAAAGGAAAAATCAGGATGTGTTAACAGATTGAGCGAAAGTGATTTTGGTATTCATTGACAGATCGAAGACTGGAATAAATAATAATTACCTTATTTACAGATAGTGACGATAGAAGAGCTGATCCAGATTTTGACATCACAAAGGAGACTCAACCTCGCTTTCGAAATATATTGATAAGCCAGCAAACCTGAATTTTGTGCTGAAAATAGTAATAGTAATTTAAGAAGCATTCCTTCAGTTTACCAATCTTCTGATAAATCATTGAAAGTGAAAAAATTCTATTGCCAATTTGTTAAACAAGAACAGATAAACCGAAGGAGGGTAAGTGAATCAACCGCTAATAAAAATTCTTCCAAATTTTACACAGAGTATGTAAAATATTTTTTTTAAATACTGTTTACATTAGTGAAAGAAGAATCTATTATTTTTTTCAAAACTTGAGCTTGAATGGCTGCCCGCAACCAATTTAAAAGGGGCCCAATGTTAAAAGAACTATTTCTCTTGAGCAAATTGAAAGTGTTAATAAGCACATAGCAAGTTTCCCAACAGTTGATTCGCACTATTGAAGAGCAAGCTCCAGTAAAAAATATCTAGAATCGCATATAACAGTTACTGTTATAAATACAGTAAAAAATATCTAGAATCGCATATAACAGTAACTAAAATGTACGAGTTGTACAGATAATGCACCATTGGTCCAGTCAAAATATCTGTGTATCGCGAGCAATTTAACACATTTAACATAGGCATTCATAAACCGAAAAAGGATGAATGTTGATCGGCGTGTTGTTTTCAAGGCCCAGAGACATCCAATCCATGATGAAATTTGTCAGTACAACATCCATAAAGAAGACAAATTAGCTATGAAGGCTGAAAGCGATCTTGATCGCCAGAATAGGGATCCAAAAAGTGCCAATACTATGCTTTGACCTGCAAATTGTATTTGCTTTGCCGAAGGGGAATGCCTCGTCTTTCTATTACAAGAGGAAATTAAATGTTTTTCCAACAGAACCGCAACCACTATTGTTGTTGATAGTCCAAAAGTAGCTTTTGGCGATTTGGAGCGAAGCACTAAGTGGTCTATTCTATTATTAAAATTTTGGAATTTTTTTTTCTTGACTATCCCCAAATAGAACACAGTATCCGTTGGAGTGATTCTTAAATCGCCCAAAATAAAAACAAAACAATAACAAGAGCGCTCGTGTATTTGCTTCATAATCAGGTTAATCAGAAAACTATTGAGCAAAAATTCTCGGCGGCAGGACATTCATTAATTCAAGAAGTTGACTGCGTCCATAGTATTGAAGATAGAAATCTTAAAATTTTGGATATCTATAGCCCGTTATCACTTCTAAGACATATTAAGAATATATCGTATAAAAATGTAACGATTAAATTGATACAAAGCAACCGTCAGATTTTAAAGGGTACTGTAACAAATCTTGCAATCTACAGTTTGCACAAATACCTTTCATAAAAAACAAAATATATAAGATACGAAAGATCTGAATTATTCTCAATTCAATTAAAGGTGATGGAAGAGATCATGGATACAAAACCACATCTTTAGTAAAAAAGACCGACAAAGAAAACTTTGGGAACACCGAAAAATCTGTTCAATCAAAAAACTAAGCATAAATGAAAATAAAAGTAAGTGTATTCAAAAGAAAAAATTGCAGATATCAAAAGTTTATTAGTATTTATCCAGCAGTAGACCAGAAGTATTATAGAGCTCTTTTGAAAATAAATTAAATATATATATTAGGGTCAAGTTTATTATTTTTCTTGTTACATGCTTCGAAATGCATTTCTTTTGGTTATGTTTTCATAATTTGATCCTTATTATTAGTACTTGGTAATAATTATTACAATGTACTAACATTATTGATAAACAAATTAAGTGATTCCACTTAAACAAAGATAATATAATTAAGCTCTGATATCTTTTGACGAATTTTTATAATATACTCGTAAAAAAAGCACTTTTCTTATATTGACATGTTTTCCTTTTTCAAAAAGAAGAAGTGATGTTCATAAAATTATTTAAATCTTGTGTTGTATGAATATGTAAGGTCAAACCTTTTTCTATATTGGAGTGGGCGTACGTGCTCTTATTTTGTCTAATGTATATGGAGAAAAAATATCTTTCGTAAGTTGGCCTATACGACAAACTAATTTCTGAATTAAATTAGTTTTTACCCATAAACTACTTTAGTCGGAAGAATAGTATAAGCAGTTTAAGAAATCAATAAACCGGGGGTAATAACCCAGCGCGAAGTGGATGCAACACCGCATCGAAGCCGTACTGCACCACTGGCATGCATCATCGACCCAGAAACCGAAACTTCGATGAATTTTACACACGATGTACCTACGGAGGGTGCGATGCCTTTCTGCAAGAGTAAGTGTCGAAGAAAGCGTCGGTGAATAATCTTCGATGAAAACGTCAATGAAATGTCCTCGATGAAAACTTGAAAGAATAACGATCGATGAGAAAGTCAAAGAATAATCATTGTAGAAAACGTCAATGAATAATCTTCGAAGAAAACCTTAATAATATCCGATGAAAATATTGTAACTTGAATCGAGTAAAGTTGAAACGGACTATAGCTAAATTTAAAATATATCTAATAAATTTTTTTTTTGTATGTAGAAGTCGTTTCGACTTTATTTGATTCAAGTGATATAGTAGGCGCCACAGCAGAAAGGAATGGATTTTTAGATAGAAAAGGATTTTTAATCGGTTATTACTATACCAGCAAAATAGTATTTGGAAAATAAAAAAATTTCTTGCAAACAATTAAACGTATATTTCCATGATCTGAGGATAATTTACAAAAAAATTAAGGAGATAATGCAACAAATTTATTATCTAATATTTGATGTAGTACTTTATTGCAAAAACAAACAAACAAACAAAATACATAGCGAGCACTGCACACGAACCAGTAACCAAATATTCCTATTACTAAAGAAAATCAGTTTTTTATCACACGCACTTTTTAATTTTCACTCGTACTAAATCCAACTTGAACTAAACACCTGAAATTTTGACCTGCACTGACGTTTACGCAAAGAAATATCAAACAAAAGTGTAAAAATATCGTGTACATAGAGGCACCCCGGTCCTAACTTGATTTGAACTTGCTTCGCATCTTTTCTGCATGACATGTACACATATTTTCATCGATACTGATTTCCTCGACGAGTTCCTGCATATCTACTTTCATACATGATCATTTTCCCGCTGGGAATGATAACAAAAATAGCACAATCCTTTCGGCAGATTTTTTTTTATAGACTTTAAAACGTAAAAATATGCTTTCCAGCATTTTGAGCAAATCGTCCGTCGAAACTGTTTTAGTTCAAATCTACGTTTCACATACCCTTAGGCCTTTAACCCCGATTATCACGGAACGAGTTGAGAACACAATTGGCTATCTATTGTTCCGAAAACGATGGGTTAAGCTTAGTAATAAGAAATAAGTCCATTTAAAATTCGAAAACCTTATAACATATTTTTTTTCACGATATACGCATTATTTTGAATTTTATTAAACACTGGTTACGCGATATTTTTTTATTCATACTTTACTTTATCTACTTGTGATTATTTAAAACTGAAGCTATCAATTGGCCATAGAATAGAGTTTGGGCCATCGTTTCTGGAACACCCTACATATAAGACCTATTAAAGTACCCCTCACAGATAGATTTTCTTTCAGTTCAGTTGACTGCTTTTTAAGCGAAAACAAGTTGGAAACGGAAGTGATAAATATATTAGCTGTAATGCAGGTTAAACGACAACAAATAATTATAAATATGCGACAAATTCAATAACTGCGGCGAAAAGAAAAAAAAATATTTGATTCTTATTCTTCTTTTTCGCTTTCCTAGGAAAAACACATACATATTTTTGCTTAATTTGACATATTATCATATTACTACTACATTTTAGAGCAAAGTAAAACAAACATACCACCCCGAAAATTCTAGGGAAACTGGTTTCAGTGCCCTTCCCTTGAAAACGCAAATTGCAAGTAATAAATTTAAAGCGTGTCTGCATCTCCAATTCAATGTTGTCACGTGACGGTATAATCATTTCGTTGAGTGCATGATACAGAGTCATCCGGTTGGGTTCATAACTCTTCCACTGGCTTATGCAGATGCTATATTCGACCTGCAAAAAGACATGGAGGTGGTTTCATAGACATAAACAACTTTCAGAGAATCCTATCGCAGAATAAGGTAGGCGACAACTTGAGGTTCGTAAAATCGACGATGTTCAGAGAACGTAATATTCGGGAAGGTTCTAGGATAACTTGTAGAGTATAAATTCGGCGCTTGTCACAGCCAAGAGGAAGTCTTTCCTCACCTCAACCAGTGAAGTGAGCGTAGTAAACTATTTGGATTACGATAATTGGAAGCACAGTACTAGCGATAATTAAAGTAGGGTTCGTAGGTAATTGTTTGTGAATTTTGTAATAGAAAACAGTATACATAGTTAAATAAAAGAGGAACTTGTGAGTTATATGTGAAATTTGTGTTTTAAATAGCGAACTGAGGCCACGTTCGTAACATTATCAGAACTGCATACGCGTTGAAGTGGTGAAAATCTTAAATAGTTATAAATTGGGGTTGTGATGGTACAGGTCAAAATAGGTCGCTATCATTTTTCTGAAGAACTAAATTACGAGAGAAGTTTTTTTTAGTTTTTCTATGCTACCAATGTTTATTGTACTGCGGGACCAACGATTATAAAAAAGTTATTTTGCAAAACCCATCAGCCACTTTGACAAGCCATTGTCGTCCTATCAAGTTCTTTTTTGTCAAAGAATCAGTATAACTTATAAAAACTCGAGTAAGAAATGTTGATAACCAGGGTACAGCACTCAACAAAAAATATTATAAATGGTATAGAAGTTATTGCGAAGCTCACATTGAATTTTTGTATGATAGATGGCAAAGTCAGCTATTCTGTGTTATCATGTTCGTTGACACCAACATGTTACTTGTGTGGCGAAAACCGCGAGAAATGAGCAATATCAATATTATTTCACAAACGTCGTAGACAAAAACTTCCTTTCGTTTGAATTGTCACCTCTCCATTCATGGATACGGTTTTTAGAATGTCTGCTTCACAATTCATACCAATTAAATATTAAGACCTGGCAAATTCGAGGCACAGCAAAGAAAACAATGGAAGAAATATATGGAAGATTTGTTCAGCAGCGAATTCGAATCGCTGATAGATATGCCCAAACAGCAAACGGGAACCAACAAGAACCAAAAAGCGGTCGCGCAATTTTCGAAATGAGGAGAAGTGTGCTGAAATGATTGGTAATAATGTGTTCTAAAAAAGCGATTCAGTATTATATTGGATGCTCTAAATTAACTTGGAAAAACGTTCTGTTTATACTAAGTAGATATTAGAACTATACCCGAACGAATATGCATTTTACTCAATGCCTGTAAGCGTAGCTAAGACTAAGTTGTTCTAGTGTCTACTGCATATTTTTTGAATATTTCATGTTATCAACAAAGTGGATTTCATTCCAATTCACATACAACAGACATTACTTATGTTGATTTATAATCTTCTGTTTGATTCATTTGCCGTTGAAGTAAATTTAATTTAAATTAACTTTTTGAGCGCTGTGAAACACATTTAATAAAGATATAGAGTAAGAAAAAGGCTATAAAGATTACCGATGATGGTAGCTTAGCTACCGAAACGCGTTTATATATTAAAATAACCTTGTGAAATACTAAGTAGCCTTTACCTTACTCTATATCTTTAAGTAAGTTTAATATTTTTTTTTTTAACACATATTTTTTTAAAAGTTTTCTAAGGTGTTTAGCTTCAGAATTAATAGATATGTAAGTAATTGGCCTTTGAGATATTTTATATTCTCAGTAGAAGTATGTGGCATCATGCCATTGGGCTTGTTTGTTATCTTGTTTCAATAAATTGACACTTTCATTAAATCACATAATTTCTTCAATATTTTTGTATGATAGATTTTCGATATATTTTAAAATTTTTGTTTTTCATGGTATACTTACACCTTTTTCGGTCTTTTTATTTCAAAAATTTCAAACTAATTGAAATATGGTTCTATCAGAATGTTTCGTTTAACTTTCAGAAAAGAACAGCATTACAAGATACTGAAATTGAAGACTTGTGTTTTTCACCTTCCGACTCAGAATGTAGTGTACTAGACTGCGATGATAACGATTACGTTCAAGAATGCTTCTACGAATTATGCCACGAGTCTGATGAAGTCGATGGGGATGGACTTCAAGATTCTCAGTAAACAAGTGCTTTGGAAATCAACGACAATACATGTATAGCGTCAACATCGGAGCTTCTCAGAATCTACAGATGGGTGTCGGGTAAAGATAACGACTTTTACGGAATTCCTTCAGCCTATCAAGGCGAAGACAAAGTATTCGTAAATGGATTTGAGCCATATGATTTTTTCAAATATTTTTTCAATGACGATTTGTTGGAGATGATCGAATTTGAGACAAATAGATACGCTTGTCAATGTGACAATGCAACCTTTTCAATTACTATCGCAGACTTAATTGTATATCCTAATGTGAGAACGTATTGGTCCGAAACTCCAACGCAAAGAATGGACCAAATAGCGCATTCTATGAGTCGCAATCGATATGCAGAAATAAAAAGATATATGCATTTTTGCAACAACGAAGAAGAGCATAAAAAGGATACATTCTCGAAAATAAGGCCAATTATAACGGCTCTTCATACAGCATTTCATGAAGCCAGATCCGATGGAGAAATGCAGTCAATAGACGAACAAATGGTTCCGTTCAAGGGAAAGAGTTCTGCAAAACAATATATGGTGGGAAAACCAAAAATGGGGCTTCAAAATATGGTGCAGGGCTAGTCCAAATGGATGTGTTCACTGTTTCGAGATATTTGAAGGAATGTCTAACAACGAGCATTCATGGGATTTCAAGCACCGGTAATAAAATATTTATAGATAACCTTTTTAAAAGTCTTCCGTTAATTAGAGCTTTGCAAGGAAAAAAATCTGTGTGTGATTGGAGCTCTTCGACTAAGCAGAGTTTCTGAAGTTAAACATAAATTACTTCCTAAAAAATAACTGAAAAGAGGTGAAGCAACCTATGGAACATCATCAGACAATATAACAGTATTGCGTTGGCTGGATATCTAATTATGGTGGCGTTGAAACACAAGAGGAAAATACTCGATGGGATAGGAAGAGAGAAAAATATATTAAAGTTGCACGGCCCAGGGTTACACTGGAGTATAACAAATTCATCGGGGGTGTTGACTTAATGGATAGGATGATAAGTCACTACCCACATGGACTTAAAAACAGGAAGTACTACCTTCGAATTATTTTTCATCTGCTCTCAGTGTAACAGGGTACTCGTTCTTTGGGTGCCGGGTGACAGCGATTTCGGCGGAAACAAAAAAGCTGACTAGCTTGCGCATCTTGGTGCGCCTCGGAGGCACCATCCTCCACAATTGGGATCGCACCGGGACACCTTGTCTCTACAATTGTGACTTGGCCCGATTGCCAACACAGTTACACGCCCCTTCGGGTAGAACAACAAAGGAACTGTGGAACAAATCTAACACAGCTGCTAGGACTGAGCAACCCCACCATGAAAATTCTGGTGTCTATTGGGCACTGTTCTCTCAGAGGTCACGTACACTGGTTGGGACTTTTTGATAATCCGATATGTAGAAGATGCGAAGAGGAATCCGAAACGGTGACACACTTTCTTTGTGACTGCCTGGCTCTCTCCGGAAAACCGTATAGATTGCTTGGCACACACCTCGTGGATGAATTGCATGAGGCCGGCAGGGAGAGTTGGGACCCAATTTTATGGTTTATAAGAGCGTCTGGTTGGGACCTATGATAAATGCTCATGACTCTGAAAGGTGAACAATGGGCCTTGTCTATGGTCCCCTACCCTGGGGGGGGGGGGCACTAAACCCCTCTTCACCCCATCCGCCCATCAATCATCTAAACCATAGAGTAAATAAATCCATATAGACCGAAAATATATGGCGGAAACTCTCACACATTTTCCCCCAAGAGCCAAGTCTAACAGCACTGCTTTTTAAAACTATACTCAAACTCAAGAAAAGGTTCCCTGTGCACTGGCGTGGCGTGTATTCTTTGAAAACTTAAAGACGGGAACTACAACAGCAAACAATACTCAAAATTGTTGTTGCGATTTTATAATTTTGAGTGTAGAGAACAGTTGATTACACATTTTTTAATGGCTAACTTTGTGATTGTGTTTCAAGCTTTATTATATTTGCCAAATATTGATAGGCAAATTTACTTTGCCATATTTTTACTACCATATAAATGGAGTAAAATTACTCAATTTATTCTTGTTAAAAATAAGGATATTACAAAAACAGTTACATCTTGCACGTAGGTGGTTATGCGTGCAGGATCAAATGAAAGC
Source organism: Dioctria linearis (assembly GCA_963930735.1). NCBI lineage: Eukaryota > Metazoa > Arthropoda > Insecta > Diptera > Asilidae > Dioctria > Dioctria linearis. Next base: position 129,513,683 of record OZ005740.1, on the reverse strand, counting down.
ATTTAAAAACGATTTTGTTTCATTTAACCCACTATTTCTAATGGACGATTTTTCAATTACATTTCAATACTAGGTGTATACAAATTAGGACATCGCACTTACAGAAAATGCGTTCTAAATAATGAAAATGCTGGTTCCGAAGTGATGGCTGGAAGCCATCAAAATTGTCACAAATTTGAGGATTCAATATTTCAAACGCCTGAATGAAAAAGAAAATACTTGCTAAAAGAAATATAGAACGATTAATCTTTGGAAAAGATAGTATTTAAGTGTGTTATAAGTCCCAAAAATGCTTAGTCGATTAAACGAAAATGATCCATGTATTTGCACTTCGTTTAAACGAATGAGGTTTTTCGGATCTTTTAGTAGTTTAGTTAAAATCAAATCTTCTAAAAAAAGATGAAAACCAAGTTCAAAAGTATAAACTAAAAACTAAAGTTAAAATTAATTCTCAATTACTGATAATGACTTAAAAGTAATTCTTCTAAACTATTTAATGGATTCGAATTTTGGGTCATGATTTTGGATCAAGCACACAAAAGAGCTACACACTGTTCGTCATGAGATTTTGAACCAAATCTTAGGTCACCCGATATTGTCATTAAAAATACTGTAATAATTTGCCGGCAGGGATGGTAATTCTGTAATGATTATGTTTTGGAGTCACTGCTGGTACAGCAACACGTATTGTACGATTGGGTACCGACTCAAAAAAAAATATTACAGAATTACCATTCCTTTTGGCAAATCTTACATTATTTTGAATAAGTAGAGCCAATTTTTTCATTTTATTAGATGTATATCTTTTAGTCTATAATCGTTATACTGTATAGTCATATTATCCCTCTTTACACACTAGCCAACAATAAACGCATCCTACTGTATCTTTAAAATATCATGGCAATACATTCCTGATACCATAATCGCAGATCAGATGTCAGATAATAATAATCAAAGCGGAAATGAACTCAAAATTGATAGAAGGGACAAAAACACATCACGTCATATTGTCGTGACCCAATATTCAATTGGTGCAATTGTGACATCACGACTCGAGCTAGCAGCAAATGCACAAGTAATTAAACGATTTGCAATAACTAAGCATTTTACTTCGCACAGTGAAATGCTTGGCGATTGCGAATTGTTTACTTGTAAACTGTCGCATCCACTGCTGTGTGTAACTGGGCATTGAGTCATGGTTAAGTAATTCACTTCGCATAGTGAAATACTCAGCTGGGCTCACTGTTTGTTTACATACAGTATTGGGGGCTCCCGCTGTCGGCAGTGATTAGCGTAATACTTTGTAATTATGATTGCAAGGTATTGCGCTGCTCACTGAGTCAAAGTCGTTTCCGCCTAATTGAATGGGGGTGAGCACAGTCGATTCGCTAGATCGGTTAGTTCAGTTAGAAGTTGGGTAGTATTAAAGATAGCGGTTCGGTATCTTTTTTAGTCAGTTGTAATTAGAAAGTTAAATGAGAAGTATCAATCACGGGTGATACGCCTCTTAATTTATATCGTCGTTTAAATTAAAGAAATAAAGTTGTCGTACAATTGACTTACACGAGTTTTTACCTAGCTTTGGGACACGACAATTTGGTGCAGCCAGATAAAGAGTAGGTAAGTGTTATTTTTCTTCAGTGAAATAATTTATTTTTCTTTTTTCTTTTCATTTTTATTTTTTTGTGTATTTTATAGGTGTTAGCACAATAGCTTGACTTCTAAGGTTTACCACTGATAGGAAACGGTTGGGGTCAGTAAAGAGAAACAAGTTACTCTGATTTTAACACAATTCCGAATTATTTCTTGTTATTATTGTCACGGTCATCGATCGACTGACCTACAATTCGAAATTCTGTGGTGCAAGTTAGAATAACGGGTAGATGAGCAGATGGCTCCAATATACAATTTAATTCCTTTAAATACAACAACGTTATTCAATTGGAAATATAGACTATAGAAATACATGTGTATATATATATAATTGAAATTAAACTAGCAAGATTCTACTGTATGCGCGAGTAAATAAATGAAATATAAGTACATCTGTTAAATGATTTGTGATGATGATATTTTTACGACCGTGCTCGAACATCCCGGCCATCTTGAAGTATTGACCAATCTTCAACTAATACAGAGGTAACGGCGCGATTTTGTTGACCACTCGACGAATAATTCCCTTCTTAGTTTTAATATCTACGACCCGAATACGACCATCAGGACCTAGAAGGGTTCTTTCAATTCTTCCTAAAAGCCAGTACTGCGGGGGAAGTTGATCCTCTGCTACCAGTACCAACATATTCTGCTTAATGTCCGGAGAGGAGGTTGTCCATTTATACTTTTGTTGGAGTTGGGGAACATATTCACGTGACCATCGCTTCCAAAAGTGCTGCTGAATCGAACTTAGCAACTGCCAGCGATTGAGTAATGATAACTTCCTTTCAGCAACGTCTGGTTCTGGTATAGATTTTAAGGGACCGTTTACTAAAAAATGACCCGGTGTGAGTGCCGAATCATCATTTGGGTCAGATGACATAGGTGAAATAGGAGGAGAGTTAAGCATCGCCTCTATTTGGACCGCTACTATGCCCAGCTCTTCAAATGTTAGTGCCGCGGATCCTATTGTTCTTACCAAGTGATATTTGGCAGACTTCACCGCCGCCTCCCATAATCCGCCGAAAGTTTAAAGTCAATTCCTATCTCGGAACAAATTTCTGTGATCTGCTTGCGATGCTGTTCAGTATAAAACTTCTTTCGGAATTCTGCCATCCTTGTCTTAGCGCCCACAAAATTAGTTGCATTATCACATGAGAGCGTTGAGCAAATGCCACGACGACCGACGAATCTCTTCAGCGCTGCTACAAAGGCATCTGAGGAAAAATCGGAGACTACTTCTAAATGCGTGGCCTTCGAAGCAAAGCATATAAATACGGCAATATACGATTTATGTTTTTTGTTTCCTCTCAGTTTGACTGTTGTCCAAAGAGGTCCGCAAAACTCCACCCCAACTCAATCATGACGCACGAGTTGATTGTAAACGATTCGCTGGTAATTGGCCCATAATTTGTTGATGGATTTTTGGCCGATAATGAAAACAATGTATACATCTTCGAACAACCCAATTTGCTAGCGACTTAGCATTGACAACCCAGAGCTTCTGTCGCAATAGGGCGACCAGGGTTTGACTCGCTGCGTGCAATGACTTTTGGTGAAGATGTGTTGCATATGAGAAAACAAACGCATTATCCTTTGGTAGCAGGATAGGATGTTTGACACTATATGGCATGCTTCCATTTTGTAGGCGTCCACCTTCTCTAAGGAGGTTTGGTGTGTTGTTATCAAGGAACGGTGATAAACTCTTGATAAAACTCTTTTGGCTAATCTGCTCAGTCTTCTGCAACGAGTTAATTTCAACTGCGAAGGCACGTCGCTGAATTACAAACACACTTGGTAATACCGCTTCTTCCACTGCTATCCAAATTTGACGATACATTTTTGGAATGTCTGCTACGAGGGCATATTTATGGGAACGAAATCTAAGTATGATGGAAAACAGATCACTTTGTACTGTAGGCCCACACATCAGCAAATCATTAAGCGAAATATTTGAAGTGGTTTTGCATGACGCATCAAAAACGGCGGGAAGTTTTGTACTGGAACTTTCTGGACGAAGTATTGCATGATGTGGTATGAAACATCGTATGGAGCTGTTATCAAGAGGACTGGCTTGCATATGCCCTAGAGCTTCATATTACCGCATAAATTGTATGTATTGGGTTTTCAAATCCGAGTCCCGGTTTAGCTTGTGTTCGAGGGCTAACATTCTCCGCTTTGCTATTTCAAATGAGCCTCCTAATAGTGACGCGTCTGCCTTAAATGGCAATTTCAGAATAAATCGGCCATCCTTCGTACGCGAGACAGTTTTGCAAAAATGTTTCTCGCACTCCTTCTGTTCTTGCGTCCAATCTAACTGCTTATTTTCAATGTTCTCAATCTTCCAAAATTGTTCTACTAATGATGAAAGATTTTCCTCTACTACCGATGAAGGTCCGCTTGCTGTCAAGCTGCACTCGGCTCCTGGTTGCACTCTATAGCGTCCACCAACCACCCAACCAAAGTCTGTATTTTGCAGGATAGGATGATCTACAGAGCTCCTTAATTTGCCTTCAATGAGAGCGCCCAACGTAATTTCGGCCCCCAAAAGCAAATCAATTTTCTTCGGAACATTAAATTGGGGGTCAGCCAAACAAATGTGATTGAGACAGGTCCAGTCGTCTACGTTAACTCTTATTTCTGGCTGCGAACCAGTTATACGTGGCAGGACCCAGGCCGCCAACTCTACTTCGACGTGGTTAAATCGTGACTTAATCATCGTGTTTGTTTTAAACTGCGCCATTGAGCTTATTTCAGCAATACCACTGATAGTCCTTTCTGCGCGATAACCTTTCAGTTGTAATTTTTGAAGTAAATCTTCCGTTATAAAGTTTAAAGTAGAGCCGGAATCTAACACTGCCCTAGCGAGAACAAACTCTCCAAATTTGTTTTTATTTGGACTATAGCAGTTGCTAAAATAACTTGATCCGAATATTCATTAGAGGTTGAGTTATGTAGAGATGTTTGGAACAAGGTTGTTATGCTATCATACGTTTCCCCATTCGTAGGAGTAGAAGCTGTCAACAAACTGGATTGCTGTCCATTCACCCCTGTTCCAGTATAACGATGCAAGAGAGAATGATGAGGTTCCCCGCACACCTTGCAACGAGGCGACGTGCAAGCTTCGATAAAATGTCCTTTGTTTAAACAATCCAAACAAAGCTCTAATTTCTTTGCCTCACGATATCTTTCGGCCACATTCAGTTTTTGAAACTTCCAGCATTTGCTGAGAAGGTGGTTATTTCGCTGACAAAAAATGCAATTTGATTTGGGAACCACTAAACTGGTCGATGAGCGATGAGATACCTTTCCCGCCGTTCTTGCTGATACAGAAGGATGTGCACCCGATGATAAACATGATCTGGACTCAAGCTGCTGGCAACGCTTATTCAAAAAGTTTGCGCATTCTTCCCAAGTGGGTACCCTTTCGAAGTTAAGAGACTCCTCCCATTTAGTATAAGAATCAGAATCGAGTTTAACTTTAACGATGTGTAGCACCATGGTATTTAAAATATCCTCTGCAGTGCCCAAGGATTTAAGTGTCTTTAGATGAACATTAACCCTATCAGTCAATGTTCTCAGCTGTGCCGCTTGGCCTTTTGTTGCCAATGGGACCTCAAATAAGTGCCTTACATGTGGCTGAAAAATAATACACTTGTTGTCATAACGAGACGCTAACATCTCTAACGCCTGACTGTAATTAACTAACCCTTCTATCAACTGTAAAGCCTGCCCTTCTAAACATGTGAGTAAATGCTGAAATTTCTGAACAGTACTAAGTTCCTGGCAACTGTTGACTTAAGTCTTAAATGAATTAATAAAACTCATGTACTCCGTATATTCGCCCTTAAATCGAGGAAGTCTTAATTTTGGTAACTGCGCACTATTGGCTGTTGATACAACTACGCTGTTGTTTATTGTATCTGTAAACGATTAATTCCCTTGTGTTGAATTGACACCCAATTTGCGCATCAACGTCAGAATTTTTGCCTTGGTAGAACAATAATGATTTTCTATTTCATCTCGTTGTGAGCCCTGATCAGGATCTTCCATCTCTATGTTATCTTGCAATATTAATATTTGTTGGAAATAGCGCTCCAAAAGACCCAAACGACACTCTAGCTCTTCTGCCGTAATTGTTTTCTCATTTTGCTCAACAAAGTTTCTAATGCGAGTTATATAGCCCTTTGCCGCAGCTCGACGAGTTTTTAAATTCGATATGTCGGCCTCTTTCCCCATGATAACAATGCAGTTGAATTAAGAACAATCGAGTATAAAAGTGTAATTGTACTTACAGTGAACGGTCGCAATAGAATATCCGATGGTTAAATAATATTTGTGTTATTCTCAATTCGCTTTTATCTTACCAACAAACCTTTAAAACCACACTCAGCTGCCAAATGCAGAGTAGCAACCACAACCGTAATGTGTATAACTAATAACAGTTATATATGAATTATTTCCACTGATTACACGCACAATAACGTTAATTGTCACTACCACTCTTTTACGAATTCGGTACCGGCGACACACTTTTAACAGTCACCCGAAATTTTTCTACAATTTCACTTCGTTTAGGTAATTTCGATAAGCGATCTCAACTTGCGCAACCGATATTGCACCTGCCTGCACTAATTGTACTGCGATGAGCTTTATATGCACACCCAATCACTTTGTTTAAGATTCCGATTAAGTTTTCTTCCTACTAAGAAAAATATAGCGTGATCTAGAGTCTCGCAAACGATATTGCACCTGTGGCTAATATACTCCGATAAGGTTAATACGCGCACACGATCACGTCAGGGTCACCAAAAAATGTTAGCACAATAGCTTGACTTCTAAGGTTTACCACTGATAGGAAATGGTTGGGGTCAGTAAAGAGAAACAAGTTACTCTGATTTTAACACAATTCCGATTTATTTCTTGTTATTCTTATCACGGTCATCGATCGACTGACCTACAATTCTAAATTCTGTGGTGCAAGTTAGAATAACGGGTAGATGAGCAGATGGCTCCAATATACAATTTAATTCCTTTAAATACAACAACGTTATTCAATTGGAAATATAGACTATAGAAATACATGTGTATATATATATAATTGAAATTAAACTAGCAAGATTCTACTGTATGCGCGAGTAAATAAATGAAATATAAGTACATCTGTTAAATGATTTGTGATGATGATATTTTTACGACCGTGCTCGAACAATAGGAGTAAAGCTTTTTTTTAGCTGCTCCATTTTTTTTAAGTGTGGGAGTAACGCTTTTTTAGCCGCTCCATTTTTTTAAAGTGTGGGAGTAACGCTTTTTTAGCCGCTCCGTTTTTTTTTTAGGTGGGGGAGTAACGCATTTTTAGCGGCTCCGTTCTGCTGTATTCTTGTGGGAGTTAACCTTTTTTTTTTTAGCTGCTCCAGTCTTAGGCTAATTTTCTTTACAGGTTAAAGTATGGCAGAAAAGTAAAGAAAAAGGGTATAAATTGTGGTGATTGTTGTTACGTGAGATTGTGTTTGGTTAGGTTGTCCTAGTTTAATGAAATGTATAGTGTGAGAGTGTAGTATGCAAAAGGAGTAGCTTTAGTAGTTTAGTAGATTAAGTAGGTAAACTCTAATTTTCCGGAATGTACGGCGTATTAAGGGTTATAATTTTGGTCATTGGGAAGTTGTCAAATGCTAGGTAAAAAATTTAAGGTATTCGCGGGTATTCGGCCTTTAAACTTGGAAGTAGGTTCGGAAATATTAGGAAAGAGCATTATTGAAACACCGTCGAAAAGTTCAAGCTTTTGTGTTTAGAGTTTTTAAACAATCAGTTCAGCCTTTAACAAGGTGTACGTTAATTAAATTGGTGCAAAGCCTCATTTGGCTTCGCCATTTATTTAACAATAAGTCTTACGTTAATTAAATTGGTGCAAAGCCTCATTTGGCTTCGCCATTTATTTAACAACAAAGCTTCGCCTATTCCTCAGTCTTCAACAAGGTGTACGTTAATTAAATTGGTGCAAAGCCTCATTTGGCTTCGCCATTTATTTAACAATAAGTTTTACGTTAATTAAATTGGTGCAAAGCCTCATTTGGCTTCGCCATTTATTTAACAACAAAGATTCGCCTATTCCTCAGTCTTCAACAAGGTGTACGTTAAATAAATTGGTGCAAAGCCTCATTTGGCTTCGCCATTTATTTAACAACAGGTTGTACGTTAATTAAATTGGTGCAAAGCCTCATTTGGCTTCGCCATTTATTTAACAACAAAGCTTCGCCTATTATAGCGGAAATTACACTCCGCTGCTCCGAAAAGGAGGTACTCGTAAGAGCACCACAAAACCACAACAAAGCAGAAGTGTTGGAGAGTTAAGGGTAAATTAGATAATGACTATAGATGTCAGTGGGAAGAAGTAACGTGCTAACGAGGGAAGAATTGTTACGAGTTAAGGATCAGGAAAAGGAATTGGAAACCAGATCGCAGGAATTGAAGGAGTGCCAGCTGATATTACAACATTACGAACAGGATTGGCGGTATCTAGAAGAGCATCTAACGGATGAATTAAAGAAACGATTGCCGAGTGAAGACGTAAATAAGTTTCTGGAGGAAATAAATGAGGCTACAGTGAAAAGCACAAAGGGAGAAACCTTAGATTTGATGATAACGTCTACCTTTGAAGTAATTGGTAGAATTGAGAAAGAAACTGATCAAGCGTTGAATGAAAGCAAACAGGAAAACAGGGCTTTAAAAGGAACTACAAAGTCTTTAGAAAGGCAATTGGAGGAGGCAGAAAAAACCGCCACTGAACTAGAGCAAGAATTAGGAGTCGCACCATTATCACAAGAAGAGGGTCTAGTTCGAGGGATTTTTAAGAAGTGGTCACCAAAGAAATTAGAATTCCACGAACGGCAGCGAGAAGAAAGAGCGAGTACTTCAGGGCAAGAAGAAATTTTGAAAGCTAAACAGCAGACCTTAGCAAACACGAGTGAAGACCAAGTTTCGAAAGAAAAAACTCACAGAAACCAGCAAGGAAAACCATGGCCGATGCTTATGATAAAGTCATGGTCTTGGTGTCCAGATACATACCCACGTTTTCTGGAGAAAGAACGCCAAAACTGTCGAAGGAAGTTCACCGTTTCCTGAGCTGCTGCAAAGATCTTTACGATAGTTTAAAGGCCGAGGAACAGCCCATCTTCATGAAATGTGTAAGATATCGGTTGTTAGACGACGCATATTATCTAGTAAGCTCGGAGGAGCCGAAGGTTTTTGAGGCATTGCAGCAGACAATTCAAACTGCCTATATGCCAAAAAAATCGTACTGTGAGCTCCGAGCTGAAATGATAGCATGCGTTCAAAGGCCCGGTGACGACATAAAAGACTATGCGGATAGACTTAAGGAGCTACTGTGTCAAATCAAGGCGGCAGTTTCGGCTAAGTATCCAGGCAAAGACGGGGGATTGACAGCGGAACTTGAGGCAGACGCGGTGGCAACGTTCAAGGCAGGTGTTATGCAGCAGACTACTCAGCTTTATTTCACGGGACGCAAATTTCGATCTCTGGATGAAGCACGTGAGGAGGCAGACTACTTCGAGGTGGATGCTAGGAGACTTAAAATTAAGGAACCAGGGCTGCGGAATTATACGAAGGAAGACAACAGAGGAATGGCAGCAGGCAGCTGGGGTGCTGGTAGGTACAGCAAGGAGGAACCTAAAAGGACGGGACCGCAATTGAGGCCAGCATCGGGAATGCATAGGGGTTCCCCTAGTCAAACAAAGCAACCAAGACCTATTCAGTGCTTTCAGTGCGGACAATGGGGACATTTTGCTAGGGAATGCAGAGAAGGGAAACAGACGCCCTACTGCAAAAATGCCGAATATATGGACATGACGCAACTGGATGCAAAAGGCAACAAGTCAGGTTTGCTGATGCACTACCTAGCAGTTCAGTAGAGGTGCAATCGGAAGCAAAAGTTATATTCTGCCAATTTTGTTGAACATCTGACCACTACACCGCAAATTGTTTAAAAAAATTTCTAGCAGAGAATAATATTCAGCAAGAGGGAAACGGGATGTGGCAGCTCGGGAACAATCCCGCAGCTGCCTTCCACTAAACAAATTAGGAACCAGATACTCGGGTAAAGACATAGACATGGAATTGGAGCTAGTTAATAATTGCATCATCACAATAGAAGCCGACATTGGACTAGAAGATAAGCTTACATTATTGGTGGATACGGGATCAACCTGCAATTTAGTTAAGGTAAATAAAATAAGGATGGATACACTGATACAAAAACATAAATGTATCACGATTGGAGGGCAACCTGCAAGGCGCATCTTCACGTAGGTAGGGGTAAGCAAGAATGCGAGTTCCAGGTAATACACAACACAGATTCAATACCGGTTGACGGAATATTGGGAATGGAATTCCTCAAGTATAAAGCTGTTATCGATTGTATTAATAGAAAATTGTCAATACAGCACAGACAAGTGTACAAGGAAGCACCTCCAATTTTCAGGAACATATAACCTTGCAGGGTTATAATGTAGAAGGGAAACGTCTCTCCAGTAGGGAAGCAGTTCGGACAGTTTCAGCGGAAGTTCTAAGCGAGCGAATGAGTAATAGAATTGAAAACCTGAGAGAGGTTATATATAAAGCTCGAGCTGCCTCTGAGAGTATAACCAAGAATTTTAGAGTCGAAAAAGAGGCAAATACTCAACAGGGTATCGAGGATAAAGCACGTGGAAGCCCGAAAAGAGGAAATACTTCGGCGTCGGCTCTTTGCACAGAGGCGAAGCAGGAAAATCCTCTCTATACAAAGGAGATTTTGGTAAGGTTGCCAGAAGGAATGTGGGGGCAAAAGCAAATTCGGGAAGTAGTTGTTGAAGGGAATGGGTCAGGTTATCCTCGCACGAAAATCGAGCCAGTTATTTCCGAAACTGCAGCCTTTGCGGAGGCGCGAATATGCGAAAACGCTTCAATTCCTAAACAGGGCAATATAACCAAACCTCTCCTTAACTCGAGGAATGGCAGGGAGTCCATAGTACAGCTGGAACCAAGAACGGAGCAATTGGTAAGAATCTGTGTCGAGAGCGAAGACGAGCTGGTGTGCAGGGCGGAAGAGATTATCCCAGGTGTGTACTGTGGTAACACGATAATCAGGCCGGAGAATGGACAGGCGTTTGTGGGTATTGTCAACGCTAGAACTGAGCCGGTTTAGATTGCGAAATTTCAACCCAAGCTTGAGAGGTTGAACAGGTATTCAGTGCAGCCATTGAGAGATAAGATAAAGGCGGTAAGTCGTTCTCAGCAAAGACTCGAATTACTGAAACAAACACTAGTACTGTCGGAAGATTTAAATTGCGAAGAAAGAGAAGTGGTATCGGAAATTTGTAGTGAGTATAATGACATTTTTTACTTGCCAGGCGACAAGTTAACATATACTCCAACTAGGACTTTTAAGCTTCCATTACTGTCGAATACAGGGTCCATAAACAGGAAACAATATCGTCTGCCGGAGGCTCACCGAGAAGAATGTCAGAAGCAACTAGAAAAGCTCCTAGAAGATGACATTATAGAGCATAGTGACAGCCCTTTTAATTTTCCGGTACTATTAATACGAAAGAAGGGCAAGGATGAAGCAGGAAATCGGAAGTATAGGTTATGGGTAGATTTTCGGCAGTTAAATAAAGTCTGCGTCCCCTTTTCGTATCCTCTGCCACGGATTGAGGATATCTTAGATCAATTAGGTCACTCTAGATATTTCTCTACCTTAGATTTAGCTAATGGTTATCACCAAGTGTTAATCGACCCAGCGGACAGGGAAAAGACGGCTTTTAGCACGAACTTCAGCCATTTCCAATATAAACGATTACCCTTTGGATTGAAAACCGCACCTCCATTTTTTCAGTCTCTACCAAATGGCATATTAACAGGGCTTCAAGGTATCAAATGCTTTGTATACCTAGATGATGTGGTAATATTCGCAAAGAATCTGGGCGAGCATAACAGAAAGCTGAGGGAGGTATTTCAGCGTTTTAGAGAAAATAATTTATAACTACAACCCGCGAAGTGCCAGTTTTTGCAGAAGAAGGTAGTATACTTAGGGCATGTATGTTCAGAGAACGGAGTAACTCCTGACCAACGCTTAGTGGAGGCAGTCCAGAGCTATTCTCGACCTAAAACGGTTCGGCAGGTGCAATCGTTTCTGGGCCTTGCGAATTACTACCGTAAATTCATTCCTAATTTTTCTAGAATATTGGCTCCAATTAACAACCTTTTGAGAAAAAAGTTGAAATTCAATTGGGGACCAGCATGTGAGGACTCTTTTAGAACCATTAAAGAGTCGCTCACTTCCTCTCCCGTGCTAGGTTATCCAGACTTCAATAAGGAATTCACGCTTATCACAGATGCTAGCGGAGAATCATTAGGTGCCGTATTAGAACAGGATGGAAGGCCTATTAGTTATGCCAGCCGCAAGCTTAATCCCGCTGAGGGAAATTACTCCACCACGGAACGGGAAATGCTTGCTATTGTTTGGGCGGTACGAAATTACAAACGTTACCTTCTGAGCAGGCATTTTAAAATTAAAACAGATCATCTGCCGCTCCGAGGGATTTTTAAGGTAAGGGATACCACGTCACGCATGGTACGATTCCATCAGAAATTGTCTGAGTACGATTTCGAGATTATCTACCAGAAGGGAAAGGAGAACGGTATTGCGGATGCCCTGAGCCCTACCCCAGCCAGTAGAAGGCACCAGTAAAGAGAAAGAATTTCGCTGTCTTGCGGTTACACGAGCACAAGCCAAGAAGCAGCAGGCAGAGGCTGAAGAGGAAAAAAACCCAGATCTCGAGAGTGAATGGGAAGATATTGAGGAGGCCAAGAGAATGGTTGGAAGAGCTCTAGACAGTCCAACACCCCAACATGTGACCGACCCGGAGGATATTCAGGTAATATTGAAGGATTATCATGATTCCCGATTTGGAGGACATTTCGGTGGAAACAAAACATTAAACAGGGTGAAACGCTTCTATCGCTGGAAAGGAATTAAGAATGATATAGCGAAATATATTCGCAAATGTAGGCAATGTCAAAAAAATAAGCATTCTAGAGCCATTAAAATGCCATTGGTCATAACAGAAGTGTCAGAAAAGCCGTTCGATAAGGTATACGTTGACCTCGTGGGGCCATTACCTACAAGCCATAATGGCAACAAATATGTACTGTCTATGATGGATGACCTGACGCGATTTGTGGATTTCGTGGCGGTACCCGATCAGGAGGCCAACACGGAAGCCCGACCACTATTTGACCAAATACTGAGCCGATATACGATTCCCAAGCAAGTGACTGACCAAGGGAGTAACTTTACGGGTGAAGTCATGAAATCCTTATGCAAATTGTTAAAGATCAAGAAATTGCAGACTACCGCCTACCACCCGCAGTCAAACGCAGTAGAGCGACAACATTCAACCTTGGCTAACTATCTAAGGAGTTTTGTGGATGCAGAGCCCAGGAACCGGGACGAATTTCTAAGAACTGCGGCACACGCGTACAACAACACCGTACATACGGGCACTAAGCTTACGCCCATGGAGACTCTGTTTGGGTTTGTGTCAGAAATTCCAAGCAATTTGATGCGTAAACCAGAACCACTTTATAACGCCGATAGATATCATTCTGTGCTGCGATTCAAGTTACAGAAGTCTTTTGAATTAGCACGGAATAATTTACGGCAAAATAAGGAGAAGGCGAAAAAGTACTACCATAATTCGTCTAGAGGTCAACTTTTTCATGTGGGAGATAAGGTTCTGGTTAGGGACTTAGCTAGGGTGGGGAAATTGTCAGCTATTTTCAAGGGACCCTACGAAGTCATATACATGCACAACCCTGAAAACCTAACAATACTCCAAGGCCGGAAGTTGAAGCGAATTCATGTTAATAGGCTGAAGAAGTTTGAACAATGATTAATTCACAGTTCAGACGTGAAGTTACATAGATACTGATTTTTTCGAATTTCCCAATGACCAACTTCGAGCGTAAAATTCTTTGCAAACTGTTCAGACCTTACATTTTCCTGCCAAGTCGAGGTACTAATCGTTTTTGCATTTCAGAAAAAATATTAAAACCAGAAGAAGGACGCAGAAACCGCGAACCGAGGAAGAGGCTTACTGGAAAGAAAGAAAGAAGGAAGGAAAGATAAACTTTTCATGTCTGTGGAAAGGGTAAGATAAATAGGTAAAAAAAAACGGGGGAAGCATTAAAAGAAAGATAGAAGGAAAATAATAAAGAGTATAGGTAAAAAAAAGAGGAAGTATTAACAAAAATATAGAAGGAAGATAATAAAGAGTATAGGTTAAAAAGAAGAACAAAAATATAAATAGGTAAATAAATAACAGAGAAGCAAGTTTTTTTTTTAAATCTAATATAAGTATAGGAAGACTGCCCGTTTAAAATAGGTTAGTTAAGTATACGGAAGTGCAACAGAATGAAGGCGATCGCGATAGTGTTGGTAGTGCTGGTAGTAGGATCGGCGATAGGCGTAGAACAGAGCCGCTATAGTATGAAGGAGATAGCAGAGTCGGGAGTTCTTTTCGAATATCTGGGAAAGACACATTTCTACACCCGACATTGGACTATCCTGTCCACGTTGCAGTAGCCGGATATATCAGAGGATTTGAAGTTCGCCGTCAATTGCAGCAGCCTGGTGGGAGGACTTTGTACCGAAATTATACATACTGGAGTAAAAGCAAGATGTACGGTAGCAGTAAGGGAAACTGACGGTTGGGTCAGTCAAATTAAGCAGCAGGAGGAGGAAATATTACATCACACCCATGCTGGAGCTTCTTCAAGAAGAAAACGATCCTTTTTCGATGGAGTAGGTGCTGTATCGAAAACACCTTTTGGAACGATGGATCATGAGGATTCCAAAAAAATCTACGCTGCACTCGATGATCTCAATGAGAAAAAGAATCGTACTTTCAGCTTTCTAGAAGACCAGATTACCCTTGTGAAGTCAACGTTCGAACTGTTTAACTCATCACGCGTAAGGGCAGAGTCGGAGCGAGAGCAAATTCGGACCCGGATCTCTGGGCTTATCACCGCGCAAAGAACCACTGATGGAGAGCTAGCAGTATTGCAGCGCAGAGTTGAATTAAATGAGGTTCTGACACTACTGACCCTCCAGCTACGCGAGATAAGCGACACGTTGAAGACCATTTCGAGCATTATGGTTTCGCTGAGCGTCGGGAAGTTACACCCTCTAATAGTCCACGCTCGGGAATTGACAGAGATTATGAGGAATGCCACGAAAGAACTGGACTTACGCGAGGAGTTTCAGGATTTCCAGTTATTAGTTCAGATTGCTAAAGTGAAGGCCATCTTGACTAACTAACGCATTCTGGTAAGAGTAGACATTCCCCAACCACAGAGAACTTCGTTCGACACCCACAAAATCTACACCATCCCCGCAGAAGTAGATGAAGCCGGCTACCATATGTTCGACTTAGACGCGGAATTTATTTCAGCCAACAACCACGAGAGGCAATATGTCTTACTAGATGATCACCAGTACCAGAGGTGTCAGCAGCTGATCACCGTGACGGCTCATACCCATTTACTGTGCCCACAGTTGAGCCCAATAATTACGGCCATTGGCGATAACTGCGTGTTAAACCTGTTTCGCAGATTCAATGTCAAGACTAAGGCTTGTAAGGAGAAAGTCATTCCGAAATGGAGCTCTCTAACGCGAATGATGACCAGAAATCACTGGCTGTTTGTGATGGCCGGAAAAACAAAGCTGGAGGTCAACTGCCGTAATTCACCGACCAAAATAGGAGAGCTCTCATCGATAGGAGTATTGGACATAAAGGAACGCTGTCATCTGCAGATTGGAGATCTACTTATAACCTCTGAAGACGACGCTCACAGAAATGTAACTCTCTTTCAGCCCGCACCTTCACAACTACCTAAATGGGAAAACATAGTGACACCAACAGGTCCAAGGAATTCCGAACCTCCAAAGGGACAAACAGGAGAACTAAAACTTCTAGCAGCAGGTAATTTCAATCAAGCCTGGAAAGATCATGCTGAGAAGATAGCCAAGGTTCAGAGCGCCATCAGGGCTGAAGAAGTTCACCGGCAGCAGAATCATCCGCACCATATCTATTTAGCAGCCACGTCTTTGACCGGGCTGATAAGCATCGTCAACTTGACTCTAGTAGCAGTAATGATGTTCCATGTAAGACGCTGGAAACGTCAGCAAGGACGAGTAAGTACTGGCAGAGTATCAATACTACCTACTATCCAGACATCCATTAAACATCCCAGACCAACCTCAACGGAGCTGAACAAAGAAGGGACTGACAGTATAGAGTAAGTCATCCCAACAGCAGCAAACTTGCCAACTGGAAGCTTGCCGACCGTCGTGGGAAAACATCTCGTCCGGTTAGAGTAGCTATAATGTATTTTAATCCACTCGATTTAATTGGTAATTTTACTGGTTACGTTGTAAAAATTGTAATTATGTCAGAAAAGAATTTTGTTATAGCAGTATTTTTGTATTCTGGTTACTGTAATTTAGTGTAAAAAGAACGGTATTTTTGATAATTGATAATATTATGCATGTAAATTAATAATCATCTTTGTTAATAATAAAAATTTTAAGTTTAGAAAGAAATATGTAATAGAAATAATTAACTTATTAGGATAGGAAATATGTAAAAAAAAAGCAGAGTCAAGTTAGATAATTTGAAACACAAATTGTAAGAAATGAAATGTAAAAAATTTAAAGATGAGATGCAAATAGAAATATTAAATATGAAAAAAAGAGAAATGAAATATGATAATAAAATAAAAATAGAAATGAATGAAAGAAAAGGCAAATAAGAAAAATTAGATAGCAAACATTGTAAAGAAACAAATACTATAAAGTAATTAATTAAAAAATGATTTGTTAGTAATAAAAAAAAAATAAGAAAAAAAAAGAATAGAACAGAAATTGTAAGTATACTGAACCATAGCTATAAAAATTGTGTAGATCATAGTGAATATTGTCTCTTAGTTTTGGTATAAATTAGTTAAGTTAGATATTGTAATCTAACTGAGCACCCCGATCTGATTCCTCTTGGGAATCAGTTTTTCTCAGGGGGGAGGAATGTCGTGACCCAATATTCAATTGGTGCAATTGTGACATCACGACTCGAGCTAGCAGCAAATGCACAAGTAATTAAACGATTTGCAATAACTAAGCATTTTACTTCGCACAGTGAAATGCTTGGGGCTTGCGAATTGTTTACTTGTAAACTGTCGCATCCACTGCTGTGTGTAACTGGGCATTGAGTCATGGTTAAGTAATTCACTTCGCATAGTGAAATACTCAGCTGGGCTCACTGTTTGTTTACATACAGTATTGGGGGCTCCCGCTGTCGGCAGTGATTAGCGTAATACTTTGTAATTATGATTGCAAGGTATTGCGCTACTCACTGGGTCAAAGTCGCTTCCGCCTAATTGAATGGAGGTGAGCACGGTCGATTCGCTAGATCGGTTAGTTCAGTTAGAAGTTGGGTATTATTAAAGATAGCGGTTCGGTATCTTTTTTAGTCAGTTGTAATTAGAAAGTTAAATGAGAAGTATCAATCACGGGTGATACGCCTCTTAATTTATATCGTCGTTTAAATTAAAGAAATAAGGATGTCGTACAATTGACTTACGCGAGTTTTTATCTAGCTTTGGGACACGACAATATTAATGATATCACATTATCTGCTGTATGGCTCCAGATGTTCAAACATGATCTGAATATGCAAATTCAGTTGATTATTATTGCCTGAAATTGCCAAATTTATAAAAATTGAAAATTATGATCAGTCCATTAAATTTGTTTGTAAAAACACTTCTCTTCTCAGAATTTTTAAAAACACGAATACGGTAGTACTACTTTCTAACTATGTAGTAACTTACTATACAACCATGTATACGCCATGTATTTTGTTTGAATTTATTCAGTGCTTGACACAAGTAAGGAGCGGAAAGAAAATCGATATAACGTTATACTTGAAATATTTTTTCAGTTAAAATTAATTTAAAAAGCTTCTTATAGGTTTTTACATAACCACCACAAAAAGGAAAAGAAAATTTTTCCTTAAAAAAAAAATGGCAGAATTTTTCCGACATCCATTTACAGCCACAAAATTATTCGGAAAGGCTGGACTATACTGGTGCCAATACATTTTGAAAATAAAAAATTAATAACAGGCAAGAAACAACCGGAAAATTTAGTTAAGATTATAATTAAGAGAAAAAACAAAAATTAAACACAAGATAAGGTGAAATTGTGGAATGGGGCGGGCGGCGGGGTGTGTTAGGGGTGAAGGTGTTTTCTTGCGATTTTCGGCAAAATGTGACTTCCTAGCGGCAAAGGTTTTTCGCGATATAATATCTAATACTTTCATATAAGGCATTATTCAACATAACCTCCAATTTTTCGATAATCTGGCGGAAAACCCATTTATTAGTTTTTTAATTTTCTTTCTCGTAAAAATAATTCAAATTACATGAAATTTTGGGTAAGTACTCGTATACCTTCTTTGCATTGAATAAGCAAATTTTTTTTAATGTGGGAACCATGTAGTTACCGATATACAGCGTGTCACACGTAACGCGATCCCTGGGCATTTTTCTCGTAAAAATGTGCGGAGATATCAATTAGTGTAGCTATGACAGTTCTGGGACACTTTTTCCATACAAAAAGTATCCGGAAAATTCCAATTACTTTGGTGGCTCCGGACCGGGGTCTCGACCACTAGGGGATTCTAGTGGTGTACGTCACAGGGCTTGCCTGGGGGAATTCCTTTCCTACCGTCTGGCTGACCAGGGGATGACGTCATCTGGTTGGCTGATCCCGTCAGTTGATCAAGCTCTGTCATAGCTGATTTTTAATAAAATAATGCCGGCTTTTGCTGTAATCGGACCGAGAACGCTTGGTTTTGTAAAAATCCGAGGCGCTCTACAATCAGGCCATGGAGGTGTTTTGTGGATGTTCTTTAAACTTGCTATATATACGCTTAGAGTTGTGTGGCAGAGATATCAGGACACTTTTGCGAGGATGCACACATACACACATACACACTATACGTCATACCAAAAGGTTTTCTACCGGGCGATATTCCATATTGCACCGTTATTAAATTAGCAACAACAACAAGTAACTTAGGTAGGTATGTTGGCCTAAATAAGAAATGGCCTAGTTTTTGACCTTCAGGTGCAATGCTTCTAATTTGATTCATTTAATAAACAATTCGTACAGCCGAATAATGTAAACAAAATCGCAGTCGAATAATGTAAACAAAATTCACACAGACCCGAGTAAAGTAAACAAATTGAACGATTCCCAATTTCTTTAGCTGGAAAACAAACAACAACTGATAAGTTGTGAAAATTTCTTTTGCTGATAAACAAGTGAAAAAGCTAGAATTGGTCTACGACCAATTCTTATGTTACCCTAGATGAATGCCCGTATGAAATTTCGTATGGTCACACATTTGAGCAGTTTCGATTTTTTGCATTGGTTTCTAGCATATATTTCTAGAACGGCTCGTCGGACAGAAAAAATTCTCATAACCAATTTTATAGGATTTTTTATTCTGAAGAAGCTCTTAGTACAATAAAAATGTCTAGGACTGATAGTTTTCAAAGTATATGTAAAAAACAAAAAGCGTTATATGGCATCACCAAGAAGGGGTTGCCCGATTTAGTCCATTTTTGAAATTTTATTTGCTATTACTATGAAAACACAATATACCGCATTTCAGCTTTCTATGTCGACGTGTTCTGAGGTAGTGTCCAACTATATAGAGGAAAACGACATTTTTGTATGGCAACCCCACGAAGGAGTTGCCCGATTTGTCTCATTTTCGAACTTAATTTTACTTTTTTTTTTAATGTCCGTGTATAAAATTTCAACTTTCTAAGTAAACGTGTTCTCGAGTTATCGTGCGCACGGGCGGACGGACGGACGGACAGACGGACATGCAAAAATCAAAATAACTTTTAATTTTATGCGAGAGTGTCCAATCCATTTTGCTCTACCATCATTATTTCTGTGCGTTACAAACGGAATGGCAAACTTAGTATACCCTATAGATTTCATCTAGGGTATAAAAATCAACAACAACTATAACGTAAGTTGTGGTCTGTATGTATCTTTTATAAACAAGAGTGATCATGATATTCCATATCTAAAAAGAGATCACGGCTGCTTGGGATGGTAAGAATGGAAATTAAAGCCTAGAAAATTTTCGGTGTAGGGGTGTGCGTGTACTGAAAAGTCTTATCAGAAATCCTCTACGGGCTATGCTTTTCGTGATATTAGCGATCATACCTTTTATGATGTAATTCATATTACTAATAATTCAAGTCTAGGTTATTTTTGTAAGCACTAAGTTGAGAATTGGTTAAATTAAAATCTTTGGTGAGCTAAAATATTAACGTAAGATGATGTGGCGACTTAGATGAGTAATGAAAATTGTATAGCTGCAGCCTTGTTAGAAAATTTTTAGTCTTCAAGTGTAATGGCATAACTGGTGATTTTATATCGAACAAACTCGCACAACCAAGAAAAGTAAACAAGTTGAGCGATTTTTTTGTGTTTATTGGAAAGTCTTCCGCTCAGTAAAAAGCTTATCAGCAATGCGGCTTCATATTTATATCCTCTAAAGTATCATCATCCGAAATGATGTTGTAGCAATAGTGCAATAGTGAAGACTGTGGTACTATAAGCTAAAAGCTTTGGTGGATGGTATTTAGCATCACATAATCCTAGTAGGATATAGAAGCTTTGGTGAAGACCATGGCGGTGGTCGAGAGTGGTTAGTGTTATTTACTTATTTGTAAATCTTGCCATGAAAGCATTAGGTTGGTTGGGGTGGACTTAATTAAAAGTTTTGATGAAAGAAGGTGGTATGATTATATTAATTTAGTTTTGGATGAGTAGTGGAGTGCTGTAATATGTCTCGCTCTAACACATTAGCTAGCTTAAGTGAATACCATACGTTGAAGCCATCTCGCTCTCTCAAAACATCTTTCTCTCTCTCTAGCACACATGTTTGAGATGGACTTGACCATATACATGCCAGCTTGGAGCTTGCTTGTCTGCTTTATATACTATGAGTATAGTATGGTTGCCTGGAATTATCAGGCTTGTTGTTGAACGGGGTAATATGACTTGTTGGCTGAGATCTTTAGTCGCAGGGTGGGTCACTTTACTGATCATGGGTGTAGATCTTTGGTTGCATAGGTATGTGTGCAGCTGAGGTGTACTAATAAGAATATTGTAAATTAAAATAAAAGCTTTCATGATTGGTATGAGCAAAACCCTCAAAAATACTTCACAGCCCATGAAACTCCCTCACTACTACATGGGAGGCCCCAGCGGGGTCCTAACATTCTAAAATATTAGTAGTGATCTTATGTTAAACGGGCAAAAGGTGCAGCAGCAGGATCATTCATGTTTACAAACTGTTGCTATAAAAGCCCAAGCAAACTCTTGGGGAGCATCAGTCAGTTTTAGTGAGTCTCGGTGATAGTACATAAAAAATTAAAAATGTCTTCGGTGTTAGTAAATAAAAGTTTTTCAATAATTGAAAATTTGCGAAAAGATGTGATGGAGTGTTTAAAAAATTCAGTGCATAAAGACTATATTGTTAAAAAGTGCAATAGAAACATGCATAAATTTCAAGTTGCATTTCGGAAGTGCAATAAGAGTGCTAGGAAACGACATTTCGAGAGCTGTCTCGAGCAAATTAAATCATTGAAAGCACTACTGAGAACTCCGCGTCGGGGTGGAGGAATTACTCGCGTAAGAAGAAGTGATTTTGTAAAACTCGACACGGTGTTATTGCAAATTTAAAACATATCGAGCCGGGAAAAAGCTTTGATCCAGCAGAAATGATATCTGCCGTCATCATCATGGTCATCCATATTATCTTCATCCCGGTCATAGTAATCTTGTAGCATTAAGGGATTTATTTACATGTCGCTCCATCCTGTGTTTCGTAAGTCTAACTGGAACTGTTGTGAAGAAACGCTCTTTCTCTAGGATGAACACGTTTATTGATAAATTGTTCTGGTCTTCAAATTGTTTAATCTGCTGAATTGTCATGGGACATGTTATCCCAATTAAATTAAGTACAGTTGAATAATGTGGATACGATGAGATCCCTTCAAAATGAGCATTTGTAGGATATAGCGCTGATGTTACAGCCCATGCGAAGCATGCTTCATCATTACTTTGTACATTGATGCAAGCTTTCTTTGATACAAGCTTTCTTTAATGCAAGCTTTCTTTGATGCAATTTCCTTTGGTATGGGTATATATGAAGATCCTCGGAGTTGTTCAAACTTGTTGATGTGTACTGCTAGATGTAGTATAGAGTGCAGTGCCCAGCCACTGTCTTTTTCCTGGAATTCTTCCAGCTGAGTGTGTATTGGATCCAATATGTTTGATTTAAATCACTTCTTTAAGTTATCATCTGCACTAATTGGAGCAGTTCTCGCTTGGAAATATTTAATGTCTTTTATAATTTCATTGTCACCAGTTTCTTTAACCAATTCACCGCAAAACTTTGTAGAAACTCTAATATTAAAATAATGTTTTAAGGTATTTTTAACACGACGCGTAAATAATTTGGCAGCGTCTTGCATAAATAGCTTCGGATCGATATGTTTTAATTTTGCAATAACACCTTGTCGAATTCTGTCTGCGAACGCTGTCTCTATTTCCTCCCAGTTTACAAAATCACTTCTTCTTACACGAGTAATTCCTCCACCTCGACGGGGAGTTCTCAATAGTGCTCTCAATGCTTTAATTTGCTCGAGACAGCTCACGAAATGTCGTTTCCTAGCACCCTTATTGCACTTCCGAAATGCAACGTGAAATTTATGCATGTTTCTATTGCACTTTTGAACAATATAGTCTTTATTCACTGAATTTTTTAAACACTCCATCATATCTTTTCGCAAATTTTCAATTATTGAAAAACTTTTATTTACTAACACCGAAGACATTTTCAATTTTTTTATATGTTTTTAAACTATTACTGTGACTCACTAAAACTGATTGATGCTCCCAAAGAGTTTGCTTGGGCTTTTATAGCAAGAGTTTGTAAACATGAATGATCCTGCTGCTGCACCTTTTGCCCATTTAACATAAGATCACTGCAAATATTTTAGAATATTAGGACTCCGCTGAGGGCTCCCATGTAGTAGTGAGGGAATGTTCAGCGAACTTGAAAAAGAAAGACAAAACTCAATAAAGATTTAAAAACAAATACATAAAAAAAATTACCTCTACCTAGAGTCTTCGCAGGTAGAAAAAGGTTCCCACGAATATCTAAAATGAAATAAAGAAAATGAATTAGGTGGAATCAATCATGTTTTTAATGTTAATTATAACTAAGAAAAAGGTCATAGGTACACAAAGTCAAATCATGACCGTGTATACATATGCCTATTACAACAACAAAATCCATGCAAAGTGGAAATTGAGGATATTGCACATGAATTTATGTTTTATGCAAGAGATAGTATATAAAACATTAATTCACGTACCAAATCACTTTATAAATGTCGAAAATGGAACAAATTTCTCTATAAAAAGGAGGTCATTTCGTCAATCGTTCTTCTTTTTCATCGAATTGTCAAAAGAGATACTGCTGGCGAAAGGTCATAGTATTTCAGATTTGCAATAAAGTTTCAAGCTCTCAGTGATTAAAAATAGTTCATTTTCGTTTCAAAATAAAGTTCATTTTTTCAACATTAATAATTAATTTTCATTTTTTTTGTGCAAAATAATTTTTCTGTTTTAATTCTCTTTTTCAATTCGTTTTAATTTTCTTTCATTTCCTTTGCTTCAATTAGTTCAATTTTTCTCAACACATTCTACAAATTAGTTTTTTTTTGGTAAATTTTTCAACACGCGTATTTCGCATTTATTACAACAAATTTCAAGGTAATTAGTCTCAGCTAGATAAATCATTGGAAAAGGTCCGTAAAGTGTGAACGCATGCTATTTTGAATGTTGAATTTGTTTATACAGAAAATAGTCAACTTAATTAATCTATACACAGTGTCAAAATCTGCCTTTTCTAAGGTCAGCTTCACACTACGTGTTAGTTTAATTCATAATTGGCATCTCAATTAATATTTTCTCTTTCAGCAATAGTTTGCAGGATTAAATAATAAGGAAGATAAAGAATTAAAGCATAAGTTGAATTATTTATTAGCAGTAAGAAATTTGAACAGAATTCATAATCATTAACTTAGATATAGATTTCAATGAATTAAAGAAGTGCAGTTTTGTTGTTAGATTAGCTTGAAATAATTTATTTAGTAATTAATTTTTATCGGGCATAAAATCGTTTAGAGAATAAAAGTCAGTGATAAATGAGAAACCAAACGATATCTTTATAATACCGCTACAATACCGCCACCTACATGTGATTGTGCTTAAACGTTGTTTGAATTTTTAGTTTCTACGTTGATTTGCA